>LR999967.1:45661561-45710181 GCA_905220375.1 Tachina fera
AATTGAATTGAATTGAATGAATTGAATTGATGAATTGAATTGATTGAATGAATTGAATTGAATTGAATGAATTGAATTGAATGTTGAATTGAATTATGAATTGAATTGAATTGAATTGAATTGAATTGGAATTGAATTGAATTGAATTGAATTGAATTGAATTGAATTGATTGAATTGAATTGAATTGAATTGAATTGAATTGAATGATTGAATTGAATTGATTTGAATTGAATTGAATTGATTGAATTGAATTGAATTGAATTGAATTGAATTGAATTGAATGAATTGAATTGATTGATATTGAATTGAATGATTGAATTGAATTGAATTGAATTGAATTGATTGAATTGAATTGATTGAATTGAATTGAATTGAATTGAATTGAATTGAATTGAATTGAATTTGAATTGATGAATTGAATTGAATTGAATTGAATTGAATTGAATTGAATTGAAATTGAATTGAATGAATTGAATTGAATTGAATGATTGAATTGAATTGAATTGAATTGAATTGAATTGAATTGAATTGAATTGAATTGAATTGAATTGAATTGAATTGAATTGAATGAATTGAATTGAATTGAATTGAATTGAATTGAATTGAATTGAATTGAATTGAATTGAATTGAATTGAATTGAATTGAATTGAATTGAATTGAATTGAATTGAATTGAATTGAATTGAATTGAATTGAATTGAATTGAATTGAATTGAATTGAATTGAATTGATTGAATTGAATTGAATTGAATTGAATTGAATTGAATTGAATTGATTGAATGAATTGAATTGAATTGAATTGAATTGAATTGAATTGAATTGAATTGAATTGAATTGAATTGAATTGAATTGAATTGAATTGAATTGAATTGAATTGAATTGAATTGATGAATGAATTGAATTGATTGAATTGAATTGAATTGAATTGAATTGAATTGAATTGAATTGAATTGAATTGAATTGAATTGAATTGAATTGAATTGAATTGATGATTGAATTGAATTGAATTGAATTGATTGAATTGAATTGAATTGAATTGAATTGAATTGAATTGAATTGATTGAATTGAATGAATGATTGAATTGATTGAATTGAATGAATTGAATTGAATTGAATTGAATTGTGAATTGAATTGAATTGAATTGAATGAATTGATTGAATTGAATTGAATTGAATGATTGAATGAATTGAATTGAATTGAATTGAATTGATTGAATTGAATTGAATTGATTGAATATTGAATTGAATTGAATTGATTGAATTGAATTGAATTGAATTGAATTGAATTGAATTGAATTGAATTGAATTGAATTGAATTGATTGAATTGAATTGAATTGAATTGAATTGAATGAATTGAATTGAATTGATGAATTGAATTGAATTGAATTGAATTGATGAATTGAATTGAATTGATTGAATTGAAGATTGAATTGAATGATTGAATTGATGATTGTTGAATTGAATTGAATTGATTGAATTGAATTGAATTGAATTGAATTGATGAATTGAATTGAATTGAATTGAATTGAATTGAATGAATTGAATTGAATTGAATTGAATGATTGGAATTGAATTGAATTGAATTGAATGAATTGAATTGAATTGAATTGAATTGAATTGATTGAATTGAATTGAATTGAATTGAATTGAATTGAATTGAATTGAATTGAATTGAATTGAATTGAATTGATGATTGAATTGATTGGAATTGAATTGAATTGAATTGAATTGAATTGAATTGAATGATTGAATTGAATTGAATTGAATTGAATGTTGGAATTGAATTGATTGAATTGAATTGAATTGAATTGAATTGAATTGAATTTGAATGTGAATTGAATTGAATAGAATGAATGAATTGAATTGAATTGAAATGAATTGAATTGAATTGAATTGAATTGAATTGAATTGATTGAATTGAATGATGATTGAATTGAATTGCAATTGAATTGAATTGAATTGAATTGATTGAATTGATTGAATTGAATTGAATTGAATTGATTGAATTGAATTGAATTGAATTGAATTGAATTGAATGAATTGAATGATTGAATTGATTTGAATTGAATTGAATTGAATTGAATTGAATTGAATTGAATTGAATTGAATGTTGAATTGATTGAATTGAATTGAATTGAATTGAATTGAATTGAATTGAATTGAATTGAATTGATGATTGAATTTGAATTGAATTGAATTGAATTGAATTGAATTGAATTGAATTGAATTGATGATTGAATTATTGAATTGATGAATTGAATTGAATTGAATTGAATTGAATTGAATTGAATTGAATTGAATTGAATTGAATTGAATTGAATTGAATTGAATTGAATTGAATTGAATTGAATTGAATTGAATTGAATTGAATTGAATTGAATTGAATTGAATTGAATTGAATTGAATTGAATTGAATTGAATTGAATGATTGAATTGAATTGATTGAATGATTGAATTGAATTGAATTGAATTGAATTGAATTAATTGAATTGATTGAATTGAATTGAATTGAATTGAATTGAATTGAATTGATTGAATTGATTGAATTGAATTGAATTGAATTGAATTGAATTGAATTGAATTGAATTGAATTGAATTGAATTGAATTGAATTGAATTGAATTAAATTGAATTGAATAGAATAGAATAGAATAGAATAGAATAGAATAGAATAGAATTTAATAGAATAGAATAAAATAGAATAGAATAGAATAGAATAGAATAGAACTATAACATACCAGAAATTTAAAGTTTAATAAGCTTTATTAAGAAAACCTTTAAAAAAGTAGTCAGATCCTCACAAAAACATAAATGTGAAAATAGGCCAAGTTCCTTTCCAAAATTTCCGACATTAAAAGAAGTGAGATACAAATTTTTTCTAAGTTCTTGTTTGGCACAATACCTATCACTGTAATATGATATGCATTATATAAAATTGTAACTGTAAGAGAGAATGAGAATGGGTAAAGATTTTAACAAAATATTTTGCATACGAATGAAAATTAGTGTAAAAAAAAATATAATGATAACTGTGCCGTTATAGGAATTTCTATATTAAAAAACAATAAAACAATTCTTCGCTATATATATATTATTTCCTTTTGTTCCTATAAGGAGCATAGGACCTTAGCTAGGTTGTTCCATTCAGATCTGTCGGATATAATGGCGTTAATTTCTCTCCAACTCTTACGAACTCTTGTCCATTCCATATCGATCTGCCGCTTCCATGTATGAGCAGGTCGATCTCTACGTCTGATTCCCTGGGTATTCCATTCGATTGCCTGCTTGGTAATATCATTATCATCCTCACGAAGTGTGTGACCTATCCACTTCCACTTGCGCTTACAAATTTCTGTTTGTATTGGGATTTGTTGAGTTGCTTCCCAAAGACGAGCGTTGGAAATTGTATTTGGCCAATATATTTTAAGCAGTCTGAGAAGGCAGGTCTTGGTAAAAAGTTGCATGGACTGAACATCGCAGCTGGCAGCATTCCATATTTCACACCCATATAAAACGACAGATTTTACGTTTGAGTAAAGATTTTGAGCTCCGTTATATGTCAAATATTCGACGATTTCCACACGTTTGTCAAAATTCCAGATGCTTGCCTAGCTTTCTTTACACGTGCCGAAATATCGGCGCTGGACCGCCCTACCTGTCAATTATGCTTCCAAGGTAGCAAAAGGATTTTACCTCATCGAATTGTGTGCCTGCAATGTGAAAACGGTTATTATTTTCGGTAGCAATGCGCACTACTTTCCTTTAACATATATTTATTTTTAAGCCAGCATTGCTTGCAGTCTCGACAATTTTATGCAACTTCTGTTCCATACCGGCATGTGAATGTGTCAGGAGACAAATATCGTCAGCATAGTCGCGGTCTTCAAATCTGCTTTGAAGGCCCCACATAATTCCATTTCTTGATATTGTAGCTTGTTGCATAATGACATCTAGCACAATATTAAATAGAAGTGGCGAGGGTAGTAGGGAACTATTCATACTGCCCCACAGTGGGTCGATTCGCTAATCTGGCAGGTCAAAATTATTTGATGGTTAGTCTATACGGTTTTGGGGATGCTGAGTTCGACAAAAATATTTAAACAATTTTACCTCAATTTTTTAGGAAATATAACAGAGTTTTGCTATTGCGAACTTCGTTGGTATTAATTTTTCATGTAATATTTGCAATATTTAATTTTTCATATAATAATTTCAGTACTTTTAGAACAAATGAAAAAAATTTAAATAATAAATCTAATGAAAGTGTTTTTCTAACGGCAAAGCCAATTTTTCGTCAGCGATCAACTTCACTTTGTCCAATGTCGAATAGTAGTGATTCATTAAAATTACAGTTGCCTAATACTTCTTCATATAAGTCAGTAATATCATCCCCTTCAGGATCGTATTCATCACTTAAGAAAGTTATCACTACAGATAACAGTAGCTCAAAACCCAAGGTGCAAGTCGATATGGACAGATATATAACCGTGGTAAAGCGTGGGCGAAGCCCGTATTCTTCTAAAATTTCATTCGCTCCAAAGATGTCTAGGGATAACAGCGCTTCCTCAACTAATCGCCAAAACCGTTTTAAAATTTTGCAAGATGAGAACGACAAACCCGATGTGTCCTCGAATAAAATATCCAAGTCGCCACCAATCTACTTGAGAGAGAAAAATTCAAATGCCCTTTTTAAAAAATAATTTCGGTCATTGCACAGTGGTTGCACTTATATGGGGAAGAGCGACAAAAATAGTTATAGTAAAGATATAGTGTTGAAATTTGCACAGTATATTTCGGATGTAATAACCACAGTATTCTGAAAAAAAGGGCGAGGTCACTTTCCTCTACCGCCCATTTTTTAAATTTTTTTATAATAGATAGATTTTAATTATATTTTATCCTTTCATGGAAATACATATTTCTCCGCAAATTAAATTTAGACTTTTATTGTTTTCAAATAAATATCAAAAATATAAAAAAGCTACTCTTGCAATAATTCAATTGTAGATTTTAGTAGCGTACTTTTCTTTTTACGTGGTAATTTTCGTTGACCTGAAATGATTGGATCCGAACTAAGCAATAATATATTTAGTAAATCCGTGTTTGTTGCAATTCTAGAAATTTTTCGTGTGTTTTGTAGCCTATATCTTTAAATGTTTTTATTTTTCGCTTCTGAAGCTTCCTCTGAAAGCTCTCCAATTGAAACTATGGCGTCTTCAATTACTGCGGAAACGTGTAAAAGAATCGTGTGTACTGAAGGTGGGAGGTAGAACCAAGGGTATTTCTCTACAAGAGCTTTAGCTGTATCAAGTGCAAATATTTTAAATTTGTCGAGGTTTATTTTGTAGCCTAATATCATAGCCTGCAGCAATACTGCACATCTGGTTATGAGCCCTTCATCAACGCCAGTTATCTTAGCAGCCAAACCAGGATTGTTAAAAAAACGTCTTGCGGTGTTGCCATCGTTAGACGTGCCGCTACCCCCTGGTCTAGGTCTGTCAACTAACAAACCCATCTCGGATCTAAATTTGCTTTGAATTTCCCTTTTCCTATTTATAAATTTATTCTTTTCATCTGTTGATCTAATTTGCCATTGTTTTAGATCCAATCTATAAGCAACATGAATGAAATACTCAAAAAAGCGAATATATGAATGTAAGGGTGACAATCCAAACTCATAATTTTCTTTATGCACCACTTTTTGTATCATTCATCTCTTTCGGATTCGCTTTACATATATAACATTTAACAGATGACGTTTTGCTTAATGAGTTGCACACTTTGCCATCGACCATAGTCAGTTGCAACTTGTGCTCAACATATATTTTCTTTTCAATATGGCCATAAAAAAGCTTATTGCAATTTACCTACAGTGTGTGTTATCTGCGGTGAATTGCACGGTACTGCTAGTTGTACTAAACCAAAAGATCAAGCGGAAAAAAATGCAGTAATTGTGGAGGTAATCACACCGCTAACTACAGAGGATGTCCTGTGTACTCTTTCGTCAAGCAGGCTATGGTGTAAAAACCTAAATCAGTTCCAGCTCAACCATTAAACGCGTACTCCGCCACTTTTGCTCAAGTGAGCCAACCAGTTACTTCACGTGTATCGTATGCCGATGCTGCTAAGGCAAGTTCTATTCCCACACAAAATGTTTCACCGCCAAATAATTCAACGAATGTAAACTCAAGCTTCAACTTTAGTCGCATTGAAGCTACTATTGAGAATCTGGTGCTAACTATAAACAACAACAACAAATATGACTAGCATGATGCAAGAAATGCTGAGAATGCAGAATACTCTGCTTCAAGAATTAGTTAACAAGCCATAAACACGTTAAAAATATGTTTCTGGAACGCAAACGGCATTCGCCAACATAAAAATGGACTTGAGCACTTCCTTACGGAGAAAAATCTTGATATAATGTTGGTCTCTGACACTCATTTGACTTCTAGAACCCTCTTTAAAATAAATGGCTACACTTTATATGATACAAAGGACCCTAGAGGTAGAGCATGCGGTGGATCAGCAATTCTAATAAAGTCAAGACTCAAGCACTATATTCTTGACAACATTTGTGAAGAACATCTACAAGCAACAAATATCTGCATTGAAAATTTTTTTACAAATTTCGTGATATCTTCAATTTACTCCCCTCCCAGATTTTCAATCACTGGGGTCCAACACGAGAAATTCTACAAATCTCTTGGACCTTGTTTCTACTACAATGCTAAGCATACGTTCTGGGGTTCGCGTCTTATTACGCCTAGAGGTAGGGCGTAGTTCAACACAATTTCAAAAAATGGGCTTGGATGTTATTTCGAGTGGGGAGCCTACTTACTGGCCTACTGACGTATGAAAAATTCCGGAATTAAGTTTAAGCTTCCTTAGATCTCTCGTCCGATCACCCTCCCACGATCGTTACAATCTGTAGCCCACTGAGAAGCGCTTTATCTCACCCATATGTCAACATGATAAATCGTGTTAATTGGCTGGGATTCAAAAAATAGCTTAGTAGTCATTGCACGGAAAATATTACGCTAAGAGCACCTAATGATATTGAATCTAACATTGCCAATCTTAACGAGAATACTAAACATGCCACTACCTCCCATCCGCATACTGGGTTCAATAAAATTTGTTCTACAGACGTTGAACATCTCGTACGTGAAAAAAGAAAATCTGGAAGGGACTGGCAACAGCACAGATCACCTCAACACAAACTCGGATTTAAAAAGTGCACTAAACGACTCCAAGAGTTGCTTTCATCTGAAAAAACTGCATCTTTTAAAAATTATCTTGAGTTTAAGCCACCTGTGCGCACATCTACCGGAGGTTGGGCAAGAAGCGATACTAGAAAAAGGTAACATATTTGCTGAACATTTAAAATCCGTATTTACACCAAAGACATGTACCGGTGTTGCTGATTTGCCGAGTGTAGTTGCTCTACCCCCTCGACCCTTAAAATTTACGATGTGTGATGTACAAAAACTAATTGCCGAACTCGACCCGAAAAAAGCTCCCGGTATGGATGGAATTAGTAACCAGATGCTGATTAAGTTACCTCGTACTGCAATTACAATCCTGTTATTAATTTATTTTTAATGGCATTTTACGACTGGAGTATTATCTACACTGCTGGTAGCTTGCCAAGGTTAAAATGATTCCGAAGCCAGGTAAAGATCTTACCAATATAGGCCAATAAGTTTACTGTCAACAATGTCAAAGCTTTTTGAAAAGCTACTCATGACAAAATTGTCTTCAATTTTAACTGATAATGGGTGCATCCCGGACCATCAATTTGGTTTTAGAAGCCAGCATAGCACCATTGAGCAAACGCATAGATTGGTTCAATTTATCAGAAAAACATTTGAGGAAAAGAAGTATTGTTCTGCCCTATTTATTGATGTTTCTCAGGCATTTGATAAAGTGTGGCATGAAGGCCTGATTTTGAAATTGAAGATATTCTTGCACGAAAATTTACAGTTGTGGAAGGACACTTTGTGAGTATGGCTGAAACTATCTCATCCGGTGTGCCACAGGGGAGTATACTGGGGCCATTTTTATACTTGTGATATGCCTGTGAGCAGTAGTATCCACACTTCTACATTTGCTGACGATACAGCCTGCCTTAGTGTGCACGAAAACTCTGATGAGGCATCCCGAAAACTTCAGGAACACATTAGCCAGATGGAACTATGGTTAAACTTATGGAGAATTAAGGTAAATGAACAAAAGTGTGTCCATATAACATTTACCTTACGAAGAGATACTTGTTCCCCCATTCGGATTAATAATCAAGTTGTTCCTCAACATTCACATGTGAAATATCTTGGTATACACCTCGATCGACGGCTTACATGGAAACATCACATTGACTATAAGTTAACTCAAATGAAACTAAAATTAACTCAGGTACATTGGCTGATTGGCAGAAATTCAACACTCAGCCTAGACTGCAAACTTTTAATATACAAGTCGTTTTTAAAGCCAATATGGTGTTACGGTATCCAGTTATGGGGTACTGCTTCTGCTTCCAATGTAGAGAGAATTCAACGAAGACAAAACAAAATTTTAAGGTTAATAACATATGCTCCATGGTACATTAAGAATTCAAATATACGTCGTGATTTAAATATGCCACTAGTTACTGAAGAAATTGCAAAATACGCTGGCAAATATCTAACAAAATTCAAGTCACATCCTAATCCGTTTGCTCGTAATATTTTGAACTTTACTGGACACATCCGCTTAAAAAAGAGAGATACAAGGGCTATAATACTAAACAGTCCGAATGAAGCTGCGTGAAAATATTTTTTTTTTGCTTATCACTACTTATGTATTATTTATAACTATCACTAAGTTATGTCTGACATTGGTCGGGCCTACTAATTATATTTTAGATTTAAGATTAGTTCATATATGAAGATACAATAAATAAAAAACATGCATTAAAAAAATGCCGACGGAAAATGTGAGTTATTTTTTCTAATGCTAATATATGTAGGTGTTTGTAGGCTGTTATTTGGGTGGATGGGTGTTTGTAGGTGTTGTAATATGTAACCGTAGGAGTTCGTGGATGTATCTGTCTGCGGAAATTTTAGCGAGGCTGAGATAAGCAGGGGGAGGGTTGTAGTTGAGGTAGATCGATTACATGCATGTATGTATGTATGTATGTGAGAATTTAATGCTGATTATTATTTGAGGTGGGTGGGAGGATGATGTGGTTCGTGTGTATGTGTGTGTTTGTGTGTGTGTGTATTTCTGTAGGAATTGAAATATATCTATTTCTGTAGGAGCTTAAGGCTGATCGCGATTTATGAGGGGCGAGGTATTCTAGTAATATGTAACCGGGGGAATCTGTATGTTTGTATGTATGTAGGAGTTTAAGGCTGACTATGATTTGGGTAGGTAGGGTTTTTGGCGTAATATGTATCCATAGGGATTTGTGGGTGTGTCTGTTTGTAAGAGCTTAAGGCTGATCGTGATTTGAGGTGGGTGAGGATTTTGTTGAGGTAGATTGATTGTGTGTATGTATGTATGTATGTATGTCTGTGAGAATTTAAGATGATTGTGATTTATTAGAGGTGAGGTGTTTTTGCAATATGTAGCCGCGGGAATCTATATGTATATATGTCTGTGGGAGTTTAAAACTATCCATAATTCGGGTAGGTAAGAGCGTTGTGTTGTTGAGATTAATCTTATATGTTGTATATGTGTGTATGTATGACCATAGGAATTTGTGAATGTATATCTGTGAGGATTTCATGTTGGTCGTGATTTGTGAGGGGTGGAGTGGAGTTGTTGAAATGTTCATGAGTTTTTCTGCGTGTGTGTATATAAGTTTCTCGCATTGGTATTTATATATAGGTAGAAATAAATTGTTTTCAATATCGACATTTGGTACTATAAAATACTATCATATATCTGAACTTCCCTAATCCTAGTGTGTTTTTATACTTACGATTGCTTTATATTTTCTCATGCTTAAATTTGTCTCGCGTTAAAGTCTGCCTTTGAGAAATTTGTTTGTTTGACAGATTTTGTTTATTTAACTACATCCACCTTCTTTGACTGGACAACTTTTCTACACCCAGAAAAAACACCAACTTAAAATCAGTAAAAACCATGTTTAATTAATAGGAAACATTAACAAAGGTTTAGTCATATTGAAATTTATTATTTCAATATGGAAAAATATTAATTTACAGTATACATTTATTAAAGTCATTAGTTTATAGGTATCTCAATATACATTTTCTATTTAATTGAAAACTATTGAATTAATGTGAGGCATTCTTATTTTTAAGCAGCATAATTTCCTTGAGTGTAGATCAAGCGAATTTGTGCTTAATATATTTTCATGATGTAGATATGTAAGTGTGATTGTTAAGATCTAATAAATAGTTGAGCATTGATAAGAAATTTGATATGTATACATACATATCTACAAATTGATTTTATGTTTGAATGTATGTATGTACATACAAATAAGTGTTTAACTCAATGATGCGCACACAATGCCCCCGGGGGCCGAACAATTTTCGCGATTTACCCATACACAACAGGAATGTTGACGAAGCGCACTGCAAAGAGTACAAAAGTTATAATTTTATTCAGTTGTATGCCAACTTTTAAGCAAGAAGGTTGATGTCGCTTGATTTGCTATGATACAACAACAAAATACACAGTTGAGATTACAAGTTAGAGAAAAAGAGAAGAACAACTGAGTATGTTTATGATTTTTTTTCCAGCATTTGAATACACTTGGAATAATTTTATTTTTACATATTAACCATTTTTTTATTATTTTGAAATGTGGAAGGTATATTATGAGAAAAATTTTTTATTTTCACTAAACATATCTAATGAAGCTGAGTGCCTTGTATGCAATCAAAAATTAAAAAGAATAATTGCATACAAATTTTAAGCGTCATTATGAAAGTCGTCATTTAGAAATGTGTAGTTTGTCAGGGGAGGACAGAGATAAGCTTATAACAAAATTAAAAAAGAATTTGGAATTGAAAAATAATAAAGCTTTGCGTGATTGTAAAATCAATACAAATAACGCAACATGCAGCCAACTAATGGCTACATACATTATTTAAAATTGAAATTTTTCGACAAAGCAAATGCTTTACATTACGTAAAACAATCAATCGTAATTGAACTTATTTTTTATTTCCACTTAATCTTTTTCATGATATCATATTTGATTTTTTTAATATTTCATTCATACTTCAGTTCATGTTATTAATTAAACATAAAAAATGTTGTATACAAAAACATTATTCAATACATTTACCAGCAAATTTCTCCCAGTGCACTCACCACTACACACACATTTTGAATCTGTTTCTCTTTCTGGACAACGCTGGTTTAACTCAATCTTTGAATAAATATGTTTTTCGTCATGTCATGTCTTTTGTTGTTGTTGTTGTTGTTGTTGTTGCTGATGTTGTTGTGTATAGATGTGAAATATCTTCATATTTTTTTTGTTTGAAATTAAAAACGTTGTTTTAAGATTTATCTACATTTACTTTAAAGTTTGTCCGCTACTTCTTTTGCGATGAAATCCTTTGATTTGATTTGATTGAATAAGAATGCAGTTAGCTGATGTCTTTGCTTACTGCTTTTAATTAAAATTTTATTCAATTGGTCCGCTATTGATTAAAAGGAGTTTTTATCTTAAGCTCTGATGTACACTTGAGATTCTTTCTTTGTTGGAATCTTAGATACATATAATATAGAATTGAATAACATTTGTTTTTAATTTTTGTGTTAAGAAGTATAGATTTGAGACCGAATTTAAAGATACTTTTAAATTAGTTAAATCATAATAAACAAACAAATTTTCTTCTTGAATAGCGATCAATAGAAAACAAAGACGTTTTCTAAGAATTTAGATCTACTCTAACAGGAACCGCGTATACTACAGGAATTAATTATATATGTATAATTAAATTTTAAGAATTTAATTGTCCTAATTGTGTTGCTTGATTCTGATACTATGTTTAATTAATACGATATAAATATATTTATTTTATGAAGGCTGATCGCCTTTGGCTTTTATTTGATGTTATAGATGATACGATTTTTTTCTCATTTTATTAAAGTTCAGCTTATTGTGTTTATATTTTTGTTATCTTTAATTTAATTGTGCTTTGTGTGTCTGTTAGCAGACTGTAAGTACAAGTTAGTCAGTCACTCTTTACTTTTATTTATTTTTCCTTCTAATGTGTCACAACATTTAGATTTACTTCTTGAAATATAGAACATTTATATAATTTTAACTGTTTGCATATAGATAAATATATGAAAGTATGTATGCAGAAATTAGTTCATGTACAAGAAAATACATGTTAAAACTATTCTAGAAAATCGATCTCAAATAACTCAGTTACCTCCACTAACAAACAATTCACCATAATTATTTGCATAAAGTGTCAGAAACATTGAAATATCTATGTTTGTGAGAATTTTACCTCAAGTGTTTCAACATGAGGTTTACTGGTTGACCCCTTTAAGTTATTCTTATTAACGTAGGCTGGATTTTATCGCATGCAGATGTAATGATTTTTCACTTAAAAAATGTTCTCATCACCATCAATCATACCCTATACAACACATTCATTAGTTGTATTGATCCAGATACAATTGCTGTCTGAGAATTCATTATTAAAAAAGAGCTTTTCATCACCATCTAACAGCTTTATTCATATTTTTTGACCAACGTTGCCAATAGTGGAAAAAAATTAAACAGCTGCAAGTCTAAAATATTGCAAAAAAAATCTAAGAAGAATTTTTTGTTCTTGTTTTAGTAAATTGAAATTTAAAACTAGATAATTTTTTTAATATACATACATAAAAAATTACAATAAAACTAAAAACATAACATAAAATTCACTAATTCACAAATATTTACTTCAACAAAGAATATTTTACCACTTTCATCTTAACATTTCGTCATAATTTCATAAGAAGAATCGCAACCTTTTTCTTTTCGTAATTTAAACTCATTTAACTAGAAGTACTTGTAAATAAATAAATAATTATAAATTCTTTAGTTTTTTTAAGCATGTGTACATATTTATACTAAACAATGTTTTCTAATTTCTTTTTATCATTTTAGATTTATAATTTGCATCACAATTTTAAAATCAATGCTACTGTATTAACTGATAATTAATTTTTGGGGTTTCAGTTTTAATTAAGTTCAGTTTACCAAAAAAAAATCTTTCATCAGAAGTATTTAAGAATGGTAATATCACAACTCTTTAGAAAGATAATATCACCAGCACAGTATTTACTTTGAAAAATTTAGACTGGTAAATTTCAAAACATTCAATTTATGGCATAGATTAAGGTATTTATGGTATAAAAGTGCACTCATTTTCGAAAATCGTTATAAATTCGATTTTGTTGTGCCTCAGAACAGTATTTTCAGCAACTAAATTAATACAAGTTCCACTTTTTCGTATAACATGTTGCTCCTTTTTATTGGTCAACCAAAAGTAACTAATATTGTAAAAAAAATCAGCATTTATGTAATTAGACGAACAAAATTTGCAAACCTTTGATTGATTCAGCTTTTAATTTGTGAAAAACCGGGGATTTGCTTTATATAACATTAAATTAGAATTAGTTGAGCGTCCAAGTGAATATGATAGGAACTCCAAATAATATTTTGTAGATTTTTCATCTAAAGCCTGGTACTCTGTTCGAAGTTGCGAAAAACCTTGATTATTTCGCATGAAAAATTTGACATGCACTAAATGTAGCCCAACTCGCGGTTTTTTTATAAATTTCTTGCTTTTTTTGCAAGTATGCAACATTGTTAAAATTCCGTGCGAAAAAAGCACTGCTCATGTTGTTTCGCAGCTAAACTAAAATGATGCCAGACTAATTTTGCATGAAAAGACTTGTTTTTCACAACAGGAACAGAGTACTACTTTTGCGAATTTATTTCGAAAATATTTCATTCCAAACGCTTTTATATGTAGTTTGGCACGAAATTGTGAACAGAAAGAAAAAGCAGAAAGCATTGATTCAGTTATTTTTGAATGATCTTCAAAAACTTAAAATCTTCAATATAATCTCAACACTTCATATTGTTCCATAGAACTTTCAATGCAACAAGCTATTAATGATAACAATTGCGTTATAATATGTGCGGAGTTTGCATTACGTTTATAATAGGATCCAAGATGTCTTAGTAAATTTTCTATATATGTATGTTTAGTATAATTTGGGGCTTATTAAAAAAATTAATACACTTTCATTAAGACTTAAAACAATACTGTTTTGCTTATACATATGTATCTTTATAATAAAATTTGTTAGATACATGAGGATTTCCCGCAGGCATGAAGTCTCGTCTGTAGACATTTGCACCATATAAATATAACCCGATTTTGTCTTAAGTCGACCTATGCTGTTATCGCTTTGAAAAATGTAAATTTAAATGCCGTTAAAGTCAAATACTGCAAATTTTTTTTTTTTTTTAATGCATGTTTTTTTATTTATTGTATCTTCATATATGAACTAACAATAAGTATTCAAATCTTAAATCTAACATATAATTAATAGGCCCGACCAATGCCAGACATAACTAAGTGATAGTTGTAAATAATACATAAGTGGTGATAAGCAAAAAAAAAATTTTTTTCAAGCAACTTCATTCGGATTGTTTAGTATTAGAGCCCTTGTATCTCTCTTTTTTAAACGGATGTGTCCAGTAAAGTTCAAGATGTTACGAGCAAGCGGATTAGGATGTGACACGAGTTTAGTTAGATATTTGCCTGCGTATTTTGCAATTTCTTCAGTCACTAGTGGCATATTTAAATCACGATGTATATTTGAATTCTTAATGTACCATGGAGCAGATGTTATTAACCTTAAAATTTTGTTTTGTCTTCGTTGAATTCTCTCTACATTGGAAGCTGAAGCAGTGCCCCATAACTGGATACCGTAACACCATATTGGCTTTAAAAGCGACTTGTATATTAAAAGTTTGCAGTCTAGGCTGAGTGTTGAATTTCTGCCAATCAGCCAATGTACCTCAGTTAATTTTAGTTTCATTTGAGTTAACTTATAGTCAATGTGATGTTTCCATGTAAGCCGTCGATCGAGGTGTATACCAAGATATTTCACATGTGAATGTTGAGGAACAACTTGATTATTAATCCGAATGGGGGAACAAGTATCTCTTCGTAAGGTAAATGTTATATGGACACACTTTTGTTCATTTACCTTAATTCTCCATAAGTTTAACCATAGTTCCATCTGGCTAATGTGTTCCTGGAGTTTTCGGGATGCCTCATCAGGGTTTTCGTGCATACTAAGGCAGGCGGTATCGTCGGCAAATGTAGAAGTGTGGATACTACTGCTCACAGGCATATCACAAGTATAAATCAAATATAAAAATGGCCCCAGTATACTCCCCTGTGGTACACCGGATGAGATAGTTTCAGGCATACTCATAAAGTGTCCTTCCACAACTGTAAATTTTCGTGCAACAATGTAACTTTCCAAAAGATTTAGAATGTTTATTGGTAAATATGTCTTCAATTTCAAAATCAGGCCTTCATGCCACACTTTATCAAATGCCTGAGAAACATCAATAAACACGGCAGAACAATACTTCTTTTCCTCAAATGTTTTTCTGATAAATTGAACCAATCTATGCGTTTGCTCAATGGTGCTATGCTGGCTTCTAAAACCAAATTGATGGTCCGGGATGCACCCATTATCAGTTAAAATTGAAGACAATTTTGTCATGAGTAGCTTTTCAAAAAGCTTTGACATTGTTGACAGTAAACTTATTGGCCTATATGACTCAGCCTTGGAAAGATCTTTACCTGGCTTTGGAATCATTTTAACCTTGGCAAGCTTCCAGCAGTCTGGATAATACTCCAGTCGTAAAATGGCATTAAAAATGAATAACAGGATTCTAATTGCAGTACGAGGTAACTTAATCAGCATCTGCTTACTAATTCCATCCATACCGGGAGCTTTTTTCGGGTTGAGTTCGGCAATTAGTTTTTGTACATCACACATCGTAAATTTTAAGGGTCGTGGGGGTAGAGCAACTACACTCGGCAAATCAGCAACACCGGTACATGTATTTGGTGTAAATACGGATTTTAAATGCTCAGCAAATATGTTACCTTTTTCAATATCGCTTCTTGCCCAACCTCCGGTAGATGTGCGCAGAGGTGGCTTAAACTCAACGGGTGTTTTAAGCTTTTAGCAGCGCGCCACAAAGAGTAATTAGATGCTGGTGTGACATCAAGGCCTTCCAGATAATTTTTGAAAGATGCAGTTTTTTCAGATGCAAGCAACTCTTGGAGTCGTTTAGTGCACTCTTTAAATCTGATTTTGTGTTGAGGTGATCTGTGCTGTTGCCATTCCCTTCTAGCTCTTCTTTTTTCACGTACGAGATGTTCAACGTCTGTAGAATAAATTTTATTGAACCCAGTATACGGATGGGAGGTAGTGGCATTTTCAGAAGCTTGTTTAATATTCTCGTTAAGATTTGCAATGTTCGATTCAATATCATTGGGTGTTCTTAGCGTAATATTTTCCGTGCAATGACTACTAAGATATTTTTTGAATCCCAGCCAAATAACACGGTTTATCATCTTGACATATGGGTGAGGTAAAGCGCTTCTCAGTGGACTACAGATTGTAACGATCGTGGGAGAGTGATCAGACGACAGATCTAGGGAAGCTTCAACGTGAATTATTTCCCTAGAAATACTTCTTATGACGCCGAAATCTATAACATCCGGAATTTTTCTCACGTCAGTAGGCCAGTAAGTAGGCTCCCCACTTGAAATAACATCCAAACCCATTTTTGAAATTGTGTTGAACAACGCCCTACCTCTAGGCGTAATAAGACGCGAACCCCAGAACGTATGCTTAGCATTGTAGTCGCCAGCTGCAACGAAACAAGGTCCAAGAGATTTGTAGAACTTTTCGTATTGGTCCTCAGTGATTGAAAATCTGGGAGGAGAGTAAAATGAAGATATCACGAAATTTGTACAAAAATTTTCAATGCAGATATTTGTTGCTTGTAGATGTTCTTCACAAATGTTGTCAAGAATATAGTGCTTGAGTCTTGACTTTATTAGAATTGCTGATCCACCGCATGCTCTCCCTCTAGGGTCCTTTGTGTCATATAAAGTGTAGCTATTCATTTTAAAGAGGCTTCTAGAAGTCAAATGAGTCTCAGAGACCAACATTATATCAATATTTTTTTCCGTAAGGAAGTGCTCAAGTTCATTTTTATGTTGGCGAATGCCGTTTGCGTTCCAGAAACATATTTTTAACGTGTTCATGGCTTGTTAATTAATGCTTGAAGCAGAGTATTCTGCATTCTCAACATTTCTTGCATCATGGTAGTCATATTTGTTGTTGTTGTTTATAGTTAGCACCAGATTCTCAATAGTAGCTTCAAGGCGACTAAAGTTAAAGCTTGAATTTGCATTCGTTGAATTATTTGGCTGTGGAACATTTGGTGTGGGAATAGAACTAGCCTTAGCAGCATCGGCATACGATACACGTGAAGTAACTGGTTGGCTGACTGGAGCAAAAGTGGCGGAGTACGCGTTTAATGGTTGAGCTGGAGCTAATTTAGGTTTGTGCACCATAGCCTGCTTGACGAAAGAGTACATAGGACATCCTCTGTAGTTAGCTGCGTGATTACCTCCACAATTACTGCATTTTTTTCCGCTTGATCTTTTGGTTTGGTACAACTTGCAGTACCGTGCAATTCACCGCAGATAACACACACTGTAGGTAAATTGCAGTAAGCTTTTGTATGGCCATATTCTTGGCAATTATGACACTGCACGGGACCTGCACGCTTATGTGGCTCTTCAACTGTGATTTTTCTGTATAAGAGGTATTTAAGGCTATAAATAGGATGAGTCTCGTTTTTTTCAACTGTATATCATTTGGCTCCAGTTCAACACGAAATAGGGGTTGGGGTACTTTTTCTTTGTTAAATATGTTTGATACATTCTTTACCTTAAATCCCTGGAGGACAAGTGAATCTTTTATTTCTTCAGGGACAACATAAGAATCTATGCCCTTCAGTACGATTTGCAGGCCTTTAGCGCTCTTAAGCTGGTATGTGTAGAAGCTTGTTTTATTTGTTTCAAATTCAGAAACCATTTTGCGGAAATCCTTTTCATCATAAATTTGAATTTTCGTTTCATCGATGTTGCCACGTTTTATTGGGACAATGTGGAATTTATTTTCACCAATGACCGAAATTAATTTTTTAATAAGGGCATTTGAATTTTTCTCTCTCAAGTAGATTGGTGGCGGCTTGGATGTTTTATTCGAGGATACATCGGGTTTGTCGTTCTCATCTTGCAAAATTTTAAAACGGTTTTGGCGATTAGTTGAGGATGCGCTGTTATCTCTAAATACTGTTATCTGTAGTAATAACTTTGTTAAGTGACGAATACGAGCCTGAAGGGGATGATATTACTGACTTATATGAAGAAGTACTAGGCAACTGTAATGTTAATGAATCACTATTTGGCATTGGACAAAGCGAAGTTGATCGCTGACGAAAAATTGGTTTTGCCGTTAAAAAAACACTTTCATTAGATTTATTATTTTTATTTTTTTCATTAAGAGCTTCAGAACTCACAGTAAAATAGGCGTTTCTGCCGTTAGAACTCACTTCATAATTTTTTGTATTTGAGGCACTCATATAGAGTATTCCTCAAGGGCACTTTTTGTGTTTTTTTGCTTACGGTTTTTTTGTTTTTGTAATTTATGATTGTTTATTTGTTTTTGAGTTACTCCTATAGAGTATTCCTCAATGTCACTGTTTGTGTTTTTTTTTTGTTTTCGGTTTTTTTTTGTTTTTGTTATTTCCACTATGTAAAAAATATTATCAAAGCAATAAAGCTTATTTATTAAAGTCAGTATGTACCTATTACGAATAATATGTACTACGAATAATTTTTTGTATAATTTTTTGTTTGTTTGTATGTAAGAAAAAACTCCGCTAATCGACTGTTCGCTATGAAGGTACCACGAGAACTGAAATACTGCAAAATCACACAAAAAATTAAGGTGCCAAAATAGTGCAAAGAACTTTAAATTCTACATATTTTGCACTATTACACCGAAAGTGGCAACGCTGTTTTTGACACAACAATGTTATTTTGCTAGTGATGACACTAAAATTATCGAAAGATGTTAGATGAAACAAAATGAGATAGGAACATCTTTTAAAGATGTAGAAAGATGTTGGTTTTCAGTACTGTGTATTTCTTATGGGAAGATGTTAACATTTTCGCAAATTGATGGTAGATGTTAGATGTGCGTCAGTGTAAAAAGCCTATTAGCATGCTTCTATCGATAGTGACGCGAGAGTCCGAGATGTAGTGGTGTTTCAATTAAAAATCTATACTATTAGAATTTACGAATTCACTCTTTGGAATATTGTACACAGTAGATACAAATGTACATATGTATTTCATTTCCAAAAATTGTATGACGTGAGGAAGTTTTGTTAATTATACATCCTTCGACATGCTTTCATTTTTTCGGTAAATTTATTTGATACTGATACAGATACAGATATAAAGTAACATCTGTTTACATTGCATTTTATAATATATGCATGCATCAGCATGATTCTTGTTGAAGTACATATTTATTCACTAAATTTGTTTGATACTCATTTATACACATCTACATTCTTAAAGAATGGATACCAAAGTCCCATTTCTTTAGTTTATATATTCGTATTTTAAAATTTTTTGTTTAGAGCTTTCAAGTTTTCACAATATTTCATACTTACCAACAAGTTTAGAGAATTACAATACATTAAGTTAATTATCTTTCCTAAGACCTATCATTCTTAATCAATTATTTAAAAACAAGAAAAACTAGATTTTTCCTTTGTAACTTTATTTTCATATAATTTCAAGATCTTATCATCTTCAAATTACTGTATACTGTATTTAGCAGTTTTTTCTCATTTGTTGAGTTAACTTTAATCGCAAACATTTTAATGGTGAGATTAACTTTTCTATTTTATACACTAAGTAAGTCTTTATATATCAATCCACTTACATGAACCATTAACAGTAAATTATTTTCACATCATTTCTTTTAATGATATATTAAATCATTCTACTATTGATGCTCTCATATTGAGTAATGTTAATTCCTATATTTGTGAATGAATTTTCCAAAGGGTTTATTAAAAATTCTTTGCCATCATCTGTTTTTAAGTTTTTTTGTTATTCATACCAGTTTAAAATACACTCCATTGCCTTGATTTGTTATAGTGCAGCTGTTATTTTCAACAATACTGACGATATAAACTTTGAGAATGGGCCAATTACAGCCTACAAAAATCAATAATTTATATTTTCTGTAGAATAGTCCCCATTTCAACTAAATCAGCTTCCCAAATATCATCTATTTCTTTTATTATATTTCTACAATCCACAATAAATTTTAGATATTGCTTATGGAGTTGGTTTACTAAATTTCTTTTTAAAGACATTGAGTTGTTTTTCGGACTTTTTTAGAGTGTTGTGGCCTATTTGATGCCCTTTTAGCTATTTATACTAACATCTAGTTAATTTTCCAATATATTCATTGTCAATTCAATTCAATTTGTCTTTCAAAACATGATTTAATTTTTAGAATGTCTTTTTAAATTTTCGTTCTTCTATCTCTAATTTTTTTTCACGTTGTAGTTCATAAATTTGCATTTATTTAAACATTCTAGAATATTAATGCCCTAAGCCATATTATTAAATTGTCATTTAGTTTGTCGATTTAAGTTTCCAGAAACAATTTTCTGATACCATCGTTCTCCGTCAGCGAACTGAACGATGAATATTTTGTATGTATACATTAGTAGTAATTAAAATATTTTTATAGATTTCGAGTTCAACTTTATCATAATTTTTTGGTATTATATGAGAAAATACTCCTGGTGTTAGAGCCCATATTTGACCACCAACTTGTATTTTATCTTCATTCAATTTGAGGTTGATATCACCAAGTTTCCATTAATTACTGAAATCTTTATGTAGACCATAGTTTGTATCTAATTTATTTCTTCCTTCCAAGACTGATTAGTTAATATAAGTGTTTCCGGAATTGGAAGTCTGTTAGTAAATATCATCGTCATCATTACTCTAAGTATTAGCATCATTCAATAAAATGGAATTATCAAATATTGTTCCTTCTGCTAGTTTCTTTGGTGTACTTGTCTCTATCTTGACTGATGGTTTCTCAAGCTTTGTATTATTTTCAACGTCTGTCTTGATTTTACTTTCTTCTCTCAAAGAATTCAGTTGATATTTTTAGAACTATTTATGAATTCATTGAGAGGTTCTGCTATACGTTTAAATGTATTTCTTAGTTGTTCACATGTTTTTTCCTACAAGACATTTCTTGTCAAGACCAACTGCTTTAAAACTTTCTCAGTCATGGTCAAGGCACATTTAATACAGGTACATGCATTAGGCAAAACTTTCTGGCAACTCTGTGCTTCTCACATAGCTTTACATAGTAATTGTCAAAATATTGTATGCATCAAACAAGGCATAAAAGTAATTGTCAAATGAATTCTTCGTTATAAACTTGTAACCAAAAATCAGCGGATGAGCAATATGCCTGATACGTGTACCTGTTTAATATGCCGTGGTCATGGTTGCTAACAGCAAATACCAGGTATCAGCTATTAGATCATATATTATAAGGTATTAGATCAGGTTATCAGGCACCTTGTATGGTTTTCAGATCAGTTTATTAAGAGCTGGTCTGGTTTTCAGATTCAAATTCATATTACTGATAACATGATGCCTATAAACGTGCTTAATTTTTTTCTCATCTTTCTAAAACATTATAAAAATATTTGCATTGTCTCTTATTAAATGCTTACAGCTGTATAAAAATAAAAACAGTATTTCAAATGTTGTTTCAGCGAAATTCTCTAAAATTGTATTCATAGTAGAAATTTAGGTTAAAAAACGTTTTTTAAACCTTAGTAACATATGTAAATCACCTAATTTTAAAATTGACTGCACCCATATTTAAAATAATTTTGAGTTGACCTTGTTATAATTTTGCTTCATCTTTATTTGTTCTCGTTGTACCCAGAGACCTGCGCCGAGCATTTTCATCGGCGGCGCCGGCTAGACGAAAATAGATCGGCTGCGGCTCAAAACCGGCTGTAGCCGACAATTGATTAGCTAGCCGTTTTATGTTCAGCTCATACAAAAAAATCGGCTTGAATTCAGTTATTTTCAAGATTTTCAATAAAAAATTATTTAAATATTTTAAGTTAATAAATTCGTATAGATCTCGTTTTACAAATTGTATACATATATGTATGTATATGGATACATTTGCAAGTGCGTGCATGTTTGTATATATGGATATGTATTAATACATTCACATAAATGCATTTATATTACTTTATACTAAAAATGGGTTTACTTTTTTAAATGGTTAATAAACATTATTATTATTTATTTATTGATACATTTTATACAAAGTAAATCAAGAAATAATTACGATGACTCTAGAACTGTTATTCAGTAGTGCGATTCAATAAATAATATTTTGTCGCACTAATTCGAATAATTTGAAGTAATTTAAAAATACATGTATATTCCGCAATATAAGTTTCATTTCTCAGGAATAAATAAATGTTGAATTGATTAATTTGATTGTACATGTTCTATTTTTTGATTTATTATATCTTCATAATGCTTCAAATCCGATTCCAGCTCAGTAAGCTCCACTGATTCTTCCGAGCTAGGGGAATCCTCACAATTTTTATTGAGTTCTGAGCCCTTTTCAATTGATTTTTTAAAAAAACTGGTTATATTGCTGTTGCTTATTGTTTTACATATACAGTATACGAATGCACCGAAAAAATTTATTAAACTTAACAAGCGCAAAACACCGACAAATTAAATTTATCAAGTCAATTCTTATGTACATTCTCAAGCAAAAAAGTTGGCAGAATAACGGAACGAAATTTGCATGTTCTTGTTCTGCGATGCTAACTTAGCGCTTTTCGTGCAAGACGAAATGATACGAAAAGTTGTTAAATAATAAAAAAAAGTTATTTTACTTTATCATAAACAATTTTGTTATCAATTAAGCGTATCCAGTTTTCGTATTTTGCATCTTTATGTCAAATTTCTTTCTTGAATGACGGTTTGAGGTTCAAACAAAATCTATAGTATGTACTCTGCAAACTATAAAGTATCGAAATCGCTAGATTCGACGGAAAAATCACTAGACTACCATCACTGCTATTCTTCTATCACTACCAACGGAATCTATCAGTGTTGCCAGTTACAGGTATACAACCTTAAAATTACCTTCAAAAAATTATAGAAAATGTCAAAATGAAAAATATTAGAAATTCTTGTAGAAAAAAGGGAAAATAAAAATAAATCGGCGGCTAGTTTTAAGCCGATTTTAGTCGTCAAATTTTCGACGGCGGCGGCTATCAAAACCCATCGGTGGCTAGGCTTAGCCGGCTTTAGCCGAATCGGCGCAGGTCTCTGGTTGTACCTTCATAGTGAATAGTCGATTAGCGGAATTTTTCTTACATTCTTACCAAACAAACAAAAAATTATAAAAAAAAAAATATTCGTAGAACATATTATTCGTAATAGGTACATACTGACTTTAATAAATAAGCTTTATGTGCTTTGCTAATATTTTTACATTGTAGAAATAATAAAAACAAAAAAAAACAAAAACACAAATATAGTGCCCTTGAGGAATACTCTATATGAGTACCTCAAATACAAAAAATTGTTAAGTGAGCTCTAATGGCAGAAATGCCTATTTTACTTTTTTTATTTTATTTAATAATAAATCTAATGAAAGTCTTTTTTAACGGCAAGGCAATTCGTCAGCGATCAGCTTCGCTTTGTCCAATGCCAAATAGTGATTCATTAACATTACAGTTGCCTAGTACTTCTTCATATAAGTCAGTAATATCATCCCCTTAACCCGCCATTGGTGTCCTATTGGTCTGTGAGACCGGGTGTGTTAAAAAATTCGAATAACATTATTCCCTGTTATTATTTTTGGTTGCAATTTCAAGTAGCTGCCTCATTGCACACCACCTACTTTTAGTTAACGACGAAACTGCTTTGTGAGCACATGTTGTGTACTTTTTTACTAATCCGGTGCGTAAGACCGTGTGTCACCGTGTATGTGAATAAAATAACCAAGTATACATTTTTCATTACTTTTTTTATATATTTTTTTTATTTCTTTTGTAAAAGTTCCTAATGTCGAAAGACTAAAAAACATTATCTTCCCTTATAAATATTTGATTTTTTATTTGTTTCTTAATTTTGAAAAATGTATTACTAAAATCGCTGTTATTTTTAATGCTCTAATAAAACAATTTTTTCAATGTTAATATTGAAATAAAAGAGCTTAAATTGATTAAATATCTTTTCTTTATTCTCAAAGAGCATAAATTAAAAAAAACATGAATAATACTAACTAATACTGCGTGATACCGGCGTCACCATTGATCAAAGTCAAAATTGCGTCACTATTGGCGGGTTAACGCTCGTGTTCATCACTTAATAAAGTTATCACTACAGATAACAGTAGCTCAAAACCCAAGGTACAAGTTGGAATAGACAGATACATAAACGTGGTAAAGCGTGGGCGAAGCCCGAATTCTTCAAAATCATCTGCTCCAAAGATGTCTAGGGATAATAGCGCATCATCTACCAATCGTCAAAATCGTTTTTCATTATTGCAAGTCACCGACGACAAGCCCGCTGCATCATCGCAAAAGTCTTTTGAGCCACCACCTTGAGAGAGAAAAATTCTAACACCCTAATTAAAGAATTAGTCTCGGCCATTGGTGAAAACGCATTTCATGTTATTCCAATGGTAGCATTGACGAAACTAAAATTCAAATGTACGAAGAAAAAGATTTCCGCAAAATAGTGACTAGGGAGAAGATCCCCCAGCCTCTATTTCGTGTTGAACTGGAGCCGAATAATATACATCTGAAAAAAACGAGACACACCCAATTTATAGCCTTAAATACCTCTTATACCGAAAAATCACAGTTGAAGAGCCACATAAGCGATCAGAACCCGTACAGTGCCATAATTGCCAAGAATACATACTGTAAATTACCCACTGTTTGTGTTGTGTGCGGCGAATTACACAGCACTGCTAGTTGCAATAAGCCAAAATATCAAAGTGATAAAAAATTCAGTAATTGTGGAGGTAATCACACCGCTACCTACAGAGGTTGGCCTGTGTACTCTTATGTCAAAGAGAATATGGTCCAAAAACCTAAATTAGCTCCATCTCAATCAGCAAACGGTTACTCCGCCACTTTTGCGCAAATGAGCCAACCAGTTACTTCCCGTGTATCGTATGCCGATGTTGCTAAAATAAATTCTATTCCCGCACAAAATGTTTCCCCGCCATATATTTCAACAAATACAAACTCAAACTTTAGTTTTAATCGCCTTGAAGCTACCATTGATAATTTAGTGCAAACTATAAATAATTTTACAACAAATATAACTACCATGATGCATGCAAGCCATGAACGTGTTAAAAATATGTTTCTGGAATGCAAACGGCATTTGCCAACATAAAAATGAACTTCAGCACTTCCTTAAGGAAAAAATATTGATATAATGTTGATCTCTAAACACATTTAACTTCGAGAAGTTTTTTCAAAATTAATGGCTACACTATATATGATACAAAGGACCCTCGAGGGGGAGCATGCGGTGGATTTGCAATTCAAATTAAGTCAAGACTCGAGCACTATATCCTTAACAACGTTAGTGAAGAATATATGCAAGCTACGAATATTTTTGTAGAAAATTTTTGTTATAATTTCGTGATATCATCAATTTACTCACCTCCCAGATTTTCAGTTACCAAAGATCAGTATGAGAAGTTCTACAAATCGCTTGGATCTTGTTTCGTGGAAGCTGGAGACTACAATGCAAAACATACGTACTGGGGTTCGCTTCCTTGTAACACCTAGAGGTCGAGCTTTGTTTAATACAATTTCAAAAATGGGCTTAGATGTTATTTCGAGTGGGGAGCCCACTTACTGGCCTACTGACGTACGAAAAATTTCGGATGTTATTAATTTTGGCGTCATGAAAAATATTTCTAGGGATTTAATTAATGTTGAAACTTCTCTAGATCTCTGCTCCGATCACTCCCCCATTATCGTTACAATTTGTAACCCACTAAGAAGTTACTTACCTCACCCATATATGAAGATGATCAATCGTGTTAATTGGGTGGGATTCAAAAAATATCTTAGTAGTCATTGCACGGAAAATATTGCGCTAAGAACACCCAATGACATTGAAGCTAACATTGCCAATCGTAACGAAAATAGTAAACAGGCTGCTGAACATGCCACTAGCTCCCATCCGCAGACTGGGTTAATAAAATTTATTCCAGGGATATTGAACATTACAGATCACCCCAACATAAACTCAGACTTAAATAATGTACTAAACGACTGCAAGAGTTGCTTGCATCTGAAAAACTTCATCTCTTAAAAATTATTTGGAAGGTCTTGATGTCACACCAACATGGTTGGACAAGAAGCGTTACGGAAAAATGTAAAATATTTGCTGAGCACTTAAAATCCGTACTTACGCTAAACACATGTACTGGTGTTTCTGATTTCCGGAGTGTAGTTGTTCTACCTCCTCGACCCTTTAAGTGTAATATGCGTGATGTACAAAAAGTAATTGCAGAACTCAATCCAAAGAAAGCTCCAGGTATTGATGGAATTAGTAACAATATACTGATGAACTTACCGCATATTGCAATAAGAATTCTGCTGTTTATTTCTAATGCCATATTCCGACTGGAGAATTATCCACAACTCTGGAAGCTTGCAAAAATCAAAGTGATTCCAAAGCCGGGCAAAGATCTTACTAAAGCTGAGTCATATAGGCCAAAAAGTTCGCTGTCAACTATGTCAAAACTCTTCGAAAAGCTGCTCATGACAAAATTGTCCCCAATTTTAACTGATAGTGGGTGCATACCGGACCATTAATTTGGTTTTAGAAGTCAGCATAGCACCATTCAACAAACGCATAGATTGGTTCAAGTTATAAGAAGAACATTTGAAGAAAAGAAGTATTGTTCTACTCTCTTTAGTGATGTTTCTCAGGGATTTGATAAAGTATGGCATGAAAGCCTAATTCTAAAATTGAAGACATATCTACCAGTAAAATTTCTGAAGCTATTGGAAAGTTATATTCTATCCCGGAAGTTTATTGTTGTGGAAGAAGACTTCATGAGTGTGCCCGAATCTATCTCCGCCGGTGTGTCACAGGGGAGTATACTGGGCCCAGGTTTATTTTTGGTATATACTTGTGATATGCCTGTTAGCACTAAAATTCATACATCTACATTTGCCGATGATACAGCCTTCGTTAGCATGCACGAAAACCCTCACGAGGCATCCCGATATCTTCAGGAACATATTACCCAGCTAGAACTATGGTTAAAATTATGGAGAATTAAAGTAAATGAACAAAAGTGTGTTCAAGTAACATTTACCTTACGAAGAGATAATTGTTCCCCATTAGAATTAATAATCAAATTGTTCCTCAATATTCACATGTAAAATAATTTGGTATACACCTTGATCGACGGCTTACATGGAAACAGCACATTGATTGTAAGCTAACACAAATGAAACTAAAATGAAATGTACCTGACATTAGCTGATTGGTAGAAATTCAACTCTCAGTCTAGATTGCAAACTTTTGATATACATACAAGTCGCTTTTGAAACCTATATGGTGCTAGGGAATTCAACTACAGCGCACCAGAGTAGCAAGCCGAGCATAAAATTTCGGCGGCGGCTGAAAGACAAATATTTTCGGCGGCTGAACGGCTTAACGCCGATTTGTTTGTTGCATTTGAAAAAAAATTTAAACCCAGTCTGTTTTTAGAAAAATACGTGAATTATTGAATCACCACATTGTAACATTATTTATTTTGCAATAGTTTGAATATTGCAGTAATTGATATCCTAAAAAATAGCTTCGTAAATTATTTGTTAAATCATAGAAACATATTCTAGATTATCAGGGCAATTATGAATAAAATTTCGCGAAAATTTCTCATTTTTTATATTAGAATTTTTTCCCTATTACTTGCTATTACTTGGAATTTTTCCCTGGGAAAAATTTCTCGAGAAATTTTATTCTTGATTGCCTTCTACATAAATTTGATTTAAGCTTTCCGATTGAATTAAAAATTAATTACTTTATTAGAACACTGCTACGGATCAACAAACAAAAAGCTTTGAACAATTAATTATCAAAAAGTCGCCTGAATGCTTAAACAAAGAAGTCTATGTAAACGTGCATGTACAGGGTGGCCCAGAAAGACCGAAGTAGTGTGAATTCCTTATAACTTTTTATTTAAGACATATTTTTTTAATTTTTTGTTTTTTAAATACAGTAAATTTATAGGGAATATTTTTAAATTAGTTATTAAAAATGACATCCCACAAGTGGTGGCCATTTTCTGCTTCGCACAAATGTGCTCTTTCCATTTCTATTATTCATAACTTAGTTATGAGTGACGAAGCCCATTTCTAATTAAATGGGTTCGTTAACAAGCAAAACTTTAGGATATGGGCTAAGAAAAACCCGAGAGTACTTCATCAACGACAATTACACCCAGTTAAGTGTATTGTTTGGTGCGGTGTTTCTTCAGAAAGGATCATTGGCCCATATTTTTTTGAAAATGAACGAGGTGTCGCCATTTCCATCAAATGTGATCGATATCGGACCATGTTGGAAAAATTTTTAAGGCCAGCCGTGGAAAGCCATCTGCAAATATGGTTCCAACAGGATGAAGCCACAGCGCACACTTCGAGGGCCACAATGGCTCTTTTACGCGACATCTTTGGTGAAAGAATAATTTCGTGTAGAAGCAATTTTAATTGGCATCCGCGTTCTCCGGATTTAACCGCTCCAGACGGTTTCCTTTGGGGTTATTTAAAAGGAAAGTTTATGTTAATAAGCCTAGGACTATTGAGGAATTAAAAACCAATATGCGAAACAAAATTAACAACATAACACCGGAAGATTTGCGAAAGGTCATGGAAAATGTGTTGGAAAGAGCACATTTGTGCAAAGCAGAAAATGGCCACCACTTGCGGAATATAATTTTTAATAACTAATCTTAAAATATTCCCTATAAATTTTATGTATTTAAAAAACAAAAAATTAAAAAAATATGTCTTAAGTAAAAAGTTATAAGGAATTCACACCACTTCGGTCTTTCTGGGCCACCCTGTATTAAGGAAGGGACTCCAAAAGAGAACGTATGTACATATATAAGTGTTGTCGCAGCTACGTTACCGTTCACATAAACATTTTCTTTTTATGTGGAAGCAAAACCAACTATCTTTCCGGGACGCTCGCTATCATATTAAATACGAAATTTGAAAAATGTAAAAAATAAAAGACAAAATATCGGCTGAGTACAAGCCGCCGATAAGCCGTGTGGTTCGGCGGCGGCGGTTTGGCTTGTTGAAAAAAATCGGCTGACTGGCTAGCCGGCAGCCGCGCCGGTACGGCTTGCTACTCTGCAGCGCACTGCTTCAGCTTCTAATGTCGAGAGAATCCAACGAAGGCAAAACAAAATTTTACGTTTGATAGCATCGGCTCCATGGTACATCAAAAATTCAAATATAGATCGTGATTTAAATATGCCAATAGTAATTACAGAAATTGCAAAATAAGCAGGCAAATATTCAACAAACCTCGAGTCACATCCTAATCTGCTTGTTCGTAATACTTTGAACTTTACTGAACACATCCGCCTAAAAAAGAGGGACTCAAGGGCTCTAATACTCAGCACTCCAGATGGGATTACTTGAAAATACTTTTTTTTCCTTTTTTGATTATCACTACTTATGTATTATTTATAACTACCACTGCGTTTTTGTCCGACAGTGGTCGGTCCTAATCATTATATTCCAGATTTAAGATTTGAATACTTATTGTTAGTTCATATTTGAAGATACAATAAATAAATACATGTATTAAAAAAATCTTTATTTGTATTTTTAACTTTACCTGTATGTATGTATGCATTACGAGTAATGCTATAAGTTTGACACAAGTAGAATGAGTCATCATTTTTCTGTCGCCCCATACAAAATTAAACATATGTATGTATCTATATTATTCTGATTTCCATATGCAATATCATGAAATATCATAATCATAATTTAAATGCTTTAAGCTTAATATCTCATTCTTTTAAGAATGACATTAACTTCATCAGAAATTCACATTTGGCTTGATATAGATACATATATTGAATATAAATAGAAATATTCAAACTTGACTTAATAGTAGTGAAATGGGCATTCAGCGCTGATTAAAATTTTTTACGTTTTTAACGTCCACATTGCGAAAAATCATATTCAAGATTTTTCGTTGGCATTAGGAAAAATATATTTTTTACACGTTTTTCCCGTCGGCATTACTAAATTTTTTTTTTATATTTTCTGATATTGCATGTGAAAAGCAGAATAATATGCATACATACAAACATATATGTATGTGTTTATTTTTGTATGGGGCGACAGAAGAATGATGACTCATTCTACTTGTGTCAAACTTAAGTTTGACGGTGTAACTGACTAAAATTGTGGACGGCTCTGCTCAGCTGGCTGTGAGCCATGATGGCATAGATCTCTGCTTAATTTAGTATGCTGCTTTTTACATACGAGCCTCCAAAGCAACAACAAAATACTATATAGTTTTTATTGTTTGTACTTTGTTGTAGTATTAACTTTACCTGTCATAAATTTGACTTGGTATTCTATGTACGTATAAAAGGCGAGTTCAGTATTTGCAAATAGTTTTATTTGCAAAGATTTGCGTATAAGCGAGCTATGTATTAAAGACCTTCACAAGACGTCTTATAAGAACTTTTAAGACATGAGGGCAATTTCAAATGCTTTACTACAGCGAAATCTTCTGAAACAAACGCTAAACTACGTTGTACGCAATACATTTGTTTAACTTATTGCTTTGTAAACAAAATAGTTCGTGACTGAAAAATTTGTGTTGCTTGTGCTATTTTCTCTCATTGACATACAAACGTCATGCATATACATACATACATACCTACATAATTTGTGTATGCTCTCTTATTTTTCTACGTACATACAAACGCACACATGCGTTGTGTGCGCTTGCTTTAAAAAACTTAAGGGATGTTTTTTAAAGCACAAACATAATAGCTTACCATATAAGTCTAACACACACCTAACACACCCAAACGTACAATATGCCAAATAACAAGCATACATGTATCTATCAACATTACTTCTTTTCATTGTTTGTTATAAACAAGATGTCTTGGCGAGATCGCTTGTTAACGATATATACACGTACACCAATACATCCAACGTGTTTAGTTTATAGTACGACAGTATTAATTATTATCTTAGTATAATACATGCCACGAGAATGGATTTAAAAAACATGACGTATTTACATTTCAAAACTACTTACGCAGGCCTCTAATATAAATATACCATATGTACACAGCTTGGCAAAAATATGTAAATTTTCCTTAAATTTTTCATTCACAGAAACTACCAAAATAATATACATATGTACATTCAGTTATTATAAAACTTTTTGGAGTGTACATACATACATACATACATATCGTTAACTTAATACGAAAAGGCTCTAACTCATGATTTTAATAGTTTACAGGAGGAGGAAAAAACTAAATAAAAAAAGATACAATATTGATACAAAATTATTTTAAACACAATTTTTATTAAAAACACTTTAAAAATTTAGTGTTATATTAGTTTTATTAATTTGGAGGAGGTGTATCTAGTAATGGTCTATCGAAATATGTAAAAATATCTATTTCGAAAAATTATGAGTTGGGGCCTTTTCGTATTAAGTTAACGATATATGGGGAGGTCCATACAAAACGCAATAATTCCACTTTTTAAGATTTGTCTTTTTTTGACTGAATCTAATTCTATTTATTAAAATCTGTGTATTCATTGTTATACAACATACCTAACGTCAACAATTGTGTGGATTTAACACAAAAAGTAATGGTTCAGACCAAAATGAAACATTTTCATATCTATGCAATCATCAACTTGGGGATATGTACATATTAGTAAAAATTTAAGGAAAAACTGGTTCTATTGTTATGGTAACTCTACAATAACTGTAAAACAGTAAAAGTATTTACATATATTGCACCTCTGCAGCATCACGAACATCTAACGTTAAAAAATGCATAACTTGGCAGTACTGTTTAGCGTCAAGCGTTTTTTAATGCATATAAGCGGCATACCTGCCGCAAATCTCTGCAAATAGCGCCTTAAAGTTAAAAAACATATTTTTGGAATGTTTTCAACACTTTGAACATAGGATTCTCTTCCCCTGCGAAAGATGTGTGTGCTCAATGCGTTTTAAATAAACATAAAATAAAGGTGGAAAAAATGTGGACTTAAAACAGCAACTAATTACTCAACAAAGAATTCACAAGCTTAGAGCTAACACCTTTTATGAAATAGCAAGATGTGAGCCTCCCAGATCTGTGAGCATATGTTTCGACATGCAGCAAGTTCAATTATTGCCACGCACTCCTATTCAAGAAGCTTTTTATTGAAGACAAATAGGCTACTACTGTTTATGTGTTGTCGACAACAAATCTAAGGATCCAGTGTTTTAAAGCTGGACAGAAGATCAAGCAGGAAGAGGGGCTTTGTGCGTTGGTTTTCCTTTGTTGGCACATTTGGATGCATTTAATTTGCTGGATGTGGGGACCTTACGATTATTTTGCGATGGTTGTGGGGGAAAAAATAAAAATATGCATATCGTACACGCTTTAATGCATTGGATGTTAAATAGTGCGCCAAAAAAGCTTAACCAAGTAGAATTATATTTTGGACGTATAGAAAAAGATATTCGCAAAAATACTACAATTTTTGTTGAAGAAGATTATCACAAAATGTACTCTTCTCATGGCCAAGTTAAGGTTTCAGGAGGGGATTGGCAACTTAGGGATTTAAAAATGATGACAGGATATTACCGTCCCATAAACAGCATACACAATATGAAAAGAATATATTTTAAACTATCCTCAAATAAACTACAACAATGTGTCGTCAAAACTTTTGAACCTACAAGGTTGAAGGCAAAGAAAAATGTACTAGCTATCTTAAAAGAGGCAAAAAACCTCCCCGATCGCTTGATAAAATTCCTCTTGGTAAATCAATTAATCCACAAAAGAAAAATTATGTCGTTAAGCTCTTGGAAAAACACTATGGCGAGAGTGGTCAAACATTTTGTAGTTAGACTATTATACAAAGATATTTATAAACCAACAAGGAAATAGTGCCAACGACACGGATGATATAACCTTATGTGATTGTTTGGAGGAAGACAATGGAATGAGAGTATAGCACAATGTTTATTTTTTGTAATACTTATTACTTTTAAGTAATAGTAGGGATTTTTATTTAAGAAATATATACATATGTATAATGAAAGAGTTTGCAATTTTCATAAAAAAAGTATGCAATTGAAATCAAAAAGATGTGAATAAAGATCTATTCAGAACAAAAAGCAATAATTCCAAATCTAGTTCATATCAAAACGCAACATCTCCATAGGGTTCATAGCAAAACGAAATAAATACTATATCACGGACCAAAACGCAACATTTCCAAATTTTTTATCTTATTAACCTAAAAATTAACTGACAAAAAATTAATTAATTTATAATTTGTACTGTTTTTAGAAAATTGTTATAGCCCAACAGCTATTGAACAAAATAACTATGTATATTAGGGTGACAGCCAAATTTTTTTTTCGCGAATTTTAAAGCTTTTTCAACGGAATATTGTGCCAATAGGTCCAAAAGTTTTGTGACGAAAATTTGAGCCAAATCGGACAACGTTTTCTGGACGCGCATCCAGGTCAAAGGTCAGGTATTTTCATATTTTACAATATATACGAAATAAATTTTTTGAACTCGTTTATTTTTTTCAATATTTAATGAAAAAATGTGGATTTATATATTTTCGTGAAAAAAATAGTAAAAAGAACTTTTTTGGTAATAAACTTTTCCTTTATGTCAGGAAATTAATAGATGCTTTTATTCAAAAACGTTAACTACAAAAACACATTTGTTTGTTTGTATTAAATCACACCATCTACATGGCAAATATTTTAAAATTGCTAATTTCCTAGACAACAACCATTATTTTTAACGGATTCTAATGATAAATTTCAAGGCCTACTAGATTTTTAAAATACGACTGAATTATGTATTTCCCCAAAAATTATATAAATTGCATTCCGTCGTGTGAATTACTTGTGTAAAGTGCTTTTGGTTAGAGATTTTTTGTGAATTTTGTAAAAATATATAACAATGCCCTCGTTAAGGGAAGAAATATTTTTAATAGGCTATTCAAAACACCAAATAGTTGGTTCTAAACTTCCCTCGAAGGGGGACTGCCTCAAAGTTTTTTTTTCATAATATGAGGACAACGAAATTAACTGCAAAAGATAGTGCTGATCTTGTGGTAAGAGAGTGTATAATTTTTTGGGAAAAGGCCCGTATTCCTGTTCACGATTTGCACTGGTGTACAAAAAAAAATTTTGCGTCTGTATGAGGAATGGAAAGATTTAAAAAAAAATATATCTAGAGTGTCCGACATTCATAAAAACAGAAGAAAACTGTGGAGCGATAATTTAGGCGATCTCTTCGATATGGCTCGTACCGATGCACTGGAACTAATAGATTTAGAAGAAGACAAGCAATTTTTAATTAAACAAAGAATGAAAGGTCGCGAAGGTTGTATGTTGGGAGTCGACTGTAATCTAAAAAAAAGAGGAAAGAAAAAGAAATCGCAAAAAACAAGAAGAGTTGCGTAAAAAATTAAGTGACGAATTACCATCAACTTCATCAGGTAAAAATTTAATTAAATGTTAAATAACGTTGTTTTAAATTTTTGTTGGAAGTACAAAATTGTGACAAAATTTATTTCAGCCTGCAATATGATTGAATTTTCCGCGTCTGAAGATCCTGCAACATCAGAGGAAGAATATTCTGAATGTTCGATTGAGGCAAAACGTTTTCGCAGTACTTCTTGTACGAAAAAGCAAAGTGTCTTAACGTCAAGACTAGCTGCAGTTTTCGACAAGTTAAAAATAAGTCAGAGAGATGCTGTACACTTATTGGTTACAGTTATTGACGCCGTCGGACTTAATACATCCGATTATATTTTAAATCGAACCTCCATAAGTCGGGAAAGAGCGCAATTAAGATTAACGCAAAGTGAAAAAATTATAGAAAAGTTTACTGCAAGTGATCAACCTTTGACCATCCATTGGGACACTAAACTGTTATCGACAATAACAGGAAAATCAGAAGACCGTTTGGCTATAATTGCTACGGCTCCAGGCCTAGAGCAAATTATAGATATGCCTGATATTCCCTCTGGGACTGGAGCGGAAATTTCTTCTGCTGTTTATGATGCATTAGAAGACAAACATATTTTGGAACGAACGGAAGCGTTTGTTTTTGATACAACATCATCCAACACTGGTAGATTGAAAGGTGCATGTGTACTTTTGGAGAGATCAATTGGAAGAGAAATTCTATTTCTAGGCTGCAGACACCATATTTTCGAAATTGTTTTGGCAGCAGTTTTTACGAAGGCCAATGTTGGAGTGTCGTCTGCACCGGACGATTTTTAAAAAATTCAAAAAATATTGGCCAGCAATAAATACAGATAGTTTTGTGCCAGGAATAGCTCATCCACGAATTATGGAAATTATAGGCCATAATGTTGGTGAACTTTTAGATTTTGCTTTAGGAAAAATGAACGATTCATTCCCGAGAAATGATTATAAAGAATTTTTGGAGTTAGTAATTATATTCCTTGGTGGCAATCCTCCTTCAGGAATAAAATTCAGAAAACCCGGTGCACTGCACTACGCAAGATGGATGGCCAAGGCTATATACTCTTTAAAGATAGTGATTTTTCGCAATCAATTTCCTGAAGTGACAGATTTTGAAATCAGTGCATTGATAGAAGTAACAGGTTTCATTGTAAGTTGTTATTCAAATTTTTGGTTTGATTCAAATAAAGCGGATAAAGCTGCTTTAAATGATATTATTTTTTTGAGAAAATTGGAAAACTACAAAAGAGTCAATCAAAATATTGCGGACAAAGGTATTAAATCATCTGTATTACTTAAGCGAAGAATGTGTGGGCTTTTCTTTGTTTGACGAAAGGATAGACAACATAACAAAAAGCAAGCTAGTAGCGAAGATGTCTGTAGATATATCTGGAAATGAGGATGAAGAGATAGCAAAGAAGCTAATAATAAAGAAGGAAAACTTAAAAAGTTTTATTTTCAGAGACAACTCTGATATTTTACAAGATTTGTTTTCAAAAAATACCAAAAAAGAGATTTGGAATTTTCAGCAACGATCCACGTTCTTGGAGTGTTACAGGAGAGTACCTAAGAGCGAAACAAATTATTCAAAACTTGGCTGTTGTTAATGATTGTGCTGAAAGAGGCATTCAGTTAATTCAAGAATACCATGACAAAATAACAAAAGATGAGGGACAGAAACAACATTTAATGAAAGTAACTATCATATATTATAACTTTTTTAATTTTTTTTTCTCTTGACATGGTTTAATATTTTACAGGTGGTACAAATATATAGGCAGCTGTATTCAAAAAATGCTAATCTATATTCTCTGCAAAAAGATTTTGATCTGTAGATTTTAAAAGAAAAAAAACCTACCAAATCACCGATCATAATTTTTGTTTTTAAAATTAGAAAAAGTAGTAGATTGACCATTGAATGCGGTCGACGCTGGTAGCGCAGCAGAAAATATATGCATATTCCATCCTGAAATGTAAAAACTTTATGTTAATTGAAATTTTTCCTGCAATAGTTTTAAGTTATTTTATCAAAAGTACACAGAATTAATATACATTGCCAATAATGGCATACATATATTAAACATTTTTGAAATAAAATAGTTTGTGGATCACTTTGACGCAAGGGAAATTTGAGAGTTAGTTCCCAAAAAACTATTTGAGTGTCCTCTTTATTAAAAATCTACAGAATCCAGATGTTTTTGTAAAATAAAGTAGAAAATATATGAGTTTCTCAACTTTATTTCATACTAGCTGTGAAATATGCAAATACCTGACCTTTGACCTGGATGCGCGTCCAGAAAACGTTGTCCGATTTGGCTCAAATTTTCGGCACAAAACTCTTGGACCTATTGGCACAATATTCCGTTGAAAAAACTTAAAAATTAAAACAAAAATTTTTTTACATACAAACCATTGTCACTCTAATGTATATCCTAATAACCTTAATTACTTGTTTTTGCTTTACTCAAAATATTGCTTAACCTCCTCATATGCATTACATACATATGTATCCTTTAATACTAATGTCTTTAACCTTACAAAACGAAGTGTTGGTCTCATTATTTTTAGTAGTTTAACACAATTATTTTGGTTGTGCAGGAAAGTACATAACTAAAATTGTAGTTACTATATTCTTAATGTAATCAGCAAAACTACATTGTTAGCGATTGTGTGTGTAATGTTGTACCTTACAGAACATTAAAGTATATTAAATAATGTTTATTTTCGAACACTGGTATCAAAACAGGAAGTATACATATGTATATGTCTATACATATATATTTATGTATAATTTCATCTGTCTTTTGAATGAAAATTAAATCTGTTGGAAGAGTCGTTGTAACAATTATGCCATACTTATATTGCAGTGCTTTCTTAGCTCTAGTAGTATTATCATCTGTCTAGCAAGTGCAATACAAAAGCCACCTAAAAAGAGGTGATAACGACCAAAATGATCAAGTAAATAAACAAAATAATAAATGGGTTTTTTGAATTAAATAAAGAGGCTTCTGTATTCTACACCCTAATCACAGAATAACGAGGAACAGCCGAATGGTTGTAACATAAAACAAAATTTCAAGATATTTTTTTTAGAAAAACCTTAGCTTAACGGCCTGGCCCGCGATGTCGACAAGAAATTATCTTATTATTTTCTTATTTTGTTTTTCTTTTCAATATAACTAAGCGACAGACAATTTCTTGTCGACATCGTGGGCCAGACCATAATTTTGTTTAACTATAAATAATTAGCTGTGTATTACATTAAATACAATTTCATTTGTTTATTTTCATACTCAGGAAACTCCAAGTGACATCACAATAAGTACCGATGTGACCAATGATGAAACAGATGGTTTCTCCCCCGCAACCTCTACTACCCCAACACCAACACCTACACCAACAGTTGCCACCAGTTCTACAACAACCTTAGGTGAAGACCAAGAAACCAACAACTCCGCAACCTCTACCACAACAACAGTTACATAAGTATCAAAAACAGCAACCGCTACAAAAGTCGATGCACAAAATTAAACATAAATAAAATTAAATACATTTATAAATAAATAATGAACAAATATTAGCGGCTTTATTTATAAAACTTATTAAGGCTTTTGTAAAGGCTTTTTAAGAAAAATGTTTATAAAAATTTTCTTAAAAAGCCTTTTTAATTTTTATAAATAAGGCTGTAGGTGTTTAAGAAACAAGCAACATTCTCTTCCCAATATTTATTATACAAAAATATATGTAAAACCTATAACTAACTGCCGATTGAATTGGCTGGAGTTGAACATAATCAAAAAGATTAAACATTTGCGATCAGGAACCTGTTAATAATTATTTAATTTTTATTTTTTTATTATCACAATTATTATACATACATATATCACTTTCTTTTTATTTTAATTTTTTTTTATATTCCTTTATAGTTTATTAATGTTATTACTCACTTATTTTTCTTAATTTTTTTTCGCAATTTAAAATGTAAAATTTAAAAAAATAATAGACCTGATTATAAATACATACCAACAATACAACTACAAACCCACATCTATATATACAGCTACTTATACATATACTTCATAAAATATTTAAATTCATATAAAATAAATATTAAACAAAAGATTGGATAAACTTGTTAAAAGTTATTAGAAAACATTAAATGAATTTTACTTGCAAAAAAACTGAACAACAAAAAAATTCTAAAACAATAATAAAATGGTTTCGGTTTTGTTTTATTTGGCATATTTTATTTTTAAAATGTTCTTTTTTATAAATATTAATTCAATAGGAAATAATTAAATATAAATATACGTATGTTCGTTTATACATGTACATACATATTTAATAAAGAAATATACAATTTTAAATACCGAAATCTTAAATGTTAAACCAAATTTTTAGCAGAGTTTTGTAATATACATAAACATACATAAATAGATAAATATCTTGTCATTAAACTTGTACTCGGTAAAGTATTGCGAATTTACAAGTTTTCTTTGCAGATAAGTCACAAAGTTCATATTTCGCCGAAATAGTTTTCTTGGAAAAATAATGCATCTAATTACTTAATAGCCTTAGAGAGTTTTTTAAGAACTTTAATTCATGGACTAATCAATTATATCGAACTTACTTCGAATTTGTTATTATCAAAAAAGCCTTTATATACATATTTTATTGGAAACCTGGAAACAAGTGATAACATTTTTACCGAATAAAAAATAATGAATGAATGCATTTTGTCCATTATTTAATTTTTTCCGCATTTCATGAGCATTGAATATGTTTTGAAAAATTTCCAGAAATTTCTTTTTAAAATTCTTGTTTACACAATATCTGAATAAATTTAGAAAATCCTTTTTAGATAGATCCAACCAATTAATTTAAAACTATTCAATTCAATCAAAAAAGTTATATATATATATATATATATATATATATATATATATATATATATATATATGTGAAGTTTATTTTGTTGATAATGAAAAGTTTTGTATTTATTTGAAATTTTACTTAATAATGAAAAATGATTTATTTGAAATTTAGGTTAATAATGAAAAATTGTTTATTTGAAAAAGCTCTAAAACACGTCTTAACCGCACGGCGTCGTCACTACTACTGTCCTCTCAGTGTTCTCTCTCCCACAACTCGGCCATTCTAACAGACATTCGTCTCGAATGTTTCGTCATCGTTTACCCACGGCTTGATGTATTCAGCACACGTTGTTGAGTGAATAGGCCCCTCACAGCTTCCATCTTTTACGACATCATAGGTATCATTCGGCTTGATTTTGATTATTTTATAAGGACCCAAATACTTTGGCTTAAGCTTAAGTCCACCACCAAATTGAGTACGTTTTATGGCCACAATATCGCCTTTTTTATATTTAGTTGCTGGCTTACGTCGCGAATTGTATGATTTTCTATTCTCGTTTTGAATTTTGAGAATTTGTTCTTTGGCGTGTTGTCTTTTCTCATATCTTTCTTCGTTGAAACTGTGAACTACTGCTTCATCGATAAGTTGTTTGATTTGAAGATCTTCCGCCATTCGCATTTTGACACCCGTGAGAAGTTCGAATGGCTTCATATCAGTACTTCGAGAATACGTGGAGTTAATGACCTGTTGCACCTTTGATACGTGTTTATACCACTTAGTGGGGTCCTGGATACTTAATTTGGCCAAAACTGCGGTAATAATTCCATTTAGCCTTTCAACCTGACCATTGGCACGTGGTAAACCAGTTGTTACAGCTACAAGTCTTATATTTTCACACTGAACCAAAAATTTACCTAAATACTGCAAAATGGGGTGTAAAAATGAAGAAATGTAGGTTATTATACAGCTAACAAATTCGTTATTCAAGTCTACGGATTTTTTTCGTTAAAGAAAATAATTTTCGTAAATAGTTAAATGGAAGAAATTTCTTCATTTTGACTCTTACTGTTTCGTTATTTAGTGAGTGGTAAATATTACTAAATTTTAATCGAATTGAGTAAAAATTCTTATTTGTAATAACTAATTAATGTAGTTAATTTGAATATTATTTTATTTACTGTGAAGAAAATTTGTTCAAATGAAGTAATGCATTTAGTCTGTATGAATAATTTTTTTATTCATAATGAAGAATTGTTATTTACTTTAACTACCCCATTTTATTAAATTACTAAGCCCCTGTAGGAACATTTTCTTCCACCATTAAAGAAATTTTTATATAAATTGTAAGCGGTAAACTACTTTACAAATCGTATAAGCAGTTGTGTGTTTGTTTACTGTTTACAAATTATATAAAATTGTCTTAGTTAGTGAAAGATAATGCTATTAACGATACAAAATTTAATAAAGTTATATTGCAATTATAATAAAAACCATACAAATTACAAAAGAAGGAATTTATTATACAAAATGCAAGTATGTATTGATATTCATTAATAATAAATATGTACGTACTTAAATATATAAGTATAAATAAGGGTAATAACTAATTGCATGTTTTGTTAATATGTAAGTCCAAGTTTGCTAGATTTGCTATTCTCTTCAAACACGGAGTGAATTTTTAAGCCGAACGTTTCAAAATGTTCACGAAAGCACTCTGGTTTTGGATATATGCATACATACATATATATATATATATATATATATATATATATATATTTATATATATATATATATATACATATATGTATATCTACCTACAAAAATGCAATGAATTTCTTAAAAATTTGATTTTATTTTTATTATTAATCAAATACGTACCAACTTGAAACCAAAGAGCTTTGTGTAATGTGTCCATTTGCTTAGTACCTCAGAAGCATGGGAGAGTTCGTGGAGCCGGTAATTTTTGATTCTATCTTGAAATTAGCAGCATTTGCAGGAAAATAGTTTTTCAATAAACTTGTAAAATATTATTATCAGTGGTACTAAAAATTTGGTCAATATTTGGATCATTTATTAAACATTAAACACATTTACTATTTTGTCTCTTTTATAATCACTTTTTTAAACTTTTAAAACTTAATTTACAACAATATCTTTCTTATAATGACACTACTTATAAGGAACCACAGTATGAAATAAAGTATTCGCTAGACAAGCTTAACTGTTTTTTTTTTTGTACGAAATGAAGAAATTTCTTCACTTTTATGTGTATTTATTTAATGTAAATGAATAAAATTGTTAAAAATAACGAAATGTCTTCAATTCTACAGCCCATTTTTCAATTTTACGTATTTTTAGTTATTTAAAAAATTTTTATTCAATTCTAATATATTAAATTAGTTTAATTTTTCGAAATTTGTTCAAATCTACAACGTTTTAGTTCATTAAGTCTTATTCTTGTTTTAACGAAATTTCAACAGATTAATATTCAAAACAACACTTTTTTGGGAGTTAAATTAACAAAATTTATTAAAATAAACGATACATTATTCTAATTTACTTCCTTCAACGACATCAATTAACTATTTTAGGTGTAGTTTTGATTACCATGCGATTCTAATATTTTACCACTGTTTTAACTAAAATTTAGTTTATTTAACAGAGTTTTAGATACTATTTTAACTAATTTTTATTAAAGCCAACAGATTGTATTTTACTACATTTTTAACAAAAATCTATTATTTGTTTTGAAGAAAATTTGTTTATATTAATAAATTTTCTTTACATTTGAATAAAAAACGATTTTTTTCGTTAAGGGTCTACTAAATTTTTTCGTTAATATTACCTACGACATTTGGTTCAGTGCATTTCTAGTGTATTCTTTGAAATCTTCGGAAGTAAAGGCAGCTCCACGATCGGTAATAATCTGCTCCGGATTTCCAAAAATCATGCTTTGCTTTTGCAAATTGGTAATTACGTCGTTAGTTGAGGTCGTCTTTGTAGGGTACAACCAGCAAAATTTGGTGAAAGAGTCAATAACAGCTAGAATATGTTTGTAATTTTTGTTTGTAGATTCCAACGGCCCAATAAAACCGATGTGGTAGGTGTGGAATGGAGCGTCGTTCTTTGGCAATGGATGCAATTCGCCTTCCTGCTTACCTCGTTTTCGATAAATTACTATACACGGAATACAATTGGAAATAAAGCTTTGAATTTTTTCATCCAATTTTGGAATGTTGTAATCATTGATCAAGAGTTCTTTTGTTTTCCTAAGTCCAAAATGACCTTTCTCATGCGCGCTTTTGATTACCTCTCTTTGCATATTTCTTGGAACAACCACGAGTTCACGATTGTCGACTAGTTAGCACAAAACTGAACCTTTCATGAAATAATCATTATAAGTGGGTTGGCTTTTAAGGATCTCTATTATGCAATTTAAATCATCATCTTGAGATTGCGCTTTTGCAACTTTTGACATAACATTATTTTCCACAATAATCATAATGGGGTAGCGGCTGAGAGCGTCAACGTGTCGCATTTGTGAACCTGCACCACAAAGTAGACCAGAGTTGTAAGAATTGACGTATGAAAAAAGCTTAAATCATTTGTGGTGCAGTCACTGCGAGAAAGGGACCACTGTAGTATGTTTGTTATTAAGATGTTAACAAAATAATCAAAACAAATAAGAGAAAATCTGTATTTTGTGAAACGAACACGTGTACGTACATACATACATACATACACATTTACAAAATTAAATTAAAGAATTTGTTGAATTGAATTAAAAAAACAGAATGTGAAATAGATTAATGGTATTAAAAAGTGATTTAAATTTGTTTACAAATGATTACTGATTTAACTTTAAGCATTTTCATTGAACAATTTTAATTTGTACCTTTTGTTTACAAAAATCACACAGCAAATGAGATCACAAAGCATAAACTGAAAATACATTTGAACAAGTAAACGAAGTACACAATTTTACAAAATTAAATGAAAGAATTAGTTGTGTTGAATCAAAAAACAAAATGCCAAATAGCTTATTACTATTAAAAAAGCAATTAAAAAATGTTTTAAAATGATTGGTTATCTTATTTGAAGCATTTTCATTTAAAAATATTAATTTTTACCATTTATTTGCAAAAATCGCCAAGCGAATGAGGTTACAAAGCGTAAAATGAAATTAAGCTAAAATATGCCACCACGAAAGAAGGTTTAAAGAATGCGCAGTGACAGTGAGCGGGACCTCCGAAAACACAAATTATCTTCCGTCTCGTGACATCTCTGTATATCCTCTGTGCCTGCACGATGCTCAACTATATAGTCATACTCCTGAAGAAAAAGTATCCAACGGGCAACTCTAACGGATAGGTCTTTCTTATCTAAGGTTTTTGTAAAGGCGTTACAGTCAGTTACTAATTTAAATTTGATACCTACCTTTGATACCTACTCGAAATTTTTTCAGGGCCTCAATTACGGCAAGTACTTCCAGTTCGTAACTGCTATATTTTCTTTCTGCATCTGTTGTCTTTCGACTCATATAATAAATGGGATGTAAACTACCGTCCATTGAAGCATCAGTATGAAATTCAGTTTCAAGATTTTGATGGAATATATTCAAAGCTGGTTTGTTGCTCAGGATTTCTCTCAATCGATTAAAAGATACTAGTTGTTCTTCTCCCATATCAAATCTTCTATCCTGTTTTGTCAAATCGCTTAAAGGCTTAGCAACAATAGAAAAGTTATAAATGAATTTTCTGAAATAACTGGCAAGACCAAGGAAACTTTGAAGTTTTTTTAAGTTCTGCGGAGTTTTGAACTCAAGCACCGCCTTTACCTTATCAGGTGATGGAGATATCGTTTGATTTTCTATCACATGCCCCAAAAATTCAACTTTACGTGTCAAAAACTGGTATTTCTTCAGATTAATCTCTAAGCCATACTCACTACAACGGTTAATTACCTGTTCAAGATTTTCCAAAGCCTCTTCATAATTTCCAGCCGGTATAACTATATCGTCGATATACGGTAGAGCAATGCCTCTGAGGGAAAATTCACGGAATATAGCGTTGACGTATCTCTGGAAAACAGCCGGCGAGTTGGACAAACCAAAAGGCATTTTACGGAATTGATATTGACCATTATGACTCACAAACGACGTATATTTTCTGCTACCCTCTGCAACCGGAACATGAAAAACCCCATTCTTTAAATCAATAGTACTAAAAATTTTTGCATCTTGTAACCTGTCTAGCTGGTCTTCAATCAAAGGCAGCGGATATCCATCCTTCACTATTACTTTATTCAACCGGCGAAAATCGATACATAATCTTGGCGAACCATCACGTTTTTTCACTAGACTGCTAAAATCTGATTCTGAATTTTCAATCACACCCTCGTTCAGCCACTGTTCAATTTGACGATCGACGATATTTCTCTCAGAAATCGGTAACCTACGCGGACGCGAATTAATTGGACTTTCGTCTGTTAAAACGATATTCATTTCGATATTTTTAGATTTTGTTTTTTCTGGTTTATAGTTATTAATTATTTTGTACACTTTATTTTTAACACCTTTTCCCGCTTGCTCATCTATAGATAATTCTAAATTTTCTGAAATAGTGTCGATTCTCATCATAGATGCTACAGCATCGCCACGTAAAATTTTATCAAAATGAAGTCCATTGCGATCTATTCTAATTTCAACGTATTTGCAAAAGTCTTCGCCGATTACCACGTCAATGTCTATATATTTATTTGAAACGACAAGAAAATTTACTTCGTATTGCGCATTGTCAATTTCAATATCTAATTTCAAACCACCGATTGGTCTAATATTGTCTTTACATTGCCCGAAACCGACGAGAACCACACCAACTTTATAGAGATCTTGTCCATTTAAATTTTTATACACATTCTCAGTTATAATATTAAACTTGCTGCCCGTATCGAAGAGAGCAATATAATTCACCTCATTTATTTTCACGTCTATATTCATCATATTATATTTTGAAGGTTTTAAGCAATGTGTATTTGTTTTATTGTCACTTTTTCTCAACGAACAATTTTTAGCTATGTGGCCAAATTGATTGCATTCAAAACATTTTGTGCCCTTACCCTTGTCTTTACATTCCGATGATTTATGGCCTTTATTACCACAATTGTAACACACAAATTCTTTCCTTTCATTTCTATTTGGCAACACTTTTTTATTTACATTCACTTTTGTCTGATTCATTTCTTTTTATCTTTCGCGCATTAATTCATAGTCTTTTAGTTTTCTTTTAAATTCTTTTAAATTCCCCGCACCGTATAAAATTGTTTTGCTTATGTTCAAGTCTCTTATACCGTCTATTACATATTGTATTAATGAGTAATCGTCAATATCACCACGCGACGCTAAGTCCTTCATTTCAAAAAAATATTCTTGTATATTCTCCTCTTTTTTTATACATATCTCCATCAGCTGTTTATGAATGTGAGCGCTGCTAACCGTCGTTTTAAACTCATCAACAAGAGCATTTCTCAACGTACGCCATGAAGTGATTCCTCTTTCGCTCAAGATGAAACGTTTAGCCACACCTTTCAATGACTTTTTTGCAAAAACAAACTTTTAAAAATCGTCCCATAGCATAACAGCAGCAGTCTCTTCGAATTCATCTATCCACGTTTCAATCGGTATTTTCTCACTACCATCAAAAGCTCTTACTGAATCTTCTATGTCACGAAAACTTAAAGCGAATCTAGACATTATTCTCTCATTACCCTCATTATTTAACTTAAAGTTGTTTACAGAACAAAAACAGTCGTCACTCTCTTTGTTTTTTTCTCCGTCGTCAACTGCTCGAATGCCTTCTTTTACTTCACCAAAATATGGATCGTTGAAGTGCTCGTCGTTGTCGTCGTCTTCATCTGCTCTCGTATATAAAAGGTTTCCCTTCTTAAGGTTTACAAATATGTGCAGCTTTAAGTAATTTACATTGTGATCTATGTTGAAAAAATTGCAAATCGTTGTCAGGTCATTCGTTGTTAAGTTCTTGTCTATGTATTGACATTTAGTCACATACTCCTCATCAGTTTCATTAAACGTAAAGCCTTCGAATACACGCAGTCGTTTTCTGTTCGATCTATCCCCTTCGCTACCAAACACAAATTTGTGCAGAGCCACTACACTCTCCTTACTGCCACGTCGCAGATTTTCTTTGACAAAGCGGAATGTCTGCAAAGAAGCCATTTCTATGTCGCGTTAGTATATAATCAAACTCACGGCTGGCTTTGTAACGAACTTTACCTTTGTCTCTTATTTTTTATTTTTGTTCTTTATTTTATTCTTTCTTTCGAAAAGGCTTCAGTCGTCAATCAAACACAATTTAATGGCAAATGTATTGTTCTTAGCACACACAGACACAAGTTTCTATTTTATTATAATTCTTTTTACACACAACAGCTTCTATTTGTCTTCCAATTATTATGTATTATCAAATCCCGGTTGAGCCTCCAAAATTGTGAAGTTTATTTTGTTGATAATGAAAAGTTTTGTATTTATTTGAAATTTTAGTTATTAATGAAAAATGATTTATTTGAAATTTAGGTTAATAATGAAAAATTTTTTATTTGAAAAAGCTCTAAAACACGTCTTAACCGCACGGCGTCGTCACTACTACTGTCCTCTCATTGTTCTCTCTCCCACATATATATAAGTATATAGGAATTGCTTGTTCTCCCAGAAAGCAATTAAAATAGATAATGTAGATAACTGTAAGCTATAGCCAGGTTTGTGTCTTCGCTAAATACTGGTATGAGAGTTGCCATATGATGGCGAAAAATGGTAAAAGGAGTATATATTTGCTAAATAGTGGTGTGAGTGTTGCCATAGTCAGACGGAAAAAAGGGGTAAAAGGATAGTGAATTGGATAAATTTAGTATATTTACGTCATATGGCAGTGCTGTAAAGAGGTAAAATGTGTGTGAGTTGGCTAAGTCTTGATCACTGTGGCTGAGCTTACCCCAAAAGTAATTAAGTTTATCTTAATGGATTTTGGGGTGAGCATTAGTGTACAACAATAAGTGTAGGTGTCACTAGTGGAGAAATAATAATGGTTATGAGTCTTTGCTTAACAAAAGGCAAAATAAGTTTACCTTAATGGGTTTTGGGGTGAGCATTAGTGTAAAACAATAAGTGTAGGTGTCACTAGTGGAGAAATAATAATGGTTATGAGTCTTTGCTTAACAAAAGGCAAAATAAGTTTACCTTAATGGGAGTTGGATGAGCAGTAGTGGAGAAAATAGTAGCGGTTTATGAGTTGGTTAAATCTTGATCAATGATGCTTGGTTTATGGTGGTGAACACTAACGGTCTTTCCCACGATGTCAGCAGAATTCGATCGAACGATTTTGGTGACATCGTAGGACAGGCCGTAAATGAAGTTGGGATTTGTATTTAATGTTTAAAAGTATGTAACCATAAATTTTAGTTGAACTTGAATATGTATTTTGTGTTGTTATAGAGCGAACCGCAGCACAAAAAATATTAGAATTTGTTTTCGTATTATTTTCGAATGTTTTGAGAATGGTAACGGCTAACAATAGTTTGTTTTGTATGCAGGCAGGAAAGATTGAAAAGAAAGTATTTGATGATTTAGGGAAAATATGTACATACATATGTATGTTTATGTGTATGTATGTATGTATGTATGTATATAT
>LR999967.1:45710381-45753056 GCA_905220375.1 Tachina fera
TTTTTTTATTTATTGTATCTTCATATATGAACTAACAATAAGTATTCAAATCTTAAATCTAAAATATAATTAATAGGTTCGACCAATGCCAGACATAACTAAGTTTCTGCCAATCAGCCAATGTACCTGAGTTAATTTTAGTTTCATTTGAGTTAACTTATAGTCAATGTGATGTTTCCATGTAAGCCGTCGATTGAGGTGTATACCAAGATATTTCACATGTGAATGTTGAGGAACAACTTGATTATTAATCCGAATGGGGTAACAAGTATCTCTTCGTAAGGTAAATGGTATATGGACACACTTTTGTTCATTTACCTTAATTCTCCATAAGTTTAACCATAGTTCCATCTGGCTAATGTGATCCTGGAGTTTTCGGGAAGCCTCATCAGGGTTTTCGTACATATTAAGGCAGGTGGTATCGTCGGCAAATGTAGAAGTGTGGATACTTCTGCTCACAGGCATATCACAAGTATAAATCAAATATAAAAATGGCCCCAGTATACTCCCCTGTTGCACACCGGATGAGATAGTTTCAGCCATACTCACAAAGTGTCCTTCGTGCAAGAATGTAACTTTCCAAAAGATTTAGAATGTTTATTGGTAAGTATGTCTTCAATTTCAAAATCACACTTTATCAAATGCCTGAGAAACATCAATAAATAGGGTAGAACAATACTTCCTTCCTTTTATGTTTTTCTGATAAATTGAACCAATCTATGCGTTTGCTCAATGGTGCTATGCTGGCTTCTAAAACCAAATTGATGGTCCGGGATGCTCTCATTATCAGTTAAAATTGAAGACAATTTTGTCATGAGTAGCTTTTCAAAAAGCTTTGACATTGTTGACAGTAAACTTATTGGCCTATATGATTTAGCATTGGTAAGATCTTTACCTGGCTTTGGAATCATTTTAACCTTGGTAAGCTTCCAGCAGTGTGGATAATACTCCAGTCGTAAAATGCCATTAAAAATAAATTAATAACAGGATTCTAATTGCAGTACGAGGTAACTTAATCAGCATCTGGTTACTAATTCCATCCATACCGGGAGCTTTTTTCGGGTTGAGTTCGGCAATTAGTTTTTGTACATCACACATCGTAAATTTTAAGGGTCGAGGGGGTAGAGAAACTACACTTGGCAAATCAGCAACACCGGTACATGTATTTGGTGTCAATACGGATTTTAAATGCTCAGCAAACAACAAATATGACTAACATGATGCAAGAAATGCTGCGAATGCAGAATATACTTCAAGCATTAGTAAACAAACCATGATCAAGTTAAAAATATGTTTTTCGAACGCAAACAGCATTCGCCAACATAAAAATTAACTTGAGCACTTCCTCATGGAAAAAAATATTGATATAATGTTGGTCTCTGAGAATCATTTCACTTCAAGGAGCTAATTCAAAATAAATGGTTACACTATATATGATTCAAAGGACCCGAGGGGGAGAGCATGCGGTGGGTCAGCAATTCGAATTAAGTCAAGAATCAGGCACTATATTCTTGATAACATTTGTGAAAAACATCTACAAGCAACAAATATTTCTGCCGAAATTTGAATTACAAATTTCGTGATATCATCAATTTACTCCTCTCCCAGATTCGCAATTACTGATTATTAATTCGAGGAATTCTACAAATCTCTTAGCCCTTGTTTTGTAGCAGCTGGCGACTACAATGCAAAACATACGTTCTGGGGTTCGCGTCAAATTGCACCTAGAGGTTGGGCATTGTTCAACACAATTTCAAAAATGGGAGTAGACGTCATTACGAATGAGGCGCCCACGTACTGGCCTACGGACATTCAACTAATTTCGGATATTATAGATTTTGGAGTCATGAAAAATATTTTTAGGGTTTTAATTCATGTTAAAGCTTCTCTAGATCTCTCATCCGATCACTCTCCCACGATTGTTTCAATTTGTAGCCCACTGACTTACCATACTCAAATGTAAAGATGATATACTGTTAATTGGCTGGGATTCAGAAAAATATTTCAGTAGTCATTGTACGGAAAACATTACGCTAAGAACATACAAAGGTATTGAGTTTAACATTGCCAGACTTATCAAAAATATTAAACAGGCTGCTAATTAATCCACTACCTCCCATCCGCAGTGTGTGTTTGATAGAATTTATTTTATGGATATTGAACGTCTCGTGAGTGAAAAAAGAAGAGCTAGAAGGAAATGGCAACAGCACAGAACACCCCAACATAAAATCAGATTTAAAGAGTGCATTAAACGACTCCAAGAACTGCTGGCATTTGACAAAACTGCTTCCTTTAATAACTATCTGGATAGTATTGATGTCACACCAACATCTAATTACGCTTTGTGGCGCGCTACTAGAAAGCTTAAAACATCCGTTGACTTTAAGCCACCTCTGCGCACATATACCGGAGGTTGGACAAAAAGCGATACTGAAAAAGGTAATTATTTGCTGAGCATTTAAATTTCGTATTTATCCCAAACACGTGTACTGGTGTTGTTGAGTTGCCAAATCTAGTTGCGCTACCCCCTCGACCCATAAAATTTAAAACGCGTAATGTACAAAAACTTATATCTGAACTCAACCCAAAAACATCTTTGTGTATTGATGAAATTAGTAACCAGATGCTAATAAAGTTGTTTCGTATTGCAATTAGAATCGTGATACTTATTTTTAACGCCATTTTACGACTGGAGTATTATCTACACAGCTGAAAGCTTGCCAAGGTCAATATTTTTTCAAGGCCGGGCAAATACCTTACCAAGGCTGAGTCATACAGGCTAATAAGTCTGCTATCAACAATGTCAAAACTTTTCGAAAAACTGCTCATGTCAAAATTGTCCCCTATTCTAAGAGGTAGTGGATGCATCCTAGACCGAAGTCTGCATAGCACCATTGAACAAACTCATAGATTGCTTCAATTTATATGGAGAACATTTGAAGAAAAGAAGTATTGTTCTGCTCTGTTTATTGACGTTTCTCAGCCATTTGATAAAATGTGGCATGAAGGCCGTATTTCAAACTTGAAATCATATCCACCAATAAATTTTCAGAATCAATTAGAAAGTTACATTACTATTCGAAAGTTCACGGGTGTGGAAGAAGAATTAATGAGTGTGCCCGAATATATATCATCTGGTGTGCCACAGGGGAGCATACTGGGGCCAGTTTTGTATTTGATATGCCATACATCTACATTTGCCGATGATACAGCCTACCTTATTATGCACGAAAACCCTCACGAGGCTTCCCGATATCTACAAGAACATATTACAGAACTGGAAATGTGGTTGAACTTATGGAAAATTAAAGTAAATGAAGAAAAGTGTGTCCATATAACGTTTACCCTAAGAAGAGATATTTGTTTCCCCATTCGAATCAACAATCAAAATATTCCTCAACATTCCCAAGTGAAATACCTTGGTATACATCTTGATCGAAGGCTTACATGGAAACATCATATTAACTTTAAGCTAACTCAATCGCAAGAATCCGCTTGCTCGTAACATTTTGAACTTTACTTTATTCGCCTAAAAACGAGCGACACAAGGCCTCTTTTACTCAACACTCCAGATGGGATTGCTTCAAAATATATATATTATTTGATTATTACTACTCATGTATTATGTATAACTATCACTAAGTTTATGTTTATTTTAGCTATAAGATTTGATTACTTATTTTTAGTTCATATTTGAAGATACAATAAATAAATAGATGTATTAATAAAAAATAAAACAACTACGCAGCATCTGAATTTTTTTTAGTTTTGTATGTATTGACTCCCAGTTTCCAAAATGAAAGGATAGCTTTAATACCAACAAACATTTTTTTATTTAATTAAAAATTATTAAGAAAAAGTCTGTAAAAGTACACCCAAATTTTTGTAGTATATGAGTTTTTACATTAAATTTTTTATTAAAAGCTGCCCGATTTGAAAAATCGTCAAATTTTAGGAAAAAAATCCTCAAATCGTTAAATTGCTATTTTTGGCACCAAAAATCGTCAAAATTACGATAAATCGTCAGAACTGGCAGCCGTGACTACATGTAGAATTGCGTGAGAGTTTACCAAAAGAATTGAAAAAGAGAGAGAGAGAGCAATGTTGAGAGCAAAACACAAATAAGTGAAATATTTATAATTGGAAATTATGAGGGATTGCTCACATCAGTCATATATATATATATATATATATATATGTGCAGACCTTTAAAGTAGACGTGACATATCCATAATGTGATAGCCATAACCAAATTTCAATGGCTTTCTTTGGTGAGAGTTATGTCGTTACGGCGAGTCAGCTATAATCAAATACAGTGTTGCCCATTAGTTTGGTTCGAACGGCTGTTTTCTATGGCTATGGTTATGTCAAGTCTGATTGAGCCTTTAGTTAGAACACGTTAAAGTTTTCATTTCATGAAATGTTAATAAAATAGATAAAAAGGCTGGTTGTGAAGAAGTTTTGAAAAATCCCAATTTTGAACGTAAGGTTTTCAATGTCTTATTCTAAAATTATTTTGCTATCTTTAATAGACTATATAAGAACGCCTAAAACAAGTTTATACAACATAACATAACATAATAATATAACTTAAAACTAATTTTTTTTCTTTTTTGCATATCTATATACATACGAACGCAATGTAAATTTGTTATGATTATTAATTTTGAAAATAATGGAAGATTTATCCACAAATTTAATTTTGTTTAGTTTTTCAGAGATCGTTTAGCTTACAAATTTTTGACAAACTTATCAACCTTTGCTTTGCAAAAAATAGAACTTACAGTTATTGTGGAACGAAAAAGCATACTTTTTTGGAAAGTATTTGCAAATTACACTTTTCAATATTAACTTTGCACTTTGCAAGAGAGAACGAAGACTGCAAATTATTAATTTCAACTCATCACTTATCAAATTTTTCAGTTCTTGGGAATTAAAAGTTTTGCAAATTTTTGATAATTTTTATAAGTGCAAAGTGAAGAATTGATAAGTTGTTTTGTGGAGTATGCAAAGGTGACTGATGAATAATTTTATTGTTTTCCATAGCCCAGAACCGACTATTCTGTTTCTTCACATATCCATTCAAACGAAAATGTGTTTCGTCACTAGGGATGACAAACGGTATCAATTTTCGATTCTGGATTTTATGGAATCCCGAGATTTTTGGAATTTCGGGATTTTACGGTACCTTGGGATATATATTTTATTATCGAAAAATCGTATTTTTCGTAATGAATCAAAAAATTTGAAATTTATTTGCTGGTGGTTTAGCTTGGTCTATATACGTATATCATTGGCGCTTGAACCAAATCATCAGTAGACTTCAACCACAAATTTTGAACAGTCACAAACCTCTTACTTTATGCACAGACTTTCAAAAACTATATGAGAATTCATAAAATAATAATATTTTTGAAAATCACAAGGACAAAATAAGCTTAGTAGGCTTTGTAACTCATACAAAACCCAGCAAATAACTTATATTCGATATGAATCAATTTTATTTTTCTACACCTTAATACAATTAGAAATCCATTGGATAACAATAAAAGTAATTACAAGGCAAAATGAAAAATAAAATCTAAAATTTAACATTTAAGAAATTTATTATTCGACATATTGTCATAATTATATTTTAATTTGAAATTTATTTGCTAAAGGTTAAAGCTAAACCACCAAGCAAATAAATTTCAAATTAAAATATAATTATGACAATATGTCGAATAATAAATTTCTTAAATGAATCAAAAAATATTTTTATAAATTTTACATTTATTTGTATTGAATACAAGAATAAATAACATAAACAAAAAAAAACATAAAAAGCAACAAAAACAGAAAGTCACATTTCATAAAATATATAAGGCAAATAATATCAGTCAAAAACATATATGAATTTCAGTCAAAAAAATATATTTTATGTTTTCAGTATAAGGAAACTTCTTAAGAAGATTGAAGCTTACAAAGTTTCATCTGATATGCTTGATCTAATTTGTTGCCGATATACGAGGCTGACGAAAAACATATTTCGCAATCAAATCTTTTTGGTAAAACCGTTAACAAATAGCTATATGCAGCTTGCAAGTACGGGCCTCTCACTCCGCCTGAAAGAAATAAGTCTATTTCTTTCGTTATATTATCGTTAATGTCAATATTACCCTACATGAAATGAATGACTGAAACTAAAACAAACAACAATTTTTTGCTAACACATTTACAAAAATTTTACATTCAATTCAAAAGTTATTATAGTTGCTCTAATCTTACATATGTATATGCTAGAGTGGAACATCTAATGTACATATGTCAAAATTTTTAAAATATTGAATTTTACTGAATATAATTTATAGTTCGTTCGGTTTTTAAAATTGAAATGCATAAAAGTGGTAAACAAATCATGGTATTTGTTTAAAAGTAAGATAAAAACAATAATGAATAAAAGAAATTTTATACATTTTAATGAAAAATATACATACATATGTGTGTATGTATTCATTTCTTTTAACATTTTTAGATATTTGGAAAGAAGAAACTGCGTTGTGAAAGTTTTTAAAAGTATTGAGACAGATAAGTAAAATAGTGCATAAAAGATATTCACAAAGTTTAATTTAATATGTATATTTATTTTCTAAATTTTAGACATTTGTAGAGAGCAAGGTTCGTTGGAGATGAAAAGATGTGAGGGCTACATACCGCTTAAGTTATTTGGTGATTTTATATATTTGTATTTTTTGTTTTAAGTGCTATATACTTATGTATTTTAGAGTTATTTTTGTAATAAAAAAGCAAATAAAACTAAACAAAGTATATTTTCTGTCAGTATATCAATCATTTATGATTACTCAATTGTGGGGGAAATATAAATCAATTATGATCAGTCAAAGTTGACTAATATAAATGCTATCATTGATTATTAAAAAGCACTGCAGGGAGCAGTTCAACTATATGTTATATTCGTTAGTTAGACAGAGATGCAAGATCACACGTACACAAAAGTTTCCATCACATTTTCCATTTTGCCCTTAATGGAAACTTTGTTCTACGCAATGATGAATATATCCTGCCTGACTTTCGATCTAATGAGCAGTCAATTGACTGGTAGTGTTCTTGTAGGGTAGTGTTGCTGACATTAGACTTGATTGGACTTCTACACATTTCAATAGCCTCATTTAACTTCTTTGTTATGGAAGCATTTTGGCCAACTTCCTCGTCCAATTCACTATGAGCGATGTAATTTTCTATCGTGGGACAGTTGGGCGTACATTTTTTTTCAAAGCGTGAAATCAGCTTGATTAATTCGTTTTTAATGAGAAGCATATCGGATATATGGTTTAAATCGGAATTCATGTTAGGATTTTTTTTAATTTAAAAGTGTTGTATACACTGTTCTCCGTTCTTCAATTCACTTTTTGAGAAAGCTATGCAATTCGTGGCTCAAAGTGAGTTTCATACTTAAAATCTCCTTTACCATAAATGAAATAGCTGCGTGTGCCTTGCAAAGCGTCATGTCACGGCGGCAAAGAGCCTGCACAGTAACTTTTACTGCATTTAACACATTTATTATTTGCTTCAGTCAAATTAAATCTTCTGCAATCATTGGTTCTTTTAAATCTATCAATGCTTTTTTTACTGGTAGTTCTAAATCAGAAAACATCCGACACATTTCAAACAATGTATTTCGCCGTGTTTTACAGTCTAGTTTTAACTGCAATTCTTTTCCTTTGTCTTTTTTCACATATTTCTGTAAAACGTAATTTTTTGTTGGGGACCGTTTGAACATCTTCACAATTTTACTGATCTTTCTTATTAGTGGTTTAATATGGAATCTAACAGTTATGTCAGTTTCTGTTTCTTGCAAATATATTTCAAATGAGTCGCATGCATCGTCTTCATCTATAGAAAAGTCATTTTGCTGAATTGACGATTGCTGACAATACTCCTCAGTTCGTACCGTTGGGTTTGACTTGTAAAAATATCAAAAAAAGCTAGATGAATGCCATGTGCCAAACACAGCTGTTGCTTTAAGGCAAATATTTTCCCAATTTTTGCATTGTTAGTGCTCCGTCAGTGGTGAAGCCCACTATGCCATTGGACAGAGACATTCCAAATTGTAATAAACGTTCCTCCACATACTGGACACAAGTAACAGCAGTGCTAGATTTCTTCAGTCCCACCAATCCAATGTTATAAAATTTTTCTTCTGAATGCACAATTACATTAATAAAGCGTTTGTTTGATGTAGATGTCCACTCATCAAAAGTGAGACTAAATTTTAAATCTTGTGACTTGACTTTCTCAATTTCCAGTACTTTCCTTGCATTTCAAAAAGTACTCCATAAAGTTTGATTTTATTGTCTGTCTTGAATTTCAAATCGACTGGCTTTTCTCGATTTTCAGAGTACCATTGATGTTATAAATAACGCAAACGGTAAATCTTTTTAATTGTGGCTCGTCCGTATTACTTTTTGCCAATTTTAAACCATGTATTTATAAAAAATAAGTTTTGTTATTACCAATAATGTGTACTGTGAACGTCAAAAGAAAGTAAACAGTTATTTTATTTTTATAAAAGCTAACAAAAGCTTTTACAGTTATTAATAATAATAATAATAATAATAATAATAATAATAATAATAATAATAATAATAATAAAATATAATAATAATAAAATATAATAATAATAAAAATAATAATAATAAAAAAGTTTAATTGTAGTTAAAGAGGCTTATATAATAATAAAATTATATGAATATGGGGGTAAGAGCTTAATTCTGTATAAACAGTAAATGAAAACAAAATAATGACACAAATAACTCAATTTATCTTAAAATACTCATAATTTTACGCGTCAAAAAAAGTAAACAGTTGCAGCATTCCTTGAGTCTTCTTTAAATATTTTGGGATAAAACCAAAAATTCTTTGAAAAGCAGTTACTAATTTTGCAAGCCGATGTAGTGAAAATGTTTTTGGCAGTTTCATATAAAATTTAAAAAAAAAAGTGCAAACATAGGTATTAAACTTTGTAAGCATTCCACCAACGAAACGCGAGAAATTATTTTAGATTTATATATGAAAAGAAGCAATGTGCGAAATTGGAAAAATCGTTGGAAGGAATCAATTCACAATAAAAAACTATACCTAAATATGTGAATCATCATACGGTAAAGAATTTAGCACAGTGGGGACGACCAAACCGGCTTAGTGGCAGTAAAGTACGAGCAGTAGTACGACAAGTAAGGACAAATCCATTTCCAAATGATGTTCCAATATTAAAGACACATGTGGTAAACCAGTAAGTGTCAGTATATTAGAAGATCACTCTTCAAAAATGGAGAACAAATTTTACAAAATGTATAAAAAGTCAGGATCATCCGTGGAATTTGCCAAATACTGTGCCGCTCGTGCTGAATATAATAAACTAAATCAAAAATGTTATAACTGCTATTTACTCAAAGTTAAAAACAACTTTAAGACGAACCCAAGATCTTTCTACAACTTTGTAAATCTAAAAAGAAAAACAACTTCCTTCCCACCATCTATGAAAATAAATGAATATAAAACTGACAATGATGCTGAAATATGTAATTTATTTGCAGACTTCTTTTCATCTAATTATGCCAACGATCAAATAAATGATTCTGTCATACAATCATTCTTGGACCATGGAAGTCAGCCCATTATATTTCCATTATTTGATAGATGCTCAATTCTTGAAGGCTTAAAAAAGCTGAAGTTTTCGTATAAAAGTGGACCTGATAATGTACCTAGTTGTCTTCTTATTAAATGTGCTGATGCTTTTGTGCTCCCTCTTACTTTATTATTCAATTTATCGTTAAAGTTTGGTATATTTCCAGATCTATGGAAGGATTCCTTTATTATCCCGTTGTTTAAATCTGGTAGCAAAGCTGACATCAAAAATTACAGGGGAATCGCTAAATTGAATATCATACCAAAATTCTTTGAAAAACTAATTACTGATTATTTGTGTCATCACGTATCATCTTTACTATCGCCTGACCAACATGGTTTTCGTAAAGGCGGTTCAACTGTAACTAATCTCTTACAATTCAGAACTTTGGTCAATCGTGGTTTTTGCAACAAACAACAAACTGATGTTATTTATACAGATTTCAGTAAGGCATTTGATAAGGTCAACCATAAACTTCTTTTGAAGAAGCTACACTCCATGGGTTTTTCGAAAAACTCCTTAAATTGGATCATTTCATACTTAACTAACAGGAAACAAAATGTCATATTTAAAAATATTACATCTAAATCTATTCCCGTTACATCTGGTGTTCCACAAGGAAATCATCTTGGACCACTCCTTTGTTCTTTATTTATCAATGATTTACCTAGTGTAATCAAGAATTCGTTCATATTAATGTACGCTGATGATGTAAAAATATTCCTTAGCTACAATGACTACAAAGATCATTTGTTACTACAAGAATATTTAAATTTCTTGCATTCCTGGTGTGATATGAACTTTATGCAATTAAATTTTAAAAAATGTAAGCATATGTGTTTCTACCAAAAGAACCATTTGGCCGTTAAATACTTTTTAGGCAGCTATGAGCTGGAAACTGTTTGTGCTTTTACTGATCTTGGAATATTACTGGATCCTAAACTTAATTTTATTCAACATATTACATTAATTATAAATAAAGCAAGATGTCTACTCGGCTTCATCAAACGTTGGGCTAAGGAGTTTGCAGACCCCTATATTACTAAGCAACTCTACATCTCTTGTTCGTCCTGTCCTGGAATATAAAAATCCTTAAGTAGTCGAAGAACTATGCTAAATGTTATGTGTATTTTAAATGTAATTAATGGTAATACTGGCTGCAATTTTTTAATTGAAACATTTCTTTTTGCGTTCCGCAGCGACCTACACGACATTACTCACCACTTTCTATTAAAGCGTTTAGAACCAATTATAAACTTTATTTTTATGTTGATTTCTCTTTGAAAGATCATTTAATCAAAAATAATATTCTAATCGCATTGAATAATTAATAACTTTTGCAAAATTGTATATACGTACATGTATAAATAGTCTGTAAGAATTGTAAATTCATAGACTTAGTAAGTAAATAAATAAATAAATAGCAGAGTGACACAGAATAGGCCCTACAACTCTAAAGTGAATCAGCAGAAGCGTATGGAATTTGCAAAAAAGTACAAAACTGAGCCTGTAGTCTTCTGAAAAAACATTTTATATATTAATGGTAGCAAATTCGATTATTTGGAGTGAAAAAGACTCTAAAAATATTGGAATCAAGGAATTCAGGTTTTCTTGAAAAGTGTGTTGAAGTCGGTAAACTAGTTTTTAGCTACAATGAATAAAATTGATATAATACATATTCTGAGAGAAAATGTTGGTTCTTCCAAATAACAACAACCCGAAACATACGACGATAATTGTTAAGAAATGGTTGTTATACCGACTCTAGATCATCCACCGCGGTCTCCAGACCTTATCCAATCGAAATTTTCTGGGAGCACCTTAACAGATATATCAGGCAGAGGGCAATTTCCAATAAGAACTACTCGAAAATGGCTCTAATTGAAGAATACAACAAATCTTTCCAAATATAACGAAAAACATTGTGCAATAAATGCCTAGGATTTTATATGTATTGCTGAATGCAAACGAAATACAAACCAAATATTAAAACTTGACAGTAATTTAGCTTATGGACATAATTTCCAACGTAATGGGTTCTGTTTACTTATTTTTGTGCGTACAATCATCAGCATTTTCAGATAAATTGAAATATTTTTGTTTTAATTTTCTTTTCGTTTATTCTTTATACAGAATTAAACTATTCTTTTATAATGGCAATTTCTTTTCTGAAGATAATATATTACACTATATATGTGTAACATATTTAAATGTTACCTAGAATCACTCAAAGTGCTACATATTCTGTTACTACAATCGAAAAAAATATGCTGCTTTTATTTACAACGGTTAAATTTTATCATTATTATACTTCATTAGCATTTTAAGGCTATTTGAAAGGTTTTCCCCACACTATTATGATATTTAAGCACACATTGACATCACTAATTATGTTTAAAAAAACCAAAACAGTCACAATATTTAAATAAATATTTATTTATATTAATTTTTGTAATACTAATTTTTATATTTTCTATTTAAGAAACAATAAATTATAAGTATGACATGCAAAATAAAACCTTCGTTACCACACTTGGAAAAAATGGCAGTATGTACACCTTGAATAAAGTGAGGGTAAAATATGTAACATATTTACATTTTTTTCATGCAACATATTCAGAAAAGAAATTGAAAATTTTTCCCACAGTTGTATTTTTTGTAAAAACGAGCGCAGAATTGTAAAACATGTAACATATGTATATGCAACATATTTGTCAGAAAAGAAATCGTTATAAATCTCTTAAACTAGCATTAAAGTTTTTAATTTTTATTAATTACTGTACTGTCACAAAAGCTTTTTTACATATGAAATAACTGTTTACTTTCTTTTGACGCTCACAGTATAATATGATAATAAGACAGATTTGTGTTTGGGACACATATTTAGAGGAGCAAAATCACTTACTTTAAGATGCGTTGGTAGAAACTCCATTTTTTTTTGTACGTTTAGCGTATTGCTATTACAGCGCCTGTTAATTCCACCAAAAAGTGAAACCAGACAGAACCGATGTCATCGTTTTTTGTTTTGTGAGGCACAAAAAACTCCATGTATGTTTTAGTTGCTCTTATTTATGTTTAAATAATTTTTTATATAGTTTGTAATAGTTTTCTAAATATTCGACTTTTCCCACGGAGTAGTTATTTTTGACAATAAATTTGTTTAAATTTTTAACAGGGTGCATCAAATATTTCCACTTTTAAAATAGGATGCATCACATATCATACATATATATATTTTGTAAAATCCCGGTATTCGGGATTTTTCGGGAGCTGGATTTCCCTGGAATTTCGGGATCGGCATTTCCTGATTGACATCGCTCGTAACTCATTATGATTTTTTTCATAAAAACATGTATTGTAATTTATACAGTTTTTCCGTTGTCTTCGATCTAGACTGCTTTCTGTATACAAGCAGCAATTAGAGACCATTTAAAGCAATAAATATCATTGTTCTCGACATTTATGCATGCACTTTTCACTGCAATATTTTTTGGGAGAGGGATAAAGCTCGATCCTCTTATTATGGACGCCTTATTTATATTAACTCCAAGGAAATTTATTGAAGCCAAAGTCCATCCGCTATCCCTCTTTTGAAATTCCTCCATGTTGGTTCTTAGCTCCTCCGTCTGTTTTTTGAACATGTCTTCTATGTCATCAGACAAAGTCACCAACATCATTATCGAAATATGCACAAGTTGGGAAACATTCATCTCATCATTCACCATCTTCATATAATCACATGTGAGCTCCATATTAAATTTAAATGTAGTATGTATCCTACTACATTCATTAAGTTGTTGTACTATGGAGCTCTTGGCAGATTTCAGAAACTCCTCCGGAAACAAGACACCCAAATTTTTTTTGAGGAGGATATATGTCTCGATCCTCCCATTGAAGTTACTTACTCTTTTAGAGAGAAAACCATCAATCCGTTCTTGGTGACAACTGTTTTTGTGTTTTGTGGTTCTGACATGAGCCTTATAACCATTTGATGGGATCATCTCATCACAATCTTCACAATATTTGTTTTGAAGATTTAGCTTACTAGTTCCAAGGACAGCCTTTGATTGGTTAGCATACGAGTGCGTTTCCCTATGCTGATTTAGTTTTGTTTGAGTCATAAAGACTTTATTGCAGATTGTAGTATTAATTTTATTTAATGATTTATTTCTTTATATTATTTATAAACAATTTATTTAATTATTTTATTTATAAACAATTCATTTCACTTATAAACAATTTATTTAATTATTTTTTATACAGTATAATCTTGTTTAACAAACAGTAGTTAGTTCTAGCAATTTTTTTTGGGATTTCAAACACTTTAGAAATTTTGGTAGGGAAAATAGGTTGTCACTTGTTGAGATATCAGAGCAGACTGATGACAGTCTACACTATTTATTCTACTTATATACTTTATATGAGAATCGCGTAGTAGTCATCAAATCTAATTTATTAAGACATATGATGAAATTCATACACACACACACACACCCAGAGAAAAATCGCCAGCATCAGTTTGTAATACAAAGGTACGAGAAGTTTTTACTGTATTGCTCCAAAAGCTATTTTGTATAATTGTTTCATTAAAGTAAAATATATTGAAATAAAAATATCATTACCCTTTTGAATAAGCTATTCGTATCAACCTGACTGGATTCAAAGCATTTAACATCTGAAATTCGCTTGCACCTATAAAGCCTATGTCAACACAATATTTCTTATCTCCATAAGAAAAGCAACCTCAATAGCCTTGAAAACATATATACAAATTACATACAAATACATTCATTTGTAAATATGTATGAAAACGATATGATGATGATGTAATTCACACAAGCAATGGTATTCTTCAAAGCAAAAATAGATACGATCACATACATGAATCCAAAAACATATACATACATTATCAAATGCATTCCCTCTCCACTTCCATTTACAATAGATATCAGGGTTGCCACTCTCTGAAGGTATAAGACTATTTCCCCAGAGATACAAATAAAAAATACATACATACAATTAATGCATACATAAAATAATAACCATACATACGCATAGCAACGAGAACTCACAACAGCTAACCAAAATAAAAAAATATAGAAATATAGAAAACAAGTATGGTATATTTGTGGTGGAATTGCCAACAACTGGTCTATGTACATATATGCATTTGTATGTACACAAATTACTGGAACTAACTGTTTGGTTGGTATGTCTCCACGTCCCATAAGAACTTCGTAATCAATACCTACTTAATTGTTTCAGTGTTATTTGTAGGGTTTTAATGACACATGCTAGATATATGTAGCACAAAGTATTGTATGGGTGATAATTATAGAGTAGTACTGGTGACAAGTCGAAAGCAAGTCAATACATTTTTCAAAATCGATATTTCCTACAGGGGTATAATATTTGTCTACCACTACAACAAAAGTAGCGGACACTAACATACACACAAGTAAATATAAAAACACACACACACACCCACACACACACATCCACACACACATATAAATACATACATGAACTGTAAGCACCAGAGAACTGCAATGAGTACCTGTTTTTATGATTTAAGATACTCGCTTAAAGACGAGTTGCAGTGTAATAAATACAAGTTAAGAACTTACATGATAAAAGTTCTAAAAAAAAATATATTTTTTAGGTTTTTTTTATTTGGTCAACGACCAACTTTATTGAAATTTATTTATCAACTCCCTTAAAATTACAATTTCTTTAATTTATAAACTTACTTACTTGGCCTAAATCTAAATAAGTGTCGTAATATTAACTTTAAAAATTATTGTTTTACTGCTGATGCTGATGCAGCTAGAAACATTTAAATAAGTTCATAAAACTTTATTTTCGCTAACTTGTGCAAAAAGAATTAAAAGCAAAAGGTTCTTTGACTTGTTTCTTATTAATTAATGTTATTGTTAACTATTGTATTTTTTGTTAACTTGTGCAAAAAGAATTAAAAGCAAAAGGTTCTTTGACTTGTTTCTTATTAATTAATGTTATTGTTAACTCTTCCCCTCTTAAATATGTTTGTCCTCAAACATGAGATATTGACAATCTTGGAGGTTTGGGAGGATTTGTAATTAGAATAAAAGGTTCATTTATAATGTTATTATTTGAATTAGTTTCTGATGTGATATCTTTATTTGTAGTAATTTTGCTATTTGAATTGTTGCTGAATATAATTTTTTCTTTTGTTTTACAAATGAATCTGAATGAAGCTAAAGTTAATATGGAAATAATTAGAATAAAACCAATCAATGACTTGTTAACGATTGCTTCGGTTTCTAAGCGTTCGATTTTGACTATATTGCTTAAATGAAGTTGGTTAAGTTTTTCAAGAGAAAGCATTTTAATGTATTGTTTTTCTAGAGGAGTTTGTTGCACTATTTGTGGTGAAATTGATATTATTGAAGCTTCCAAATTTCGAAAATTTTCGTTATTAATATTTACGGATTCATTATGGAAATTAACTAAATATGTTCCATTCATTGATTGATTATTTACTATTCCATGGAAATCATTTAATAGAATTACACCTGGCTTTATTTCTTCTACCGCTGGTGTATGGAAAGCATCAGAAATGTCACAATACGGACGAGATCCATTTAGAAGAGGTGGGATACAGGTTGAGTTAACAATGTTGGTTACTTCATCTCTTTTACAAACTGTAATAGTATTTATAATAGTACAATTTCTCTTAATGGCTAAAATATTCTCTTTATTTTTTAAAATTTCTTTAAAGTTTACATTTATAATCTTGTTATCTTTTTTTACTGGCTTAATTAATATTTTAGTATAAGTTTCTTGAGAAGTAAGTGGAATTTTTATAACATACAATAAAGTAGAATTTTTGTATAAAACTTTTACATCAGCATATTCTAATGCTTCTTCAATAGATATAAATGGAAATTTTTCTTTATGTAAAGTTTCAATGACAATATTTATTTCTTTTTTGTTTAGTACTATAGAATTTATTACGTTATTTTTTGCCCATTGAATGGCGTATTTAATATTTTGCAATTCTTCTTTAACTAATCTTAGTCTAGTTTGCATACTTATTATAGCAGTGTTGCCAATTGAATCTTGATTTCTTATCATTTTACTTATTGTATTTGTTTGTATTGTTAGTTTATTTATTCTCTCAGCAAAATTTTCATTTATGATCAATTGTTTATTATTATTTGTGTTTAGTTCGTTTAGGTCTTTTTTTAGTAGTTCAAAGTCATCGTGGTCAGGAGAACCAGCGATATACTTCCACGCAGTACCGATTAAGTTTATTGATCGTTTCTTCCTTGTTTCGTCTGTCAACTGTAATGATTCCAGCATTTCTATGGCTTGTGTCAATTCGTGATTTAAGGATGGGATAAACATATTTTGGGAATGATCATTGTAGTTAATGAATTTCCTTATTTCATCAAAGAAGGTTTGATATTCATTTAGATTTATAATATGTATGATTTTGAATGTTCCATCTTGGATCTTTGCCACTCCATCAGTTAATGTTATTATATGGGAAAGTGTTTGAGATCCGCATTGGATAGGGATAGGATAGTTATGGAATGAAGGAGAAGGAAGCTGAAAATAGATTATTTTATTGACTTCTAATGTTGCTCTTATGAATGGTTTTATTAGATTCAGTTACTATAAATGTTCCTTTATCTATCTTAACAATTTCTTGCCTATATCTGGGTGTTAATTTAGTTCCTAGTCTTGTGTTTATTTTTGCAAATATTATTTCGCCTGGCTCGTAAGTTTTTATTTCTTGTCTGTGTTTATTATGGTAATGCATGTCTGTTTCCTGTTTTTGTTTTAATTTTTCTATGTTCGCTAATCTATCCTTTTCTAATTGAGATGGGTCTGTGCTAACTCTTCTACCAAAAAATAATTCAATTGGTTTTTTCCCTGTTGTACTATGTATTGAACAATTATATTTGTATACTGAAATTTCAAGTAATTCTTTAAATGTGTTATGAATGTTTTCTACCTTTGTGCATCGCATGATTTCAGAGAGTGTAGAATGGAATCTTTCTACTTGTCCGTTAACGCTGCTTGAATAGGGTGGGACAGTAAATATTTCAATATTCAGTTGATTTTTTATCATAAAAACAATTGTTGAGGAATTAAAAGACTTTTCGTTATCCATAACGATTATCTTTGGTACTCCAAATGCAAATATTAGTTCTCGAAGTGGTTGTCGTATGTCTTCTGTGGCTTTGGATTTAATTTCTTTTACTTGAGCATATTTAGAAAATTTATCAATCGCTGTTAATATTAATTTGCCTTCAGTTTTATATATGTCTATGTGAACAATTTCGCCTGGATATTTTGGAATAGGTGTTTCCTTTAATAAGGGTTTCATAGGATGCCTATCATACTTATTCTCTTTACATACTGTGCATAGTTTTATTATCTTCTTTATTTTATTTGACATACCTGGGAAATAGTACTTTTCTAATATTTGTTGTTTATTCTCTTTGCAATTTCGGTGTGCTCTGTTGTGAGTATCTATAATTATTTTGTTTTGTTCTTTTTCATTTCGTACGTCTTCTATCTGATGTCTAGTAAATCGAATGCGATATTTATTAAAATGCTGTGAATAAATTTCCTGGATTTTTCCCATGTTTTGCTCCGAGGTTTTTATTGCATTAAGAATTGAAGGGTAGAGGTATTTTTTTAAAATGTTAACAAGTTTGTTTTGAGTGAATTCAGGTTCGAATATATGGTGTCGATGATAATGGGGAAATATTATTTCAAATTTGTACTGTGCTATGGGATGTGTATAGAGAATAATTTGATTTTTAAAGCAGTTTATTGGTGTGTCTACGTTTATTACGAGATTTTGTCCGGAACTATCATCACTATGTGTTGCAATTGATAGAGAATTTACCTGTTCTACAGTGGGAATCCTTGAAAGGGCATCTGCCACTACGTTTGCTTTTCCAGGTTTGTAGAAAAGTTCATAGTTAAATTCCTCTAACACAGCCTTCCAGCGTTTCATTTTACTATTATTATTTTTACTGCTTAATGCGTTAGTCAGCGGCTGGTGATCAGTAAATATTTTCACTTTTGCAGATCCGTATAAATAGTTTCGAAGTGTGTTTAGAGCCCAAATTATTGCGAGCATTTCCTTTTCATTCGTCGCATAATGCTCTTCTGTTTTATTCAATGTTCGAGATATAAAAGCTACTGGTTTATTATTTTGTGACAGATCTGCGCCTAAGGCGAAGTCTGATGCGTCTGTTGTAAGTTCCAGTTCCTTATTATAGTCCGGATAAGCTAGTACGATGTCTTGAGAGACTAGAGTGTTTTTCAGTTTTTCGAATGCTTCGACAGCAACGTCATCTAGTTCAATATGTTTTAAAGCTGATTTATTTTTTGAAAGACGACCTTCTTCCCCTCTTAAAATTTGTGTTAGGGGTTTCGCAATCTTTGCGTAATCTCTCACAAATCTACGATAGTATCCCGATAATCCGAGGAAGGATCGTAACTCTTTAATGGTTTTAGGTAATGGAAAATCAAGAATAGCTTGAATTTTTTTCTTATTAGTTTTTATACCGTCTGCTGAGATAATGAATCCAAGAAATTCTACTTCAGTTTTCAAGAAGTTGCATTTATCGAGTTGTACCTTTAAATTTGCAGCTTGTAAGGTTGTAAATATGTCTCGAATGTGATCATAATGTTCTTTATCAGATTTGCTCAATATAACAATGTCGTCGATGTAAACATAACATATTTTTCCAATATAATCATGTAAAACATCGTCTAAGGCTCGTTGGAAAATTGCTGGGGCGTTTTTTAAACCAAACGGAAGGCGTGTAAATTCATACTTGCCGTTTGCTACTGAAAATGCTGTTTTTTCGAAATCTGACTTTTTTAAGGGAATTTGGTGGAATCCACTCTTCAAATCTAAAACTGTAAAGTACTTGCTGTCTCTTAATTGTGAAAGAACGTCATTTATTTCGGGTATTGGATACCTATCGGGAATTGTTAATGAATTTAATTTTCTATAGTCTATTACAAGTCTATATTGTTTGTTGCCTAATGAATCTGGTTTTTTTCCTACAACCCAAACTGGTGAGTTGTATGGTGAACGTGAAGGTTTGATGATGCCATCATCCAGTAGGTTTTTTATTTGTTTTTCGACTTCTGATTTTAATGCCATTGGATAAGGATATTGTTTCGAATATACTGGAGTGTCTGTAGATGTACAGATTTCACCAACTACTCTTGTTGTATATGTTAACTTTTGATTAGGTTCGATGAACAGTTCAGGATATTCACTAATTATCTTCTTCATATTTTCTTTTTGTTGTAAAGACATATGATCATCTCGAATCGCTATTGTGTTTACAGTTTGTGAAAAATGTTGCTTAAGTTTTATTTTTATTCTATTTTCTATCTGCATAAAATTGTCACGAGTGTATATAATTGTATTTAACTCTTTTAAAGAGTCGTTTCCAAGGATGCCATCGAATGATTTTAGTGTTGGGAGAATGTAGAATTTCAATTCTTTTTCTAGATTAAAGAGTCTCACAAACGTATGCTCCTTTATTTTAATATTGCCTGCTATTGATTTGGCAAAAAATATTTCTTTATTTGGCTTGGTTTGTTTTGCGATGTGTGGTTGTATGTAATTTTTACTCGAACCGGTATCAACGAGAAATTTAAGTATTTTACCGCTCTCTGCTCTACATTCGAAGTATGGGAGCGAAGAGCTTGTCATTCTAAAAAATGAATATCATTTAGGTCTTGAATTTCGTCTTGATTGTAAGGTCCATTACTGAATTGGTCGGTATCGAAAGAGTTATCTATGACGTTATTATAGGTTTCTAAATCATTGTCAATGTGAAAGTTCCTTTGTATTTTAGGTTGATAATTAGAGTTTGAAATTGTCGGTGGCGGTCTTGTGTTAAAGTTTTGTTGTTGTGGTCTGTTCGCATAATTAATTCTTTTTGAGTGTATGCTACTATCTATGTCCATAGGTTCTGGTAAAGGTTGAGGTTTTGGAGGAAGGGGTCTTGTAGGGATGGTTAATTGGTTAATTTTATCTGGGTAAGTTTGGGATTGTGTTAGATAATTGTTAGTTTTTGGGAATATGTGAGGTTTTTGTTGCGTATGTGGTATGTGTGCTAGTTGTGGATAAAAGTTATTTTGATTAGAACGAGGTGATGAAATTACAAATTGTGGTTGATGGTTACGAGAGTAGTTACGAATCGGAAGTGGTGGAGTAGACTTCTTATAATGAAAGTTTTGAGCATAATTTGCTCGGAAACTTTGATTTTCGAGTTTAAGACAGAGGTGGAGAGCTTGTGGTAGATCCACAGGTTCTCTCATACCAAGAAGTTTTGGTAGGTCACCATTTAAGCCTCTAATAAATGTATCGAGAGCTTTATTGCGATAAGATTCTGTTAACAAGGTAAGAGCTTCTCTAGACGCTTCTAAGCTTCCTAATTTGTTAAGAATTATAGACAGGTGTTTATAGACCACTTGGTAAAAGTCTTGAATAGATAATTTTCCTTGAATCAATGAGGTCATTTGATATTCTAGGGTTGCTAAATCCCTCTTATCAGAATAATGAAGAGTAAGACACTTTATTATAGAGTTCCAATCTAAAGGTGTGTTATAGGATTCGAGGGCAATGTCGGCATTACCCACGATCTTGTTTCTTATTACACTCAAGATACCAAAGTATCTAGGTGTCCCTTTATAAGGTTCGTAAATCTGTAAAATCCTTTCAACGCTCTTGCGCCATGAATTAAATTCTGTTTGGTTCCCGTTAAATTCACGAAGGCTTTTGACAATATCTGGTATTTTATCAAAGTCTGTAATGTTACCTCGGTACTGTTCGTCAATTACTTGGTCGGAAACAATACTAGGACTTGGATTTATTATTGACTGAATTAAATTGGGTAATTGTTGTTGTAACAACTGAGAAGTAGTTTCAGTAATGATATTAGTTAAGTCGTTCATGTTTATTGCCCTGGATGCTTGTTCTGTATTCGGTGTATTTAAAACTGCAGGATGAATGAGATTTTCTGGGTTTGACATTTTAACGAATATTAGATAAGAAGATTCAAGATATATTGGGAATACGGCTTTAGTTTTTAGTATTAACTTGGTTTTATTGTTATAAAATGTTTAATTACTATAGAACTGGAGGGTCCCGTGGGATTCGCAGCTCTGTTTTATTGAATTAATATACTATTTGTGTTTTTTTATGTATTTTCTTAAGATAATTTTATAGTACAAAAATTTGTATTCACTAATTTTGCGTAGTTTGTTATCCTTAAGATAATTTTTACTTTACAAAAGCTTTGTATTGCATAATTTTGTGTTGGTAAAATTAATTTAAATATTCTTTTCATTTATACTGAGAAACTTGCATAAGATTTATTTTAAATAAATGTTGACTTACAATGTTTTGATATTCATGCTGATCCGGATAGTTGGCGGGCACGTGATGCCGTCCTTTTTGCTTGCTGTTTAGCGGCTACTCGGGGGCCTCTCACTATCACGATTTTGCAGTAATTTTCTTGTTGTTTCAACTTCTTTTTCCTTTTTTAATAGGGTTCTACTATGTAGAATTCTTCCTTCTGATCCGAGACTGGAATTTCTGTTGCACTACTTTAGGGCTATTGCAGGACACTCACAGATATCGGAATATTTGGAACTGCTGGGAACACTTTCACACTTTTCTGCTGCACTACTTTAGGGCTTTTGCAGAAGGACAATCACAGCTATCGAATTGTTTTTTAATTTAATCGGAACTGGCGAGGACACTTTTTACACCTTTCTGCTGCACTACTTTAGGGCCTTTGCAGAAGGACACTCACACGAACCGTTTATTTAACTTTGCTCGGGCGCCAGTTAAGAACTTACATGATAAAAGTTCTAAAAAAAAAATATTTTTTAGGTTTTTTTTCATTTGGTCAACGACCAACTTTATTGAAATTTATTTATCAACTCCCTTAAAATTACAATTTCTTTAATTTATAAACTTACTTACTTGGCCTAAATCTAAATAAGTGTCGTAATATTAACTTTAAAAATTATTGTTTTGCTGCTGATGCTGATGCAGCTAGAAACATTTAAATAAGTTCATAAAACTTTATTTTCGTTAACTTGTGCAAAAAGAATTAAAAGCAAAAGGTTCTTTGACTTGTTTCTTATTAATTAATGTTATTGTTAACTATTGCATTTTTTGTTAACTTGTGCAAAAAGAATTAAAAGCAAAAGGTTCTTTGACTTGTTTCTTATTAATTAATGTTATTGTTAACTTACATCATATTGTTTTTGTATCTACTCGCCATAATCGTAAGAATTTGTGTTTGAACATACGAGCCTGTTACAATCACAATGAAGTTTATACACGTTGTCTGTTTAGTATTGTTTCCTAAATATTTTTTTTTCAACATTCGGTAATGGTATTGGTACATCTGATAAACAATGCAAGAAATGTTTGTGTTGGAATTTTAAAGACACACATTTACATTATTAACTAGAGTTATAGTTCTCAGAGTTCATAAGTATTTACTCTCAGCACTCGTCAATCGTATTAATACTTAAAGCAGCGTTGCCAGAACAGCAGGTTTGGGAACAAATCAATGACCGTATATTTAAGCAAATATGTAGGGCTAAATTCATAATGCAATAAAATTTATTTAAAAGGTACTGTAAGAAAATTTTTCATAGTAAGTCTTAATTAAAATATATTACGAATGCGACAGGTATATGAATTTAAAAGGGGCAGATTTTTATGTAACTTAAAAATCAAAATTTTTTTATACGTCGATTTCATTTACATGTAAATATTTTTATAAAAATGTTGACCAATGGCAACGCTACGCAGTCCGTTATTTTATTGTGTGAAGTAGACATAGAATTTACTTTTTATGTATTTATACATTTATGCCAACAAATTTTACAATTATATTCTGTGATGACGAAGATGTACACAATTTTTATGCTCTTTAATAACGGTAAATGTCGGCTACGAATTGTGTTTTTTCTTTAAGAAAATCGTTTTAATATCTTATATTCAGTTCATCAGTGTTCGTGGCAGCAGATGGTTCAATTTATGTATCACGGCGACAAACAATGAATTGGTTGCGCAAAAAATTGCGAGTGGAACATACAGTGTTTCTTCAAAACATAAAGGAAAAAGTTTCGTTTGGAGCATTTTGGCCGAAATAATAAAGGAAGACGTTGTTGGAAGGTTGGATACATTGCCGCATTTGTCATAAGGTGCTTAAATATTTCAATAATCAAACATCAAACTTAGTCCGCCACAAGTGCTGCTAAAATTTAAAAAACACGCGAATACTGAAAACAGTTACACCTCATGACCGTCAGCTAGCTATTGACGCCTGTGCAGGATGGATGATTGAAGATTGTCGTCCTTATTCATCTGTTAGTGGAACAGGCTTTGTCAAACTTGCAAAGTTTTTTATTAAGATTGGCGCACATTATGGAAAAAATGTTGATGTGACAGACTTGCTACCCGACGCAACAACAATTTCTCGCAAAGTACAAAAAGTAGCGGATGAAAAGGGAGATTCTTTTAGTGACAAAGTTAAGGAAATTGTGAAAAGTGGAGGAGCATCGGTCACGATTGATATGTGGTCTGATCGGTATGTAAAGAGAAACTTTTTAGGAACAACTTTACACTTTCAACAAAACTTCGAAATGTTTGATATTACTCTGGGGCTAAAATCGATGGATTTTGAAAAGTCAACCGCTGAAAATATTTCGGTTAAGCTAAAAACTTTATTTAATCAGTTTGGTGTTGATAATATTAATAATGTGAAGTTTGTTACTGACCGCGGGGCGAATATTGTAAAGGCGTTGGAAAATAAAACACGCCTAAGCTGTAGCAGTCATTTGTTAACAAATCTTTTAAATAAATCATTTGAGGAGACGGTCGAGCTAACGGAAACATTGCAAACATGCAAAAAGATTGTTAAATACTTTAAGAAAGCAAACTTGCAGCATTAATTGTCAACTTCTGTAAAAAATCCATGCCCGACACGTTGGAATTCCAATTACACAATGCTTAAATCAATAACTGATAACTGGGATGACATAAATAAAATTCTTGTAGAAACTGGAGAGATTAAACGACTTTTCCAATTAAATATATCAACTTTGACAGCCTTAGTTGAACTTTGCAAGGATTTCGAGACAATTTTTAAAAAACTGCAGGTTTGCAGCTCATCGTAATTATACCTCGTTTTACCATCAATTTACAAAATTAAATGTATGTGCTCTCCCAGTGAAAATGATATTGCTGCTATTTCAGCTTTGAAAGAAATAATAATTAAATATATTGAGGTAATTTGGGTACGTAATTTATCAATATGGCATCGAGTAGCATTCTTTTTATTTCCACCAGCTGTAAACAAACAGCCAAATGATGTTAGTGATATTAAAGAGTTTTGAAACATTTGTAAATTTTTTAATTGAACTTTTAGTGATTTTTTAATCAGAAATAATTTTAAGTCAGGCTTAAGTTCAGTAATTTCAATTCTTATTGAATGAAATATTTTTATTAATTAATGTGAGTATCTAAAGAAGAGAAGAAAAATTAAACTTAGACTTTAAGCTGGGGGAAATACCGATACTTTTCTGTGCAGCCACGCACTTCATCAGCACCCTAGTCTATCTACTTGGGTAGAGATTCTTATTAACATCAGCTATTTAACTTAAATGTACAATGAACGGAATATGAGAAACGATTGTTGTGTATACAATTGATTTACCTTTGGTAAACACATTTATAAGTATCACTATTAATTTTCTGTTTTTTTCCAATTTTTAATTTTTCTATTTAGGTTAGCACGAAATTATTTTACTCTACCTCAGTATGTTTAACTATTCTTACTTATCTTTTTACGATCATCACATTAATTATTTTTACTTATTCGATGTACCATCGGTACATGCATGTAAGTATAATTGTAGTGGCTTAATGTTACTTGTTGTTGCATTCTACAGTTTTTACTTGGATTTCCAGCATTCTGAAACTGTGATGGCCAAGTAAACAGTGATTGCCAAGTGAACATATTTTTTCACGTGCCCATGATTATTTAAGTGAAACATTTGTAAATTTTTTAATTGAACTTTTAGTAATTTTTTAATCAGAAATAATTTTAAGTCAGGCTTAAGTTCTGTAATTTCAATTCTTATTGAATGAAATATTTTTATTAATTAATGTGAGTATCTAAAGAAGAGAAGAAAAATTAAACTTAGACTTTAAGCTGGGGGAAATACCGATACTTTTCTGTGCAGCCACGCACTTCATCAGCACCCTAGTCTATCTACTTGGGTAGAGATTCTTATTAACATCAGCTATTTAACTTAAATGTACAATGAACGGAATATGAGAAACGATTGTTGTGTATACAATTGATTTACCTTTGGTAAACACATTTATAAGTATCGCTATTAATTTTCTGTTTCTTCTAATTTTTCATTTTTCTATTTAGGTTAGCACGAAATTATTTTACTCTACCTCAGTATGTTTAACTATTCTTACTTATCTTTTTACGATCATCACATTAATTATTTTTACTTATTCGATGTACCATCGGTACATGCATGTAAGTATAATTGTAGTGGCTTAATGTTACTTGTTGTTGCATTCTACAGTTTTTACTTGGATTTCCAGCATTCTGAAACTGTGATGGCCAAGTAAACAGTGATTGCCAAGTGAACATATTTTTTCACGTGCCCATGATTATTTAAGTGAAACATTTGTAAATTTTTTAATTGAACTTTTAGTGATTTTTTAATCAGAAATAAAAAATATTTCATTCAATAAGAATTGAAATTACTGAACTTAAGCCTGACTTAAAATTATTTCTGATTAAAGAGTTTTGTATTTCCCAAATTATTAATTTTGATGATTGCCTTTCGACCTGAACTTTGCAACCAAATTCATCCGTTATTTATTAGCACGAAATTATTTTACTCTACCTCAGTATGTTTAACTATTCTTACTTATCTTTTTACGATCATCACATTAATTATTTTTACTTATTCGATGTACCATCGGTACATGCATGTAAGTATAATTGTAGTGGCTTAATGTTACTTGTTGTTGCATTCTACAGTTTTTACTTGGATTTCCAGCATTCTGAAACTGTGATGGCCAAGTAAACAGTGATTGCCAAGTGAACATATTTTTTCACGTGCCCATGATTATTTAAGTGAAACATTTGTAAATTTTTTAATTGAACTTTTAGTGATTTTTTAATCAGAAATAAAAAATATTTCATTCAATAAGAATTGAAATTACTGAACTTAAGCCTGACTTAAAATTATTTCTGATTAAAGAGTTTTGTATTTCCCAAATTATTAATTTTGATGATTGCCTTTCGACCTGAACTTTGCAACCAAATTCATCCGTTAGTAATGACTCACCCACTAGTTCTTATCTCAGAGTTCCAGAAACACAAATGTCTTCGCCAAACAGTCAAATTTTTTTTATGCGATCCAAGTACTTCAGTCGGTACACCAATTTCTTCTAATAACAGTGACAATCAATTCTTTTTTTCCAACTGGATAAATACATCTTCAAATGCATTGAAAGAATCTTTAAACGATGAAGTAGAAAAATATAGCAGAGAAGCAGTAAATATGACTGATGACTTTGATTTAATGCAGTGGTGGCGCAAAAATGAAAAATATTATCCTCGGTTATGCAAATTCGCTCAGCATGTACACTCAAACCGGCAAGCAGCGCTGCATCCGAACGTGCTTTTTCATTAGCGGGTAATATTCTAACTGAAAAGCGAAGCAGATTAGGGCCGAAGTCATTGGACAGTTTGCTGTTTTTAAATTCATTTTTAAAATATTTTCCACAAAATATTGCCTAAAATCATATTTGCTATCTTATAAACAATCGGTTTGAATTAAATTTTGTTTCAAGATCAGTTTGAAATAATTTGTTTTAATTTTACATTTGTGATAAGTATATCATAAGTTTTGATCGTTGATCTTAAAATAAATAGTCTTAAAATAAAACAGGCACTAAACTAAATCATCAAAACGGCTAAAATCGTCAAACCTACAACAAATCATCAAATCTGGCAGCCGCGGCTGCAGTGAATGTTGAATAGTAGTACACAAGTATATATCAAATGAATATGAGGAAAATGTTGTTGTTACAAACTGATCGTAACACCAAAATCATGTTAGTTGAATACGAAGAAGTTACCTAACACGAAAATAGAAAAAACACGAAACCTTGCTCTCAGTGGTTGTGCTATTGTTGTTACTTTTTGCTGCGCTCTTACTTCTTTCTGTAATCAACACAAGTTCAAGTTAAAAAGTTGTTGTGCGTATTTTCATACATGAAGCTCGCTCTATATGAATAACGAGCGAATAAAATAACAAATCAGTGAAAGCGAGTGCTTAAAAGTATTCGAGACTAAAGGCCCAACTATAATGTGAATAAGCGAACTTAAGCAACTGTGCGGTTACATATAAAATGTATGTTGCAAACTATAATGTACTTATTGAACTTTTCGTCAAGTTTCGTCAAATTTCATTTGCTTAAGCTAAGTGCCAAACTGAACGCATATTCCGTACGGAAAACACGGTTTGTGTATTTTTTTAAACTCAAGCAAACAGCATCAGAAAATATTCATTGATTTTAAATATTTTTTTATTGTTTCTTATTTTAAACTCAGAAAAGAAAGCAAAACTTTTATTTTCATTCTTTGTTTTACAATACACATATACACGCATACACATGAGTTTATTTATGTATGTTCATTGTTGTCCTTTTTAGTAGGCAAAACAAATAAAACAAGTAATAAAGTGGTGGATATAATTATATGTGAATTTTTAATAGATTAGGACATTCCAACAAGTTAATTTGATTGAAGTGCATTCATTTAGTAGTTATAAGAAACAAAATTTAAAAAAAATTGTGAACAATGCCTATTTGTGCAGCTGTGGCTAAAGAATACTTAAGCGCATGTAAGTACATTGTGGCCACCTAAAAGTCACATCTGAATTGTTTAAGTATATGACAGACTTATCGTTCAATTCTGGCATTAGCTTAAGCCAGCTTATTCATATTATAGTTGGGCCTTAAGAATCATATAGTAAACAGCGAGTGCGCTCGCTAGTATTATGTATTGTCGCAGATGTCTGGTAAGCACAACGTTTCTTTACAATAATAACATAAGCTGTACACACACACACACACAACCTCACACACACACACACAGAAATAAAATCTCGGCATAAAAATCCCTCACATTTATAACAGGGTTGGCATCGTTTTTGTATTAATGGGGGCGGACGTCATGTTTTTCCCGGCTTTTAATTCCCAAAACATGTCGCCCGCCACCATTACCACTCTTCTTAAACACACAAATGTGCCCTTAATTATGAAAGTGGTCTAAGTCATATATTCCTTTGGTCGAGATATTTAGTAAATTATATTTAAACAAATGAAAATATATTTTTATATTATGCAACATTTTAATTTAAAGTTGTTCTAGTCTCGATTTATATAAATCTATTTAATATTTTTTAAATATTTATTGAAGCTTTTCAAAGATTTATTTGTTATTTCGAAGCAAAAATTCATGTGACTTAGACCACTTTCATAATTAAGCGCACAAATATGACTTAACGTTTACAAATACCGCGTTCTTAAGGTACGGTCACACTTGTCAAATAGTTACCCAAAAAAGCGTAACCACTAAATGCTAATGAAAAATCTTTCCATTATACGATCTTATCTATTAGATCTGTTTGAAGCTGTTTAATTCGATAAACAAGTGCCTATATCAAAACTTTTTTGATTAGCGCTTGTTGGTTACGCTTTTTTGGGAAAATTTTTTGACAAGTGCGACCGTAGCTTTAGTAATGCTATACCACTACAACATTGTATACAAAGGTTGGCAAAACGGTATCGTAAAAATACCGATTCAAATACCGCTGGAATTATATACCGGTATCGATAACGATACCGAAATCCATACCGGTATCCAGAATATCGTTTACGTCTATACCGATATGTACCGGTATACCGATTCCCACCAAAAATAAAATTTTCAAAATATATTTCAATTAACTTCCTTTAATAAACATGTTTTTGTTCTCCTCTACACATTCTTATGAAAGTGCAATCATAATCATCACTAGTGCGAAATACTACACTGAACCAAATGTCGTAGGTAATATTAACGAAAAAAATTAGTAGACCCTTAACGAAAAAAATCGTTAAATATACTGGCTTTTTATTCAAATGTAAAGAAAATTTATTAATATAAACAAATTTTCTTTAAAACAAATAATAGATTTTTGTTAAAAATGTAGTAAAATACAATCTGTTCGCTTGAATAAAAATTAGTTAAAATAGTAGCTAAAACTCTGGTTAATAAACTAAATTTTAGTTAAAACAGTGGTAAAATAGTAGAATCGCATGGTAATCAAAACTACACCTAAAATAGTTAAATTAACGTCGTTGAAGGAAGTAAATTAGAATAATGTATCGCTTATTTTAATAAATTTTGTTAATTCAACTCCCAAAAAAGTGTTGTTTTGAATATTAATCAGTTAAAATTTTGTTAAAACAAGAAGAAGACTTAATGAACTAAAACGTTGTAGGTTTGAAGAAATTTCGTAGAATTCAACTAATTTCATATATTAGAATTGAATAAGATTTTTGAAATAACTAAAACTACGTAGAATTGAAGAAATGGCAGTGGAATTGAAGAAATTTCGTAAGTTTTAACAATTTTATTTTCTTTACATTGAATAAAGGCATGTAAAAGTGAAGAAATTTCTTCATTTCGCACAAAAAAAACATATGCAAGAACAGTTAAGTTTGTTTGGCGAACGCTTTATTTCATTTGTGGTTGATTATAGGTGCGGTGTCATTGTTAAAAAAAAGAATTCTTATAAATACAATAATTTTAATGAAATTTAAGAAAAGTATATTATAAAAAATAATTATTATACATACAAATATTTATGTTACTTACATATGTATACTATACACAGTTCATAAATTTATAAATATGAAGTGTTATATATGTAAAAAAATATTATCTTCAATTGAAAGTTTGTGCATTTAAACATTTATCATTCACTTGATCTCACAACAAATTATTTGATACACAACGACATTCCAATGACTGTGAAATTGGTTAAAATTTTTCAAACTGAATCTCTGGTAAGAATAGTTTTTGTTTTTATGTACTTTATACTAGAATATCTGTACATATGTATGTATGTACATGAAATGTTAGTAATTATAAAATTTTCTGCATTTAGGAATATTACTACTTACAGCAGCCTGGAAGAAAACCACAAGGTAAATTGTATGACAAATTTTTTAACGTAACACGTAAGCTAAAACAAGGTGGTGTTATTCAAAAGAGGCCTTATTCCCGCAAAAGTTCACAGGATACTAACAAAAGGATTTTAAATATAGGTAAAAGCAGCAAAATTTTTTCGTAAAAGTTGGCTTACCATATACATGTGCACATATACAAATATTTTTAGGTGTCACAGAAGAAAATATAGACGAAAGTATTGAAGCGCTTCTTATGGACAACTGCTCTTGGGTAGAAGTTGAGAGCCATTGGGCTGCAACCAAATGGACACATTACAAAAAGCCATTTGGTTTCAAGTTGGTACGTTTTTAATTAATAATAAAAATAAAATTTTAAATAATTTCGTGTTTTTGTACTTTTTATAGGTAGATATAGATTTGAAACAGTTGTATCCAACAGCAAAGTGCCAGTTTTGAAACTTTCGTCCCAAAAATTTACTCCGTGTTCCAAGAGCGTATCAAGTACCAGTCAAGCAAACTTTTATTTCAAACAATGAATGAAATGAACAACATAAGTGAAAGTACGGGTTAAAATATTTAATCCATAACCTGTTTTGTTAATAATATTACCAATGCTGGAATTTGCGTATTTACAAAAAATATAATTGATCCAATGTATACTTATATATTTAAGTAAGTGTTTATTATTAATGAACATCAATATATGTACACTTGCATTTATATTGATTTTGTATAATAAATTTATACTTTTCTTGTAATTTGTACTGTTTTTGTTTTAATACATTTTACTTTATTACATTTTATATCGTTAATAGCATTATCTTTCACTAAGAGAATTTTATATAATGTGTAAACAGTAAACAATAACAAATCAACACAGCTGCTTAAATTAGTTTACTATTTACAATTTGTATAAAAGTTGTCTTAAAAGGCAAAGAAAATGTTCCTACAGGGGCTTAGAAATTTAATAAAATAGGGTAGTAAAAGTGAATAATAATTATTCATTATGAATAAAAAATTCATACGGACTAAATTCATTACTTCATTTGAAGAAAATTTCTCCAAAGTTAATAAAAAATATTCACATTAACTACATTAATTAGTTTTTATAAATAAAAATTCTTAATCAATTAAACTAAAATTTGGTAATATTTACCACCCACTAAATAACGAAACAACAATAGTCAAAATGAAGAAATTTCTTCTATTTAACAATTTACTAAAATTATTTTCTTTAACGAAAAAAAATCGTAGACCTGAATAACGAATTTGTTAGCTGTATAATAACCTACATTTCTTCATTTTTACACCCCATTTTGCAGTATTTAGGTAAATTTTTGGTTCAGTTATAAAAAACTTCGTGAGCTGCTTAATGCCTTTAGGAACAAAAAACGTATCTCTAGACATATAAATATTTTAAATTGGTGAAAAGAACAAAGCCATTTAAGCCACAGTTATGTAAATAAAATCGTGAAAGTTTCAGATACACAAGGTAATGCGGAAACATTTTTGAAAAGGTCGCAAAGATATTTTTCTTTAATTGATATACTACACATGTGCTCTGTCTTAAATATGAGGTTTGCTGCCATAAATGCCTAGCGGGGCCTAAGGTACCCGATACACAGTGGGGATTTTGTAAAAAAAATGGAAATAATTCTACAGTTTCTAAGTTAGCTGTCCAAATGTTATGAAATTTTACACATGAAGGTGTCACAGAGCTCAAGTCTGGAATTTAGACTATATATATTTAAAGGGCGTGGAGCCACAAAGCACCAAAGTGGGCAACCTTTGGTTACGAAAAATTAAAACCGATGGCAAGCTCATGTTTTTGATCAGACAAAAAAGATTTTTTTTAGTGGATTTTTTTCTATCCAAGAGCTAAAAAAATCTGCTACATTTATAGGGTTTTGCTAACAGTGTAGGAAATATTAGAGAAAAAAGATGAAAATTTTGACTTTTTTACCAACTTTGGTCCACTGTTCTGCTAATGGAGAAATCCAATTTTGTGAGATTTAAAAAATTAAACTCATTATGAATAACGGAGAAAACTTGTAACATCAAAAAAAAATTAATATCAAAATCACAATTAAATCAAAAGTTATACGAAATTTAAACTAAAATTTTTAAAAAAGTCGATTTTAGCCGTTTTTTTTAAAGTGGGTTAATTATTTTGCTATTATAAAAGAATTTCGCCCATCAATATTTTCGGCTAAAAAGTCTCTCTTAGGTAGAAAATGATGCAATCAATACACAGAAAGTAGTAACAAATATAATTTGCTTTTGAGTTCCCGGCAACTTCCAATAAAATAAAATTAAAAATGGGACTTTTCAGTTTTTTCCAGTATTCTTCATATTGTTCGCTGGACGCAGATTAGATTGTTTACAGCTTTGGAATTTCATATTTATAACAAAAAATTGGTCTAATTCAAATATAGGGTTAATGGATTGATAGGGATGATGGAGAAAAATCTTCGAAACTTTTATATCTGAAGTTAAATATTTCTCTCTTGAGGTGAAGAAGAGTACGTACTTTAACTATCTAAAATTTAGATTCTAATTGTTAATTGTACGAACAAATTGTAATTTGTTTTTAAGTTGGCTACAAGAATATTGTATGATTTAATTTGAACTATTCAAATATTCGTTTCGTCTGAATTTGGCGAGTACAAATACGAATATCCCGAATATTCGGGAATTCGAATATTCGCACACCACAAGGTGCATACAATTCTACAAGTACTTTGTGTATAATATACATACACAGTGTGTATTTATTTTTATTATTATGTTTAATTAACCAAAATGTATACTTTATATATGCAAAGTTTCAACTGCATTTTTTTATTTCACTTTTTAAAAAAAAATTTCAACAAAAGTATAAAAACGTATATAGAAACATATAAGTTTAAATGTTTTTATATGCTAATGTAAAAATACTCCGTTTTCGAAGTAATTTAATAAAAAAAACAGATTTTTTGCTATGTCCACTGCCTGAACTCATAATTTAGCAGTAGTATCGGTATACCGCTATTATAAACTCGGTAACGGTATGTACTGGTAATACCGATACCGAAATAAAAAAAATACCAATACCGTTACCGGAATTTTAAAAAGTTGTACCGGTATCAATACCGATACCGTTGTTTGTTTCAGGAGCCAACCTTGTTGTATACACAAAAATTTTACGTTAGGTTCCCAATACCCCGTTTACAATAATTCTACAGTGGTCTGCATATATATTGTCACCTGAGAAATTTTACCATTTTAAATTTTTACAGATTTCCAAAAAATTAAAAATTCCAAATCTTATTTCAAATGAAATTAGCATTTATTTAATAACTAAAAAACATAAAATTATAATTTGTTAAATTAAATTTGCATTCTATGCAACTAATTTAAAAATTTACTGGGTGGCATAAGTATTTTGACATATAATATTTTAACTCTTTAAACGAAAATATGTTATTCCAACTTTTATAATACTTTTAGATATTTTCAATATTAATAAAACGTGTATCCTCCTTTAGCGGCAATAACTTCCGGTGTCTTTTAGGAACTGAATCGATGAAGTTTTGAATGTATTTTGTTGGTATGTATTCCCACAAAGATTTACCCTTCTATGCAAAAACGATTGCTAAATTTAAAGTTGGTTTAACAAACGAATTTTGTATAGCAAAACCGCTTTTAACGAATGCTTTAACTTTAAAAATTGTTTTTTCATAAGAGCATTAACCTCTGAAATTGTTCCTTCCCTGGTTCTTGTCAGATCTGCGATTCTTTGGCGCTTTATATATGACCAAAGATTCTCAAACACATTCAAATCCGGACTCTGGGGTGGCAAATCCAAAGTTTCAATGAAATTTTCTGTCAAAAATGTCTTAATAATTTTACTCTTGTGGCAAGGCGTATTGTCCTGTTGGAAAATAAATGACGGTTCAACCAACCTATCGTCAGAAGGAAATGCGTGTTCATTTAAAATTTTAAAATATTGGTTTTCGTTCATCGGAACCAAGTCTACCAAGCCTTTATATGCTATACAGCCCCAGAACATGACTGTGCCACCTCCATTATTAACTTTTTCGACAGCAGGTGGGATTTTTTTCGAGTTTTTTGGTCTAGTATTAATGGTCTCTAATTAATGTTGGCTTCTTTTAGACATCGTCGAACTGTTCTTTCACTTAAATGACTAATGGGTGTCAAACCTGGATTAGATTTAAATTTTCTGATAATATGTCGATCTTCCAATGTCGTTGTTCTTTTACGTTTTCTTCCCGTTCGAGACAAATTAATGACAGATTCTTTTTCTTTACATTTATTTATTTGATAATAAACGGTTTGTCTAGGTATATTGTACTCCTTGGCGTATATTCGAAGATTATACTTGGTTATAATTTCACTCCTGACGGTGTTAGTTAATTCCGCTATTTTTTCCCATATTTACACAATAGTAATAGAATTTTTGATGTGTAAACATATTTACGATAGGGGTGAAAATATTTTTCACAATACAATCACAAATTTTGAGTAAGATACACGCCGCGTTATGAAATCGGTGAGAGCTTTGTATGAGTGTATTAGTGTAATCATACGAAAAAGAAGTACAAAGAAACTTAACAGCTGCATAGAAATATACTCATCCAAATTTTAAAGCATACCTTTAAATTGCTTGTAGTGTAATAGTGTTGCCAGTGGGGATAATTTTGTTAAAAAGTGGAAAAATATAAAATAAATAAAATACATATAAACTTTTAAATAAAAGAGCGTTTTAAATGTCAAATATTTGTTTAAAAGATATAAAGCAGTCTTTATAAAGAATTTATAATATTATATTGTTGCCTATTCTGAAATACGCATCGACTTGGTGAAAAATTTCGTGGAAAACAAAAATAAAATTGTGATTTAAAACAATTGTTTTTGTTTTACTTACAAATTGACCTGTTTTTAAAAGAGAGAGAAACGCGTTGAAATTCTCACGTTTATTTCATTTTAGAAATGTATGATGAACAAAAACAATTCTTGAAAATTTATTTTTGTTTTAATGTAAAATTTCACTTCATCGACGCGTTTTCCAGAATAGCCACCATTATAACATATCTTCATTACATACTGTTGCCTCACACTGACGCTGGTGCACGACAATTGGGCATCAATCTCCATCTCATGCCAATTATTATGAGTGGAGATTTTAAAACAAATTTTGCAAACCCACAGTCGCAAGCTTTATCAAAATTTTTATTTGACGTTTTCCACTTGCATATGAGAAATTCTCCACAAACTCCCACAAATAATAATTCCACTACTATAGATGCAGTTTTCCATAAATTTTTAAATACAGTAGAGTCAAAAATTTAGAAAACTTATTTTATATTTTATGAATTGAACAGGCTAAAGTCCGTATCGCTTTGTAAGCCAAATTACATGTGATAATTACTTATGAAGAAATAATACTAAAGTTAGTTGTAAATATTCTGACTAACACATACTTGAACGGAACAACTAGCTGTTTTCGAAGGCCACTAAACCTTCATCATCAGCGTTGTGTTTGGTCTTAAAAAGCGATACGAACATTAGCCTGTTCAATTCACAAAATATAGAAATAAATGAAGTTCGAACAATAATAATTAATATCTTATCTAGGCGCACAGCAGTGCGTCAGGCCAAGTTCCGGCCAATGCACGCAGTGTGCATATTCACAGGAAACCATTCGAGCTGTTTTTACCCCCCCCCCCCCCCTCATAAATTTGTTCCCAGCAAACGTAAAATTATAAAATTTAAACCATAATTAAAATAAATTAAATAAATTCATGTTACCTCATATGCGAAGTTTGAAAGTTTTACAATGAAAGGTTCCGGAGATATGGAGGTGCAAAAAGTGCATATTTTAAGACATACACTGACTCACTCATCAATATTATGAAGCACTTCCGCTATAGCTACAGATCTGAAATTTGGTAGATTTAGCTGAGCGATGAGCTAAAAAATTCTGAAAACCCGAACATTTTAACCAGGGGCTATGCCCATAAAAATTAAATTTTGTGGTAGTGAGCTGAAATTTGGTACACTAGTAGAACTATGTGAGTTATCACCTAGAAAAATCTGAAAACCCGAAAATTTTTACCAAGGGTCTGGGGCTACGCCCATAAAGCTCAGAATTAAAAACACATATCTTAAGCGTTTAACTCAAGCAATTTTATTGAAATTTGGCACACATGTTAAAATAATAAAAGGCTATACATTTTTATAAAAATGTGGGCGTTAACACCCCCATACAATTTAAACCTCCTATTTCATGTACTTCCGGCCAGTACATGTAAATGTACAATTTATGTAACTACTATTATCCATTTACAACGAAACTAAACAGGAAAGATAAGCAATAGCCAAAGAGAATTTTGGATAATTAAAAAGGGGCGTAAACACGCCCATTTAAGTTTATAACTAAAACATGAAATTTAAATCGTTGGCTTAAGCAGTTTTATTGAAATTTGGCATACATGTTTTAATAATGAAAGTCTATAAATTTTCCTTTAAAAAAGTGGGCGTTAACATGACAATAAAATTTAAGTCTCTTCTTTAATGTACTTCGGATCAGCAGATTTATACTACTTATGTAGATATAATTGTCCGTTTCCATCTAAACTTGACACGTATGATTGGCACTGAATAAAAAATTTTTTCTTTTAAAAAAGTGGGCAGGAATACGCCATAAAATTAAAATAATTAAATTTGCGCTAGAGAGCTGAAATTGGATACGCCAGTAGGTCAAGATGAGAAACCAACTAGAAAATTCTATAAAGCCAAATATTTAAACCAGGAGTGGCAGGGGCCACGTTAGTGTTTTACTGAAGCTTTTAACTGAAACTTTAACTTAAAACTATTATCTTATAAAGAGGAGGATGATAATTGAGCGCTGCTCATAACAAAATCTTGACTTTAAGAAAGTGACCGAGAGTGGGGTAACAGCCATAATATTTAAAGCTAGAATTTGAACAAGAAAGTTTAAATTCGATACCCCTTAAGTTAAGGGGTGAGTTGCGTGCAGGAAAAATCCGAAAGCACTGGTTGTTACATTAGGGATGTGGGGTCATGTTTATAAAAACTTAGATCAATGTTATACGGCAGAGAACTGAAATGTTGAAAAAAAATTTACTTAGGTAAGTTACTTAAAATATTTAAAACACGAGCTACTCTATTGAAACTTTACACTTATGCTGGCCTTTAATTTTGCATTTTCAAAAGTACTTCGTCTAAGCAGACTTTAGAAAATTAGCGGGGCCACTTTCACTAAAATGTACACTATATTTTACATATTTCTACTCTGATGATTCTTAAAAAATTAAGTACATCAGTCGGTCCTTGTAATGACACTAGTCTTGTGTGGTTCATGAACGAAATAGTTCAAATGAACGATTCGGTACTTTGAACTAAGTGAACTAGTTCAATTGTTTCACGCTCAATATGTCAATTTTTGAACTAAGAACTAAGACACAAAATGAACTAACGCAAAATGAACTAAATGTTTTCAACGTGTTGCTTTCCCTTTTTATTGTTTGTGTGCTTTGCTTCTATACTCATCCATATGTATGTATGTACATATGTATGTCTATCTGACTCTTGCTGGCTCCCTGCAGGTAAAAGGAGTAGTATGTGGTCAGAAACACACTAGTTGATTTTGAATTCAGACTGGTTGCACATCTGTTTTTTTTCATACAACGAACTATCTACTTTTACATTGGGTTGTCATAGGAGCACAACTAGTTGTTTTGTGTAGAGTTGCATACTAGTTGAAGGACTAGTTGCTGTTATAATAGTGTATAAAAATTCTTTTTTTTCATGCTATTTACATGACAAACAAAAGGGAGAGAGAGAGAGACAGCGCGTCGCACAGTGGCTGAAAATCGTTTTTCATTGGCCAAAAGTCTAATTTTTTTTGTCACCGATTTTTAAAATTTTTACGCCTTTTTGTAGCTAATATATCCAGATTAAGGTAGCCAAAAACTTAGGTTAAACTATTGATAATTGTGGGCGTGGCATGCTGTCAAACTCAAACGTTTTTTTAATTTCAGAAAAAGGTGTTTTTCTTTTGTTTTTTATCAAAAATAAATGGTTACTACTCGCAAGCTATCATCGATAACGGCCTGCGGTCTTTTTTATAATGTTGGTAGGACTATAGTCTTTAGTTGTTGTAAGTGGTCACAGCTCTAGCGTTTAATATTACGGGCGTTATGAAATATTTATGAAACTACTATATTTTTCTCAAATTTAAATTTTAGTGGAATAGAACTTCTAGGGAACAAAAGGGAACAAGAAACGTATACCACCAGGAGAAAGGTGAAAGTGTCCTCTTTAACGCTATATATACTTTTGCACCCGTGACGACCCGTGGGTAGAACACTTTTTTCATTTTAATGAAATTACTCTAAAAAAAATTCAAATTAATTTAAACAGCCCTATAAGTACTCGTATACAATAGTGTCTTAAATTTTCACCTTTTTGCCTAAAAGTTTGTTTTTTTTTACTTTAGACTACGTAAAACGAAAAAAATTAAATATAATACCTGCGAAAGGGTTTAATGGCTTTGTTTTGATCAGCAAAAAATAAGTCATAAAATTATCACAATAGGTTCTACAGTAAACATATGATCTCTTTCTGAATTTACCTGTTATCAAATGTTAGGGTCAACCAAAGTCATAAACATTTTTATAACAATAATGGCGACATTAAACCACTAAAGATAAAAAACAACCCCATATTGGCGAGATACTAATCAGTTTTACCTGATATTAAGGTCTGAATAACATGTGCAGTTTTGTTCAATATAAGCACTACCTGCTATGAAATTGAAGATCAATGTGTGAATAACATGTATCTAAAAATGTATAAAACTACGGATTCCATAAGGGATTACTCAGTAATAAGTTAATCCTTTAATTGTACGGATAAAATATAACAAATAAAAATATTCAGATAAATATGGAGAGCTTCAGTTATAAAGAACTGGCCGAAGAGTATTTTAGAAACAAAAACCAGGAAGATGTTCTTAGTTACGTTAAAATAAAATTAAACTTAAATTCGTGTAGCACCGAAATGCAAGAGCAATTATCTAATTTCGTCAAAGCACTAAAAAAACGCTACAAAGAAGTTAGCTACAGTAAACAAAACTTTTATATAAAAAGTGCAAACTGGTTAGAAGGCCAACTTACTGTCGCTGCAGAAACAGCAAAGCAAGATAAGGCTGGAAGACCACGCAAATCATTAATGGGCAACTGCAGTGATAGATCTAAGAGGCGGAAACTTAAAGATTTTAACGATGCAATTGGTTGTACAAATATAAAAGAATCTTTCCTACATCAATTACGATCACAGAACCAATTATCAAAAGTGGATATCATTGAAAAAGTTGTTAAAGCTAGTCCAGTGAGAACAAAACGGATTCTTAAAAGTATACCAACTCCGAGTGATGCAATACAGTACACAAAAGAGGAGGCATTAGCATTATTTCTGGATTTGAAATTAACAAAACAGCAATATATTAAGCTCAGACTGCGTGCGATTGAAAAAGGGTCAAATATGTATCCAGCATATCATTACATAACCGCTGCTAAAATAGACTGTTTGCCATCAAAGGACACTATTACAATCACACCAATTTCGGCAGAGGTACAACTACAATCTCTACTTGATCACACAGCCGAACGCTTGCTACAATCAATAACAGGAAATGAGTTAAAGAAATATGGAAACACAAAGTTAATTCTTTTTTGTAAATGGGGATGTGATGGTTCCTCGGGACAAAAACAATACAAACAAGCTGTATGTGAACATATTTCGGACTCAGATATGTTCATGGTATCATTTGTACCATTGCGATTGAAAAAGATTTTGGAAGATTCAGAGCCTTCGACTAGTACAACGCAAACAATGGATATTTGGAAAAATGAGACACCATCTTCTACGAAATACTGCAGGCCAATTAAATTTGAATTCAAAAAAGAAACTCATGATGCCATTAACAAAGAAGTTAGTGATATCAAGGCCCAAATTGCAACACTACAGCCATTACAATTACAGTTAGATGGGCAGCAAACTGAAGTAAGCTACCAATTAGTGCTGACAATGATAGATGGAAAAGTAGGTCAGGCTTTGACTAACACGAAGGCTGCATCCAGCTGCATTATATGCCAAGCAACATCAACCCAATTAAACCAAGTCCCGACAAAATCATTAGATAATACCGATGCATATGAATTTGGATTATCACCACTACATGCAAGAATACGACTTATGGAACACATACTAAAAATCAGTTATGATTTGGATTTCGGGTCTTCAGGATCAATAAGAAACAACGAAAACAACAAATAAACATGTTCTAGATGAAACATGTTCTAGATGAATATCGCAAATTAGGATTGATTATAGATCAGCCAAAACAAGGGTCAGGCAATACAAATGATGGCAATACCGCAAGAAGATTCTTTTCAGATCCAGAAACAGCATCTGAAATAACAGGAGTGGATTTAAACCTTATTTTCAGGTTTAAAATAATCCTAGAAGTACTTGCGTGCAATGAAGAAATTGACTCTAGAAAATTTGGAGATTATGCTAAGGAAACTGCAAAAATATATACAACCAACTACCCATGGAGAAATATGTCTGCAACAGTTCATAAAATCCTTTATCATGGAGAAGATATCATTAAATATCATTTGGTGCCACTTGGAGATCTATCAGAGGAGGCTCAGGAAAAAAGAAACAAGGATTACAGATTTTATAGAGAGCACAATACTAGAAAAATTTCACGAAATTCAACAAATGAAGATCTATTTAATATATTATTGGCAACGTCAGATCCGTTCATCTCCAGTATTCGAAATCAATGGAAAGTGGAACATCGGGATTTAGATGAAGAAGCCAAAAACTACTAAAGAACAGAAATAGCACAGAACAAAATATGGAATATTTACAATCAATATTTGAGTCAAATGAATAATAATCATAATTGCCTTTCATTGTTATTTAAGGTACGAAAAGCATACTATTAGTAAAAAATAATAATAAACAGAACCTACCATTGTTACAAATGCTATTAAAATTTATTGCAGTTTTTATTTTTAATATGTTTTTTAAAATGATCAAATTTGACAGCAAAAAATAATAAATTTTTCTGTAGTAATAGCAATATTTTTAGATAATATTATTAAAGTTTTTTTTTAAGTGTAACTATTCTTTGAGTGTAAACAAAATTGCAAATTAGACAGCAAAAAATTTTTAATTTTTCTGTAATAATAGCAAAATCGTTGATTTTACTATTTTTTTTTAGTGTAAATTTTTTTTTGAGTGTAACATTAAATAAATTCCATTATTACAAAACATATTTATAATTATTACTAATTTCCATATATTAAATTTTTTAATAAATAAAAAAATAATAAACCCATATTTCACTCTAAAAGTTAAAAAAATTCAAAAGTTCAACTTTGAGCTAGAATTCCTTAAAAAGTCCTCAATCAATTTTAATGTAACTGAGTCAAACTGAACTAAATATCTATCCACTAAAATAAAAATTACTTCAATATTTTGATCAGTTCAAAAGTTACAGAATTTTGGCCAATGAAAAACGATTTTCAGCCACTGTGCGTCGCTTATA
>LR999967.1:45753256-46170106 GCA_905220375.1 Tachina fera
GTTAATTTTACTTAATATACATTCAAAATCCGCATAGATAACAAATGGTACATCTAATTGATTTTTAAAATTTTTGAACTGCAATATATTATCATCCTCAACACCCGAAGGCATTTTGGTAACAATTTTATTGCATTCTTGTTTATGTTTTAATAACAAGAGTTCACTGGTTGAATAGTGTAAGCAAATATTACAAAAATATTTACCACCTAGATGTTTTGAAACTTGTGTGCTCAATAAACGACTTATGTTTTTTATCCAAACATAATGTGATTCATCGTTTTCATCATCTTGAATGTATAGTAAATTGATATGATTAATTTTTTCATCAGCTGTCCTATAATATGGTCCAACGATTTCTTTTTTTATCACATCACATCCAAAAACATTCACGCTTATATTTAAATTGTATTTCTCAAATATCTTAATATCAGCAATAGATAGAGGAAAGGTTAAGTTGGTGAAATCAATTGTTATTCCATTTGTTAGTGTTATTAAGCTTTGTGTGATAACATTACTATAATGTGAATATTTTGGATTTAAATGATTGTTTTCTAATGCAGCTATAAGAGTCCATTTGAAACAATAATTATCATTATTTTTAATGTTGATGCACGCTTTTTTATTTCTGATAAATATTGGTAGTTCTAAATATTTAGATCCATTTATAGGACAATACTTGTTAACGTTTATTTCAATTTTATTGATACAAACTAGAGACCAACCACTGTCTCTCTCTTGAAATTCATCCATTTTGATTGCTATTTCTATACTATGATTATCATACATGTCTGATAGATCTTGTTCTAATTGTACTATTACCATTTTCGTTTGAAAAGATTTCACACTAATTAGTGCGCTATCATCATCATCAATTTCATTAGTTTTTGAGAATTTTATATATTCAGCAAAAACTTCTATATTAAATTTTATATTTTGATGTTCTAATAACATATTTTTTAAAATATTTATAATACTATCTTTTGCATTCGAAAATAAAATGTTTATTGAAAGCTCATCTACCTTTTTATTTTCGTATACAAAAGTTTGAATACGCTTAGTAAATAAATTTTTACTTATATATATATCGTTGTTAATAAACAAACGATTATTTTTTTTTATGTTCATTAGTTCTCAAATGATGAGACCAAGAACCTTTTCTTATATTTAATTTACAAGTTTCACATCGTATATAGCTACACGATGGAGTTTCTTCAATATTTTCAACTTTAACAATTTTTTCATTTTTTAAATTTAGTTTTGTTTTGCTTGATTTTGGATTAATATGTTTATTATTAAAATGTCTCTTAAAATTAAATTTGGATACGAAAGACGTTCCACATACTTCACAGATGTACATGATATAACACCAGAAATGGAAGTAATGTACTGAAAGTATTTGAAATTAAAATAAACACAAATTATAGATTTGCTCTTAATATCTACAACATACCTGGACTTAGTGAAGATGTTTATATAAATATTTAAATATTTCACAATTTCGGTTTAAAGATTACTTTTTAGAATTTAGCTTTTACGTAGTTTTTAATAAAATCAAATACCGTTTCAACTTTTTATATAAATATAATTTTAAAAAGTTTTTAAATTATATATAAATTATAATATTCTGTTTTTAAGAATACTTGTTTAATAGTGATTGAAAACACTGATATCGGTTTTTGAATATGTTTTTTTATTTTTTTTGCGTGTAACACGTTTTCTCAGAATTATGAAAATCAATTGTTTCATTAAAACTCATTAACAAATGTTCTTATATACTTTATTTTCTTACTAAAATATTTATTTTCTTACTAAAATAAGTTTGATAAAAAGTTGCGGTCAAGTACATAAATAATAAAATTAAAAAAAAAAATTAACAAACAAATGCTTAAATTAAAATTGTAACCACATTTATTATTAACATAATAACAGCTTTATCATTCAGAGCAAATAATTTCGGCTTCTGTTTGTCGTTGGCTTCAATGACATTCAATATTCAATTTACTTCTTTGGTGTATCTTGAGCTAAAACGATAATAATTAATTATTAGATTTAATAATAAATAAATAAATAAAAACTTTTTTACCAAAAATTACCTGTTGTTTCCGCATTTATAGTTAATTCGTAATTTAACTCACTGCTTCCTTTCCTATCTTTGAAAAGGTAGTATGTACTGCGATCAAATTCCGCAATAGTATCATCATCTAGGGTATCATTAAATATACTGGGTAGGTATATATATTGATTTCCTTCCACCAAACAACGAATTTTCGTCCCAAAGCGTGTCTGTACACGCTCCATCTTCGTAATTTGGTAATTGTGATTGAAAACCATCTCATTTATAGGGAGAATGGTTTTATTTTGGCATTTTTTAAATATTGTTTTTAAATGCGTTTCCATCTCTAGTGATTTACTTAACTTGAATAACACTTAAAGTAAAACAAGAGGGGGTTTTTATACAAAATTCTGAAATGTAATTTTGTTTCTAAACAGGAAAAATGTGGTTAAAATTTTAATGTTGTGAGAATTTAATTTTAAAAAGTTTCCGTTGCGGTTTTTCAATTTTATAAAGTTGTTATTTAATTAAAATGTATGAGAAAATTTTAAAAAGTTTCTGTTGCGGTTTTTCCGTTTTTTTATAAAGTTTCTATTTAATCAAATGTGAAAGAAATTTTAATGTATGCAGAGTTCTGTTAATATATATATATATATATATATATATATATATATATATACATAAATATATATGATTTTAATTTTAAAAGGTTTCTGTTTCGTGGATTGTTTAAAATGTGTTTTCTATTTCATCATCATGATCATCATCATCTTCTTCTTCAGTACTGTCATACAAGTTGTTGTAGAATACATATTGCTTCTTCTTTTTAACGATTAGAGTATATAATCCCTTCACTTCTTTAACTTTCTTTAAAATGTGTGGAGTTGTGTTTAGATAATCCATCTGATTTTTAGTAATAATCAGAAATCGTTTAGGTAAATAAATGTAATATTCTTTATTTAGAAGGCATCTTATACTTTCACCATATTTTGTATCTACTCGATCTATCTCGTTGATTTCATATATAGTATTTTCTTCCATATCCTTTAAAGGTAAGTATGTAATATTAGGATTTTGAAACAATTTTCTTAAGCTTGCTCTCATTTTTTTTTGCTTTCGACTTTTCACCGTAAAACGAACTTTCAAACTGATTCTTTATATTCAATAGTTGATAGTATAAGACGTTTTTTAGATATTTCAATAACTTCTTATCAATTGCGGTTAAGTATACGTATATATATATATATATATATATATATATATATATATAAAAAGAGATTCAGTTAAATTAAAAACTTTGATGAATATGTATTGGGGTCAATTTTTAAAAACTGGTGATAAATATTGTACTTGTCATGTACAGTGGAAAACTTTTCAAATAATAAATGCAATAGTTTTGGATATTATGATGCAGGTGTTTCTAACCGCAGAAGGAGGGACTAGAACGCAAATTTTTTCTCTTAATAGAGGACAACAAATGCCAACAAATATTCCAATATTTCAATTTAGTCACAATCAACATATAAAAATTGAGGTTATTGGTGGTATGATATCACTAGTTGGAATAGTCTATGAGGGTGGTTTTAAAGATATAAATGTATACTCATACAAACCATCATGTGTTTATAGTGAAATAGATGAACATGTTTTTAGTGATCCAGCTAAATCTTATAATGGTAAGACTGGTATCCGCTCATTGAATAAAAATCAGCAAAAACCTCCCCTCCCTCAAAAAATTGTTAATAATAGTAAAGTTAAGAAAACAGCTGGTGGTGCTAGCGATGGTGATGACTCATTTCAATATGAAGATTATTAAATTAGTATATAAATATAAGAAACAATTCTTATCATCTCATTCAAAAATATATCGCTAACTTAAGAACATATCTATTAAAAAGAAAAACTAAAATGAAAAATATTTTTATCACATTGTTTGCATATATCTATATCATACAAGTGTTTTCAGCTTCATTACCTATTGATTTGAGTGAAAATGAACTTAAAAATACAGAATTTGCAATAAAATTACCAAATAATGATACTGTGAGCATACAACTAAATTTCAAACTTTTAAAGTTTAATAATGATTTAAATAAAAACAACGAGTCAACAACAAAAACAGAATATAAATCAAACGAAGAACAAGAAGACTCTCCACCACCTATAAATCAATCTTTTACTGTTGAACAAGCTATTGAAACATTTAGGCAAGATTTAGTAAAAAAAGAAAAAAATATTGCGGGAATAATTGAAAGTTCGGCTCCATTTTATAGGCATTTTCAACTTCAATACAAAGATAATATAAAATTGAGAATCCGTTGTACATATGACAGCAATTACTTGAAACGTCGATTAAATATTTCATGTTTCGAATACCGTCAAGTTGAATACGAGAGAATTTTAAGTAATGGTGAAATTGAGGCGGTTTCTGAGGATGATACTACATACCGATCTGATATTACATTAATCAACATTCAAGATTATACACATGATTTGGATATGGAAATATTATAAATTAACTAATATGATGAAATACATTTACTACTAATTAATATAAACTTTGATGTTGATGTGTTAAGAAGTTTTATTTAACATAAATAAAAAAATTAAAATAAGAAAAACAATGAATAATCAGTTTTCAACAATGAAACAACTTGTGGACCTCATACCAGTAAATGTTCCTTATCGATAAAAGTTGGGAAGAAGCATTATGTATAATGAATTTTTATAATAATTTAAAAACATAGACTTTATAAACGTTCTACAGTCGTCGTTGTGACTTGATTAGTATTACACAATGTCTGAGGAGAGAATATTAGTTGTAGATGTACAAGGTTTTTATCTCAACAATAAATGCATTGAAAAAGAACTGAGTATTTCAATTAACGATATACAAGTACAAACATTTATTATTAAACCACCTTTTCCATATTCATTGTTGACAACAAAAGAAAAAGATTCAATTAATTGGCTTTATAATCATCATCATGGATTAAAATGGAAAGATGGCGATTCAACCTTAACAAATATTATGGAATATTATATTGCGCATGTTAAAGATAAAAATTTTATTTATTATGCTAAAGGATTAGAAAAAATTAAGTGGATTCAAAATATTTTTAAGGATAAAATTTATTTTTATAACCTAGATGATCTAAATTGTCCAAATTTAAAAACATTATATCAAAATGATAAATCTGTAAATGTTTGTTGTTATCATAGAAAATATTGTATATGTGCTCAAAAAAATGTAATACTCTTAAGAAAGTTTATTAAATCAAATATTAATAAAGAAAACATAAAATTATAAAAAACATTTTTTTTTATTTATTATTTAACACTTAAATCAGATAAAATAATCATCAAACATCAGTTCATTCTGAATACTTGAAATGTCAATAACAATATCTTTAATCGGAAACACTTCAACTCTGGTTGGAGAATATTTTCCTCCAATTGAACTCCCTACAAAATATGTTTGTGGACTTATTTATTTTGTAACGTTCAATTCCATACCCAATGTAGATGTTCACAACAATTTGTTTCATATAGGAAATCATATTATTACTATTCCGGTTGGTTCGTATGAACTTGAGGATATTGATTTTTTCTTAAACTCAAGCTTAAAAGATATTGATGAACCAATTTATCTAATAATTGAAGCTAACAATAACACACTTAAAACTGAAATAACCTCATCAATGGATATAGATTATTCACAACCAAACAGTATAGGAAAGTTGCTCGCATTTAGCAAAAGAAAATTAGAAGTAAATTCAACTGCATATTATAACACTGATCAAAATCTTCAAAATGATAAATCTTTGGAAGTGATGATTGTAGATATTAATCAATTGAATACTACAAGGTTATTTGAATCTGACTTACCTGCACATATTACGGATGTTAATACAATACGCATTGAAAGCAACTTAACAACCGGATCATTTATTAATAATACTTCGAATCATGTTATTCATGAATTTCCTCTTGATGTTCCTCCAGGATATAAAATAAGCGAAAAACCTCGAAATGTTATTTATTTACCCGTCAACTGTCAGCAAATAAACAACATAACGATTAGAATCTTAAATCAAGACGGTGAACTTATAAATTTTAGAAGAGAAAAAATCACTCTTAGGCTCCACTTCAAACCAGAATAATGATCATTTACAATAAAAACGTAATGCAAAGAGGATTTCCATTCAATACCGCACCAACTCACATTCGAGAAAGTATAAAAAATAAAAAACCGTTAACATCATATAATACAGAATACTTAAAATCATTAGGATTTAATCTTCAACCATGAATGAAATACTAAATGTCCTTCAAAAACCTATATATGATGAGAGTATTGTAAAAAGAGAATATCATAGTTACTCTCCATATCTAAAATCATTCAACAACAATGATGAAATTCGTATACCAATTCAAAATCAGGATCTCTTTGTCTTACCAAGTGAGAGTATGATTTACATTCATGGCTTTATAGTAAAGACGGAAGCAAACAAAGAGGTTCCAGCTATAGATGTGAAATTTAAAAACAACTTTGTTTCATATTTGTTTGATGAAATTCGTTATGAAATTAATGGTTTTGAAGTTGATCGTACACGTAAACTTGGAATTTCATCCACCATGAAAAATTTTGTATCATTGAATAAGGCTGAAAGTGCTACACTAAAAAACGCTGGTTGGTGTCTTAACGAAACTTTCGTTTTAGAAAAAAGTCATTTTAGCTGTTGTATACCTCTGAAAATGTTGATGGGGTTTGCTGAAGATTATAACAAAATACTATTAAATTCGAAACATGAGCTCATTCTTCAACGTTCTACATCCGATGAGAGATCAAATTATCCTACAAATACAACTGATTATTTGAAATTAACAATTCTGGATATAACATGGAAAATGCCGCATATTCAACTATCGGACTTTGCAAAATTGGAAATGTTTAAGATAATCAACAGCAAAAATTATATACCAATTGCATTTCGTAGTTGGGATTGTCATGTAAATCCTGCACTACCAACGAATACAAAGGTTTTATGGAATGTGAAGCTTTCTCCACAAAACGAAAGACCACGATTTCTTATAATTGGTTTACAAAAAGAGAAAAGTAAAGAACAAGGAAATATATTTGACCATTGTAATATCTCTAATTTAAAAGTATATCTAAACTCAGAATCATATCCATATGACGATTTAAATAATCGTTTTGAAAATGGTCAGTATTCTGTGCTATATAATATGTATGCAAAATTTCAACAAAGCTTTTACATGCGAGAACCTGAACCATTGCTGGATGTTAATGATTACAAGTCTTACGCACCGCTTATTGTTGTTGATGTTTCACATCAAAATGAGACTGTTAAAATTGGACCTATTGATGTACGAATTGAATTTGATACTGAAGCAAACAAACCAATTCCAGAAAAAACATCAGCATACTGTTTAGTTATTCATGATCGGTTAATCGAATACTCACCTCTAACAAGCGAAATTAGAAAAATTATTTAATTACAATATTTCTTATAAAATTTTTAATAAATGAAAAAATTTTTTTATATATATATATAAATAAAACAAGCTCTTTTTAATTCTTAACCGATGTATTTTATTAAAACATTTATAGTTTCTTTTTAGTTTAGCTTCGAAAACAAAAATTTTAAACATAAATGACCACAATTTATTGTATTAAAATTTTGATATCTATCATAATTATAACTAATATTTTTTCCTAAATATTTTATTAATTGTTTTGGTGGCTGCAAATTGCCAAAGCTATCAAAATATTCGATTTGATTGTTGTTTTTCCAGTATGCTACCCAATGTGTGCCAGGTCCCTTTGAAGTATCCAGATTGATTATTCCACATTCTTTTTTAAATGGTTTGCTTGGAAGAGTGTTACACATAAACACACCTCTAAAATTTGGAATATGTTTTGCATATTTTCTCAAGTCTACATCAGAAAGGGCTCTTTTAGGTAGCTTCATTAAAAATTTTGTTGATAAGGCTTTAAATATAATCCAAAACCTTTTTTATATGGTTTTAAGAACATGCCTTTTCCCATCGCAATGGCTTCCATTGTATTATTGTGTCGTTTTGCTTCAGTCAGCTGTTCCTTTCCATTTTTAACTGCATTGATTGCTTTTGTTATACCAGATACACCACCAGCTAAACCACCAAGTGCACCCACTGCAGCAAATATAGGGGCAAGTGGAAGAAAACCTCCAGATTTTGGTAGCGGTATTATTCGAGGTGTTTTTATTAACGATTTTTTCTTCCCCTTGAAAATATTGTTTACAACTTTTCGTGAAATCTTTATAGCATCTTTCAAGTTTTCACTTTTTTTTATATTCTTTCTTGCACTTTTCAATGCATGTGTAAATAGTTTGTGGGTATTTACTGGAGACAATCTTTTAGTTTTACTAATAACGTTACCCATTCCGAATTTTGTTTTTGTTTTCATTGCAGTAGCAACAAACCAACCGTTTGATTTTTCACCCAAACTACTATCGCTTGCTTTGACCCTTTGCCAAGCCTTTTCAGTTAAAATTCTATCAGCAATATGTCTTTTATCTAAATCTTTATTGTTTGAGTATGCTATATCGTGCTCTCTGCAAGCAGTATCCAATGGATTGATTCCTTGATCACCTCTAGCTAAACGTTTCTTTAATTTTGTACCAGGTCCGCAAAATTGATAACCGGGTAGATGAAGTTCAATGGGAAGTTTATTAATTATTTTATTTAGAAAACCTTTACCAATGAAGGATGGATGGCGACTAAATAACTTTTTATAAATGATTGTCATATCTATTGATACTTTATCGATTAAAGATTGAAATTAAATTGATTGAAAACAAATAAAAGAGACTGGTTTATATATTATGCTATCATTAGATTTCAGAATGCGTTTTTTTAAACAACATAAAAGGATTGATGTAAAGAATATCGAATCAAAGTTCGATTCATCAAATAAAATTCGTCATAGTTCATTACTACCGAATTCTATTCGAGCTCTTATTGTGGGTCCATCAAATTGCGGAAAAACAAATGTTATGATCAGTCTTATTGAAAGTCCTCATGGATTGAAATTTAAAAATATTTACTTATATTCAAAGTCAACACAACAACCGAAATATAAGTACTTAGAAAGTCTAATTAAACCCATTAAGGAGATACATTTTTCATCATTTTCTAATAATGATGATGTTCTATCTCCAGACGAAGTTAAACCGAATTCAGTATTTATATTCGACGATATAGCTTGTGAGAAACAAAATCATGTACGTTCTTACTTCTGTATGGGTCGTCATAAAGATATTGATAGTTTTTATTTATGTCAAACTTATACACGTATACCAAAACACTTGATTCGCGATAATGCAAATATGATTATAATTTTTAAACAGGATGTAATGAATATTAAGCATATTTACAATGATCATGTTGGTTCTGATATGACTTTAAAAACATTTCATAAGTTATGTGCCGAGTGTTGGAAAGAAAAATATGGTTTTCTAGTTATTAACAAAGATGATCCTATGAATAATGGTCGATATAGAAAAGGTTTCGATATATTTATAAATCTATAAAAGAAATATTACAGATATTTTAAAATCAGTACAAGATTCATTATTAAACTAATAGCTTCTCAACTATTAAACCGCTAACTGCTAAACTGATCTGTTTTGAATCTACCGCTAACTGCTAAACTGATCTGTTTTGAATCTGTTTCTAATTCAATCTATAAATATGAACACAAATCTAGTTAATAATCTTATTAAAACTCGAAATATTTTAAAAAAGAAATATAAGAATATTTTGCTTGGAGAAATTGCAAATGATGAATTGTTCGAAAAGACATTTAAACCAATATCAAAACCATTAAAAGAATTAGTCCAATCAACTAATAGTAACATTATAAAACATGAAAAATATCCGGATAACTCTTTTAAACATGATCTTGAGAATAATAAAGTTGCCTTCAGTACACCATATAAAAAGAGTAAGCTTGATTATAACACGTTTTCTCCAAACTTTAATAACAAGAAAATCGAGAAAAGTTCAAACACGTTTCAATCATTTGATGATGAAAATGATCATGATGACCATGATGATGATGATGATGATGATAATAATGATAATGTTGATAATGAGGATGATAACAATGATGATGATAACACCATTGCAATACATCCCAATCAAAGTATTCAATATAATTTATCAAAGGTTAACTTAAATATATATGATAAAACCTATGGTCCTCATAAGGATAAAAATCAAATATGGAGACTGGGTAATGAACCCATCGCTTTCAATTCAACCAATATTACTGTAGGTAATTTAAAATGGCCCTTCACATCAGGCTTATATGAATTGTTAGTTTATAAGAACCCAATCAGTTATAATAAAACAGATTTAAATAATTATAAACAAATATTGGAGATGACTAATGTCCATAAACGAAATAACAGTATTAATGGACAAATTAAAGGAAATCGTTCAATTAAATATACAACGATTATCAAAAACCTATTTAAACAACAGAAAATTCATAAGGGAAAAGGTTTAATGAAATTGAATAGAAAAAAGCATAATTATGTTTATTGGGATGATCCTAATGAATTGGTTGATAGATTGCGTCTTTTGATTTCATCAACAACAGCTGGTCACTCAAATCATAATAATGAAATTGTATCAATTATTGAGGAATTGAGAGAAGCACAAATTATTATATAAATAGTCTTATAAATGTTTAACAATTCATATTCATAAAATGCCTATCGATAAGTTTGGACATTATATTGAAAAATCTGTAAGATACCAAAATCAACATTTCAAGATTCATTAGGATAGTGATCGTAATTTCAAATTTAACTTGCGGAGAATAAAAAATATTGCTAGTCCTGTATTGGAAAACGATGCTGTAAACAAAATTTACATGAAAAGTTATTTAAGTGAAATAAGGAAACAACTGGATACAATGTACATGGAGAGAATTAAGGGGATGGAGGATCGTTTTAACGAAATAATACAACAACAAAACGTGCTGATTACAGAAAAATTTGATAATGTAGAAACACGTTTAAGTAAATTAATACATGATCAAAGTATAATACAAAATAAACTCAATCAATCACTAAGAGAAATGACATCATTATTTAATTACAAAATTGATTCAGTTGAAGAACGTCTAAATGAAAAAACGAAGCTCATTACAAACCATTAAAACATAGATATGTAAATCGTTTTTGATTTAAATTCAACATAAGCCGCATTTAAATTGATGTAATCTAAGATAGACGTTAGAAATGGAGCGACAAGAAGTGGTTCAGGAGCTTCATAAGCAAGCACTTAGAAATTTCATTCGACGTCGAGTGGTGGTCAAGGGAATTGATGATCTTTGGCAAGCAGATCTTGTTGAAATGGGTGCTTACTCAAAATATAACAAAGGCTATAGATTTATTTTAACAGTTATAGATACATTCTCAAAGTTTGCTTGGGCTGTACCCGTAAAATCTAAAAGTAGTGAAGATATAACCAATGCTATGCAATCTATTTTTTCGCTAAAGAGAATTCCAAAAAACTTGCAAACCGATAATGGTAAAGAGTTCTATAATAAAATATTTCAAAACTTGATGAAAAAACATAATATCAACCACTATTCTACATATAGTATCATGAAAGCGTCTATTGTAGAACGATTTAATAGAACTCTAAAAGGAATGATGTGGAAAAATTTTAGTCTACAACGAAATTATCAATGGATACATATATGCAAGGATTTAATTAATCAATATAATAATAAAAAGCATAGAACAATTGTAATGACGCCAAAGTCTGTTAACACAGAAAATGAAAGTTCTATACTAAAACAAGTCTATAATCATCCCAAAATATATAAATTTGGTAAACTAAAAGTTGGAGATCACGTTCGAATTAGCAAATATAAACATATTTTTTCAAAAGGATATACTCCAAACTGGACAACTGAAATTTTTAAAATTCGTACCTTACAGAACACAAATCCCATTACCTATTTATTGGAAGACTATCAAAGGAATCCGATTGTTGGTGGATTCTATGAACATGAACTATTAAAGACACATTTTCCAAATACATACTTGATTGAAAATGTTATTAAAACTAAGGGACACCAGGCGTACGTAAAATGGTTGGGATTTTCCAATCAACATAATTCTTGGATCAATAAAGATGAACTTCAATAATATTATACATATATATATACATATATATATATATATATATATATATAAGTATATATATATATACTTCAATATGAGATTTATTTTTTTACTATTTTTTATTATATTATAAAATTTTCAAACAAATTAACAAATAAAATATACATATATACATAAATAGTATTGTTTTGATTTTTATTTCTAATCAGCTTTGTTGTGTATGGTTAGAGTCAAGCTTTTGTATTCAAACAATTTAATTAAATCAACTGTTTCAAACACATTCATACATATCAATGAAAAAACTACAACAGAAACCGAATCTGATTACAAACAATTTTAAAAACTTGTAGGTACATACCAAACACATTCATACATATCAACGAAAAAACCACAACAGAACTTTTAACAACAGAACAACAATACAATAGGGTGGCACTTATATCATCGTTGTTACTTTTCTCATACAAAATTAGTATACAAATCCTAACCAACCCCAGCCAAACCCCCGCCCAAATCCTCGCCCAAACCCCGACCAAACCCCGGCCAAACCCAGGCAAGCCAAGCCAAGCCAAACCAAGCCAAGCCAAGCCAAGTCGTGCCAGCCCAGTTGCCGAATCTCATTACTCACACACAATTTCAAAAACTTCCAGGTATATAAGTGCCACCCTATTTTAACCACACATTCAACTGACCAGTGTTGCCAAATGTGCATTACACAGTTTTTCATCGTTCATGCCATACAAAATTAGTACAAATTTTTTGCTCCCTGCTCTTGTTTCCAGAACTCTCATCAACACCCTACTTGTTCTGTATCGATCTTATTTTAAATATCTCTGTTGTCCAGTTTGGAGTGTATCCCTTCTCAAAAACGTTTTTGTATTTACTAATACGGACGTAATCTCCAACTTTATATCGTGAAGGTTTGAAAATTTTCAAATTACTATATACAGCATTCAAGAGATGCTTTTCATTCTTATGAGTTACTTCATTTGGTGCCATTTTTATTTTTCCATGTTTTTTCTTATTGTACTGTTTAATCAAACTTTTATAAATATCAATCCATTTATAAGTTCCGTTGTTACTAAACTCTTTCCACATAATCTCTTTCAAGGTTCTATTGAAGCGTTCAACAATTGAAGCTTTCATTACACTATATGTAGAGTAGTGATTAATTGAATATTTTCGCATCAACCCTCCAAACTCTTTATTGAAAAATTCTCTACCATCATCTGTCTGTAAATTTTTAGGAACACGCCCCATAACAAGTATTTTCTTGAATGCATTACAAACTTCTGAGGCAGTTTTAGATTTAATTGCTTCAGCCCACGCATATTTTGAAAATGTATCTATGACAGTTAACATATATTTATAACCATTATTATATGCTGAATAATTTCCCATTTCTACCAAGTCGGCTTGCCAGAGATCATCAATTCCTTTCATAATAACTCTGCGTCGTAAGAAGTTCTTCCGAGCTCGTGAATGAAGCTCATTAACTACTGCTCTTTTTTCCATTGTATGGTGATATTGTTGTCATTACGTTATATATATCCGCTATTTTCTTATTTAAATCTTTTATTTCACTTCTTAGCAGCACAGCTTCTTCACTTATTCCCCTTTTTAAATTCTCTTTCATGTGTCTTATTTGTAAAATCAAATAAGCTTTGTTAACAGCATCAAGTCCATCTAAAGGTGGAGCTACGTTTATAATCCTTTTATTGTCAATGTTTATTTTATTTCCATCCAGTATAAAACCAAAATGCTTCAAGAGGTATTTTCTTCTTCCTTCGTTACTAGACCTTTGATTAAAATAATGACCGAATTTGTCGACAGTCATACTCTTTGTTTTATCACCTCTACTCAATTATATTTGCTTCTCTCAATTCTTCAATTATTGATACTATTTCATTAGAATGATTATTATTTCCAGCTTGTTGTGATGCTATTAACAATCTCAATCGATCTACAATTTCATTAGGATTGTCCCAGTATATATAGTTTGGTTTATTAAGATTTACTCTCATTAAACCTTCACCAATGTGAGTAGTAGCAAATAATTTATTAATTATTTTTTTATACTTGAAGCCTCTATTTCCTTTAAGTCGGTTACTGGGATCGTAGTTTACTCTATGTGCATTTGTATCAAGTAAAATTTGTTTATAAATATCTAGTTCAGTTGAGTCATACTGTTCCGGCCTTTTGTGAAATAGTAATGAGTAAAGGCCTGGAGTTAATGCCCAAGATTTATTTCCTATGGTTATTTTGTCATCACATAGCTTAAGATATGAATTTCCAAATTTCCAATCACCATTTTCATCCTTATAAGGTCCAAATATGGTATCGAATTTTTTGTTTTCAAACAAATCTGTTAAATTAAATTTCTAATCATTATCTTGGGAATAAAATGATTCATTCAAGTGTGAATCTTCTTTATTTTCACTTTTTCCTGGTAAAGGACTAAAACACTCTTTTTTAGTGGGAGTACTGGTAATAATCTTTTTCTGGTGTCCTTTAATTTTATTATAATTTTCAGATTTAATTCTTTCATCAGAAAATTTCATTGGATCCAATGAATCATCAGATAACTTTACAAGTTTTTTAAGTGGTTCTGTTATAGGTTTAAATGTATGTTCTAATTTATTAAACGATTCTGCTTCACCTTGTTTGATACTATCGAATTTCTTTTTTAGAACTTTTCTTGATTTAACCAATTCTTTTAATATACTTTCTTCCATGTTGGGTTGCTGGAGAATAGCTTAGCTAGTTACAAACTGATTTTTCAAACAGCAAAACAGCTTTTTAAACAGCTAAACAGCTTTTTAAAAAAGCTTAACAGCTTTTTGAAACAGCTTAACAGCTTTTTGAAACAGCAAAACAGCTTTTTTAAACAGCTAAACAGCCTTTTAAAACAGCTTAACAGCTTTTTTAAACAGCTAAACAGACTTTTGAAACAGCAAAACAGCTTTTTTAAACAGCTTAACAGCTTTTTGAAACAGCAAAACAGCTTTTTTAAACAGCTTAACAGCTTTTTGAAACAGCAAAACAGCTTTTTTAAACAGCTAAACAGCTTTTTGAAACAGGTAAGCCAGCTTTTAATTAGAAAATGTCCGCAGCAGTTGAATGAATATTTATAACTAATGTTGAATGAAAACATCAAAGCCTTTTCTATAGCGCCCATTCCACACATCATCATCCTTACTGATCACAAGAAATCCATATTTTTCCTTCCAACATTCATTGCATATATTCTGAAACATTTTGGGACTCATATCACTTCCAACATGATCATTATAAATATGTTTTAAATTTAAGTCGTCTTGTTTAAACACTATGATAAAGTTTGCATTATCTCGTACTAAATGTTTTGGAATACGTGTATACGTTTGACACAAATAAAACGAATCTATATCTTTATGACGACCCATACAAAAATATGATCTAATAATATTCTGTTTTTCGCATGCAACATCATCAAAAATCATTATAGAGCTTCCCTTTGCCTTATCAGGTGATATGACATCTTCATTCTCTGTAAATGTGTAAAGACCCATTCCCTTTACTGATGAAATAAGTTTTTCAAGGTACTTATATTTTGGCTGTTGTAATGATTTTGAATACAAGTAAATGTTTTTAAACTTTAATCCATTTGGGCTTTCGATTAAACTGAGCATTACATTTGTTTTCCCGCAATTAGATGGACCTACTATTAATGCTCTTATAGAATTTGGTAACAGGCAACTGTGTTTAGTTCGGCTATTGTATTCAATGAAATCAAAATTTCTTACTAAGATATTTGAATGTTGCTTAATCAAATGCATCTTTACAACTGACAGTTATTTTAAAATTTAATTCATTCACAATCATATATATGTATATTGACAACTTTGAATTTATTTACAGAAATAATCAAAAGTATAAATGATTGTGTATTCAAGTAAAAAATTTAATGCAAAATGTTCAAGGAAAAGGACTCGTAAATAGTTTGATTAATTCACTACTAGTTGAACTTCATTTACCTGGATATCAATTTTGTGGACCTGGAACAAAATTAGAAAAACGGTTGAAGAGAGGAGATAGAGGAATTAATCCATTGGATGCTGCTTGTCGAGTTCATGATATTGCTTATTCTCAGAGTACTGATATTAAAAAACGTCATCAGGCGGATAGAGAACTAGCTAATAAAGCTTGGGAAAGAGTAACAGCTAAAGACAGCACATTCGGAGAAAAAATAAATTCGTACCTTGTAACAAACGCAATGAAATCTAAAGTGAAATTTGGTTTGGGTGTTAAATCCAAAAACTTTAAGAAAAATTGTAAGCAAAACCATTTTCGTAATGCAATTAAAGCAGCTACAACTATCTTAAAGAAAAATAAGCCTACAGATATAAACGATGCTATACAACTTGCACGAAATGTTATTAAACATTCTTTTCTTGGGAAAAAATCTGAAGTAAAAGTTCCAAGAATTATTAGAGTTCCCAAAATTGGCGGCTTATTACCTTTGATACCGATACTTACAGCACTTGGAACATTAGGTGCAATGGCTTCTGGAGGTTCACAAATTGCTAAAGCTATTACTATAGCTAAAAATGGTAGAGAACAGCTGGAAGAAAGTAAACGACATAACAGAGCATTAGAGGAAATAGCAATAGGAAAAGGTCTCTATCTTAAACCTTATAAAAAGGGATATGGAATATTTTATACGAAAACTACACCAAAAAACTATTAAAGCAGCTACCCAACAGACCACTAACAGATATGGATTTAAGAACTTTTGGAAAGAAGTATATTCATCACTTTAGAGGAGTTTATATGAGAGATGAACTTCCTAATATTCCACGGAGGATAGAATGTGGAATTATCAACTTAGACTCTAATAACGGAGATGGTACACATTGGGTAGCATATTATAAAAATAATGATAAGGTGCAATATTTTGATAGTTTTGGTAATCTTCAACCACCCTTAGAAGTATTAAGATATTTGGGAAACAATATAAAGTATAACTATAGGAGATATCAGAAATTGAATGCATTTAATTGTGGACATTTATGTTTAAACTTTTTAATAAAATACGAAAGAAAAAACTATGCGGAATAAAAAAGGAAAAATAAACACACATAATTTGTTTAATTAATTTATTTATAGTTTCATTTCATTTATTATCCATTCTTAACAATAGTCTGTGTATTTTTACATCTGTTAAAATTTTGCTTTGCATTTTTTTTCCTATTTCGTAACAAAGACGTGTCAGATCAACTTCAATATCTCTTTCATTAATTCCTTTTATGTCGCTTAGTTGTATATTAGTTTTTCTCAATACTGAACACGTTGGAATGTAGTAGTCATAATAAAAATGTAGAATTTGCTTCCTGAGCATGCCGTTCCAACAAATAATTGAAGTTAAGAATATTCCAACCCCAATTAGAGATTTCCATGTATCTGGCTCTATTTTAATTTTGTAGTTGTCCTGTTGAATAATTAAGCGATAGCTACCGTTTTTATATTGAAATATATAGGCGGTATTCCTTTCAGTAGTGTCATCTATTAAATTGACTGAATTTAAAAATTCTCTTTGAGAAAGGACACTGCTAATATAAGTTTTATAGTGCATTAAACGTAGCCACTCTTCCCGATCCAATCCAATAAAATGTTTATTTTTATAATGTAGCCATATCATTGGCTTAAATCCATTTAGAGTTGAAAACCCACAAGAAATTTTTAATTTTAAATTCAGGAAGTACTCCAGCTCAAAAACCACATCCTGTATTTGAGGTTTCTTTGGTTGTTCAAAAAAATTTCTCATTTTATTTTCCATTTTCAAAAGAGAGTATTAATTTTTTTACTATACACCTCGGAAGTAAATTTTAAACTGATGATGACTTCACTCTAAAAAATCCCTTTATATTGAAAATATTTTGAGTACTATGCTCTACTTAGTTATCTATGTACTTACATACATACATACATACAATTACATACATACATATATGTATGTTGTCTCAACGTTTCTAAGAAAAAATAAAACATGTAATTTATGTTTCCTTTTAAATATTTTATTTTTTTTTAATGAAAAATTAAAAAATTTAATTTGGTTGAAAATTTTGTTTCAAATGTTTATTAATTTATTTCAATCTTCCTTTCGGTTAAAGGTGGCAGTCGATAAAATGTGATGAAAGAAGATTCTATATTTGTCAATAATCTTCTTCACCCTTAGTCTTTTCATATGAAAAAAGTAGCATGTACACATGCCAACAACGTCTTCATTTGAATTGTCGTCATGAGAGCAAGGTATCTTATCATCAAAGTTCTCGTAATCAGTTTTGAATGCTCGAAGAAAAGACAGATGTTCTTCGAAAATTATATTTCCGAACTCTTGTAAAAAATCATTTATAAAATCCATCGTTCCAGTTTAAAATCTTAATGAAAACTACTCATTGATTTGTTAAATCTTCGTATTATATACTTACATATGTACATATGTTTTTATATGGTTGAATTCATATAAATTAAACAAATATTTGTGCAATCTCATTTGTTTTTTTTGTTTTTATTTAAAATAATTCTTTAAATACTTTTTAAATAGTTTCTATTTAAATGTAGCAAAGGGATAATAATCTCTTACAGGAGGAACTGGCTTTAACTCCAATCTGTATAAATCACTATTGTGGCTATCATTTACAGGATATTTAGAAATAAGATAAGAGCCTGTAGATAAATTTTCAATATCCTTTTCACTTAGTGAATTAAATCTCTTTGGTAAATATAAAATGTTCGTTCCCAGTTCTAAGACAATAGTTTCCCCATACTTTGTCGTAATACGCTCAGCTCCAGTTATATGGTACTCCTCTAGAGATAACATGTCCTTCACACTAAGTCTCTGCCTGGCGTTCAATTTATTGAAGGTAGAAATTAACTCCTCGTTGGTGCTCATTGTTATGTAACTTATATTAAACTGTGAACTTTTATACATCAGTACAAATTATTTATAATTTTTTTCACATCAAAGATATATTCATCTCTCTATCTCTCTTTCTTTCTCTCTCTCTCTATTTCCTTATTAATTAATTTTTCCTTCAACTTTATTAACATTTATTACATGTTGTATTTTATTTCATTTATATAATATTAAACAGATTTTATTTAAAAATAATTAAAAAAACTTAAATCTAATATAATATATTTAAAAACTTAAATCTAATATAATCTTATCTCCTTCGTCGTCCCACCAGAATTCATGAAATCTGGACAGAAGGTCATCCCCTTCTTTATCGTACAGGAATTCGTAAACTTCATCCTCGAAAAAGTTAGTATGGTATCCCATCTGGTTGTTGGGAATATCCTGTTCGCTCCAATTCTGCGTAGAGTTTATGTAGTTTAATACTACTTCTTGTACTGAATTATTGACGTCAAATTCCGTCAAACCGCTTATGGAAAGTGGGCTGACCGAAGGTTTGATGACGCCGAAGTCTTCCTCTAACGATATAATAAGAGGACTAGATTCCATTTTGATTTGTTTTTTAAATTTTTAAATTAGATGTATCGCTTGCAATTGAATTTCACTGAATAATTTCAAAATGTTCCACGATTCGACATTTATACTAAAAACAAAATCATCAACAACAACAACGTAATACAAACAAAATATCAAGAGATAAGCTAATGCACATAAACATTGCATTTGTTCCCTCACTCCACACTCATATCTATACACACATCCACTCCTATCCATCCATACATATGTACATACATATGTACATACATACATACATACATACATACCAGCATACATACAATTACATACATACATACACGTGTAACGCTGACCAAATTCACTACATTTTAAACCATTTCCTATTCCACTCACGATCGTTTACTTATAAAATCCTAACCCTTATTAACATATTTTCTATTCGCACATGCATTAACAAATCTAGTAATTCGTCTAATTTTTATGCATTTCCGCACTAAAATGTCTAACAAAACTAAATATATAATAAATAATAGAATTAACATATGCAAATTATTAAACAAAAATAGAATTAACATATGCAAATTATTAAACAAAAATATCAACTAAAAATATCAATTAGAAATTTTATACGAACACATTACATGTGCCTTTACTAAATAACATACATATATACATACATACATACATACATACATACATACACATAAACATACATATGTATGTACATATTTTCCCTAAATCATCAAATACTTTCTTTTCAATCTTTCCTGCCTGCATACAAAACAAACTATTGTTAGCCGTTACCATTCTCAAAACATTCGAAAATAATACGAAAACAAATTCTAATATTTTTTGTGCTACGGTTCGCTCTATAACAACACAAAATACATATTCAAGTTCAACTAAAATTTATGGTTACATACTTTTAAACATTAAATACAAATCCCAACTTCATTTACGGCCTGTCCTACGATGTCACCAAAATCGTTCGATCGAATTCTGCTGACATCGTGGGAAAGACCGTTAGTGTTCACCACCATAAACCAAGCATCATTGATCAAGATTTAACCAACTCATAAACCGCTACTATTTTCTCCACTACTGCTCATCCAACTCCCATTAAGGTAAACTTATTTTGCCTTTTGTTAAGCAAAGACTCATAACCATTATTATTTCTCCACTAGTGACACCTACACTTATTGTTTTACACTAATGCTCACCCCAAAACCCATTAAGGTAAACTTATTTTGCCTTTTGTTAAGCAAAGACTCATAACCATTATTATTTCTCCACTAGTGACACCTACACTTATTGTTGTACACTAATGCTCACCCCAAAATCCATTAAGATAAACTTAATTACTTTTGGGGTAAGCTCAGCCACAGTGATCAAGACTTAGCCAACTCACACACATTTTACCTCTTTACAGCACTGCCATATGACGTAAATATACTAAATTTATCCAATTCACTATCCTTTTACCCCTTTTTTCCGTCTGACTATGGCAACACTCACACCACTATTTAGCAATTACATACTCCTTTTACCATTTTTCGCCATCATATGGCAACTCTCATACCAGTGTTTAGCGAAGACACAAACCTGGCTAAAGCTTACAGTTATCTACATTATCTATTTTAATTGCTTTCTGGGAGAACAAGCAATTCCTATATACTTATATATATATATATTTATTTATTTATTTATTTATGTATAATTTCATCTGTCTTTTGAATGTAAATTAAATCTGTTGGAAGAGTCGTTGTAACAATTATGCCATACTTATATTGCAGTGCTTTCTTAGCTCTAGTAGTATTATCATCTGTCTAGCAAGTGCAATACAAAAGCCACCTAAAAAGAGGTGATAACGACCAAAATGATCAAGTAAATAAACAAAATAATAAATGGGTTTTTTGAATTAAATAAAGAGGCTTCTGTATTCTACACCCTAATCACAGAATAACGAGGAACAGCCGAATGGTTGTAACATAAAACAAAATTTCAAGATATTTTTTTTAGAAAAACCTTAGCTTAACGGCCTGGCCCGCGATGTCGACAAGAAATTATCTTATTATTTTCTTATTTTGTTTTTCTTTTCAATATAACTAAGCGACAGACAATTTCTTGTCGACATCGTGGGCCAGACCATAATTTTGTTTAACTATAAATAATTAGCTGTGTATTACATTAAATACAATTTCATTTGTTTATTTTCATACTCAGGAAACTCCAAGTGACATCACAATAAGTACCGATGTGACCAATGATGAAACAGATGGTTTCTCCCCCGCAACCTCTACTACCCCAACACCGACACCTACACCAACAGTTGCCACCAGTTCTACAACAACCTTAGGTTTATTTTTTTTTAACTAAAAAATTTGATAAGTGATAAGTTGAAATTAATAATTTGCAGTTTGCAAAATAATTTTAGAATAAGACATTGAAAACCTTACGTTCAAAATTGGGATTTTTCAAAACTTCTTCACAACCAGCCTTTTTATCTATTTTATTAACATTTCATGAAATGAAAACTTTAACGTGTTCTAACTAAAGGCTCAATCAGACTTGACATAACCATAGCCATAGAAAACAGCCGTTCGAACCAAACTAATGGGCAACACTGTATTTGATTATAGGTGACTCGCCGTAACGACATAACTCTCACCAAAGAAAGCCATTGAAATTTGGTTTGGTTATGACTATCACATTATGGCTATGTCACGTCTACTTTAAAGGTCTGCACATATATATATATATATATATATATATATATATATATATATATATATATATATATATATATATGACTGATGTGAGCAATCCCTCATAATTTCCAATTATAAATATTTCACTTATTTGTGTTTTGCTCTCAACATTGCTCTCTCTCTCTCTTTTTCAATTCTTTTGGTAAACTCTCACGCAATTCTACATGTAGTCACGGCTGCCAGTTCTGACGATTTATCGTAATTTTGACGATTTTTGGTGCCAAAAATAGCAATTTAACGATTTGAGGATTTTTTCCTAAAATTTTACGATTTTTCAAATCGGGCAGCTTTTTATATAAAATTTACTGTAAAAACTCATATACATACGCATGCCCAACAAAAATTTTGGTGTACTTTTACGGACTTTTTCTTAATAATTTTTAATTAAATAAAAAAATGTTTGTTGATGGTATAGCGTTAAATAAAAAAATGTTTGTTGGTATTTATTTTTAAAGTTATCCTTTCAATTTTGAAACTGGGAGTCAATACATACAAAACTAAAAAAATTTTAGATGCTGCGTAGTTGTTTTATTTTTTATTAATACATCTATTTATTTATTGTATCTTCAAATATGAACTAAAAATAAGTAATCAAATCTTATAGCTAAAATATAATTATTATGCCTGACCAGTGTCGGACATAAACTTAGTGATAGTTATAAATAATACATGAGTAGTGATAATCAAAAATATATATATATATTTTCAAGCAGTCCCATCTGGAGTGTTGAGTAAAAGAGCCCTTGTGTCGCTCGTTTTTAGGCGAATGTGTCCAGTAAAGTTCAAAATGTTACGAGCAAGCGGATTAGGATGTGACTCAAATATTGTTAAGTATTCGCCTATGTATCTTGCAATTTCTTCAGTCACTAGTGGCATTTTTAAATCACGATGTAAGTTTGAATTTTTAATCTACCATGGAACAGATGTTATTAACCTTAAAATTTTGTTTTTCCTTCGTTGGATTCTTTCTACATTGGAAGCTGAAGCAGTGCCTCATAACTGGATTCCGTAACACAATAAAAAAGCGACTTGTATATTAAAAGTTTGCAGTCCTGGCTAAGTGTTGAATTACTGCCAATCAACCAGTTTATTTAAGATAACTTAAGTTTCATCTGAGTTAGCTTAAATTCAATATGATGTTTCCATGTAAGCCTTCGATCAAGGTGTATACCAAGGTATACTTGGGAATGTTGAGGAATATTTTGATTATTGGGGAACAAGTATCTCTTCTTAGGGTAAACGTTATATGGACACACTTTTGTTCATTTACCTTAATTCTCGATAAGTTCAACCACATTTCCAATTGTGTTCTTGTAGATATCGGGAAGCCACGATAGGGTTTTCATGCATACTCAGGCAGGCTGTATCATCGGCAAACGTAGATGTATGGATATTGCAGCTCAAAGGCATATCACAAGTATAGATCAAATACAAAACTAGCCCCAGTATGCTCAAGTGTGGCACACCGGATGATATATATTCGGGCACACTTCTGAATTCTCCTTCCACAACCGTGAACTTCCGGGTAGTAATGTAACTTTCTAATAAATTCACTAAATTTATTTGTAGATATGATTTTAATTTTAAAATTAGGCCTTCATGCCACACTTTATCAAATGCCTGAGAAACGTCAATAAACAGGGCAGAACAATACTTCTTTTGTTCTACCCTGTTTCTTTAAATGTTCTTCTTATAAACTGAACCAATCTATGAGTTTGTTCAATGGTGCTATGCTGACTCCTAAAACCAAATTCATGGTCTGGGATGCAAACACTAACAGTTGAAATTAGGGACAATTTTGTCATGAGCAGCTTTTCGAAGAGCTTTGACATAGTTGATAGCAGACTTATTGGCCTGTATGACTCAGCCTTGATAAGGTCTTTGCCCGGCTTTGGAATCATTTTGACCTTCGCAAGCTTCCAGCTGTGTGGATAATACTCCAGTCGGAATATGGCGTTAAAAATAAATAACAGGATTCTAATTGCAATATGAGGCAAATTTATCAGCATATTGTTACTAATTTCATCAATACCTGGAAATTTCTTCGGGTTGAGTTCAGCAATTAGTTTCTGAACATCACGCGTCTTAAATTTTATGGATCGACGGGGTAGATTAACTACACTCGGCAAATCAGCAACACCAGTACATGTGTTTGGGGTAAATACGGATTTTAAATGCTCAACAAATATGTTACCTTTTTCAGTATCGCTTCTGACCCAACCTCCGGTAGAAGTGCGCAGAGGTGGTCTATATTCAACGGGTGTTTTAAGCTTTCTAGCAGCTCGCCACAAGGAGTAATTAGATGCAGGTGTGGCATCAAGATTTTCCAGATAATTTTTAAGACAAACAGTTTTTTCATATGCAAGCAGCTCTTGGAGTCGTCTAGTGCACTCTTTAAATCTAACTTTATTTTGGGGTGATCTGTGCTGTTGCCATTCCCTTCTGGCTGACCTTTTTTCACGTACAAGACGTTCACTGTCTGTGCTATAAATTATATTAAACCCAGTCTGCGGATGGGAAGTAGTGGCATGTTCATGTCTGTTTAATATTTTCGTTAAAATTTTCATAGTTAGATTCAATATCACCTGATGTTATTAGCTTAATATTTTCCGTACAATGACTACTGAAATATTTTTTGAACCCCAGCCAATTAACACGGTTGATCATCTTCACATATGGGACAGGGAAGTCACTTCTTAGTGGGCTACAAATTGTAACAATCGTGGAAGAGTGATCCGAGGAGAGATCTAGAGAAGCTTCAACATGACTTAATTCCCTAGAAATATTTTTCATGACTCCAAAATCTATAACATCCGGAATTTTTTGTATGTCCGTAGGCCAGTAAGTGGGCTCCCCACTTGAAATGACGTCCAAGCCCATTTTTGAAATTGTGTTGAACAATGCCCGACCTCTAGGTGTAATAACATGCGAACCCCAGAACGCATGTTTTGCAATGTAGTCCGCAGCTGATACAAGGGCCAAGAGATTTGTAGAATTCCTCGAATTGATCCTCAGTAGTTGCAAATCTGGGAGGGGAGTAAATTGATGATATCACGAAATTTGTAACAAAATTTTCGACACAAATATTTGTTGCTTGTAGATGTTCTTCACAAATGTTATCAAGGACATAGTGTTTGAGTCCTGACTTAATTAGAATTGCTAACCCGCCGCATGCTCTCCCCCTCGGGTCCTTTGAATCATATCGAATGTAAACATTTATTTTAAATAAGCTCCTGGAAGTCAAATGAGTCTCAGGGACCAACATTCTATCAATATTTTTTTCCATGAGGAAGTGTTCAAGTTCATTTTTATGCTGGCGAATGTTGTTTGCGTTCCAGAAACATATTTTTAACATGTTCATGGTTTGTTACTAATGCTTGAAGCAGTGTATTTTGCATTTTAATACTGTAAATGTCAAATGGTTTTGAAATTCTACAGCTTAAACTATGTATTAATAACCCAAAAAGTTTACATAACTTATTAGGCATCTATTCTAGGTAAAATACAAAAAGCATTTGCATCGCAAAACTATTCGACAACTTATATGTTGGTACAAAGTTTGACAAATAAAATTAAAATAAAAAATAAGGATTTGTATTATTTAGAAGGCGATTATGATTCTGTATTAAATGATTTTAGTTATTTAGGATATAATTTCAAAGAAGCACTATTGCAAAATCTGAAAAACGATTACTAAAAAATTTTATTTACTGATACATATATCGACTTTTATTAATATTTAATTTTGCGCGCTAGAAAATAGCAGGGTTTGGCTATAAATAGTTGACAATGTTGTAACTTAGCGCGTTCTAGCGCGTTTTGAGGAGGGCAATTCCGCGTTTGGGTTGTAAATAGTTGGCATCGCTGATCTTTAATGGAATATATCAGACGAAAAAGGTATACTTTATACTGAACAAATAAGTACACCAAGTTTTTATTAAAGTGATTTTAAGTAATACATAGCTAGTAGTGGAATGGGCATCCGGTGGCAATTAAACTTGCAAAATTGTTGGCTGAAATTCTTAAATTTGAATAATTAAAATTTGAAAATTCCTAAATTCTTGGAAATTTGTGAAATTTGATACCTGCGAGGGTGGCTCAATAAGTGCATCCTATTTTTTTGTTTACATTAACCCTTGTGGGAACGGGTGATTTTTTTCTGGGTTACATTAATTGTGATAACGGGTGATTTTTTTGTGTATGGAATAAGGGGTTTTATAAGATTAAGATTTCATAAGTGTATATGCCGACGGGAAAATCATGAAAGTGATTATTAATTTTTCTTAATGCCCATGGCAATGCATGATAATTTTTCCTAATGCCTACGGGGATGCATGATAATTATTCCTAATTCCTACGGCAATACATGATTCTTTCTCCTAATGTCGACGGCAAAGCTTGATTTTTATTTTTTTCAAATGCCGACGGCAAAACATGATTATTATTTTCTAATACCAAAGGGAAAATAGCCAGTGTTGCCAGACTATAGAAATTTGTTATCGTATTACTATATCAGTAATATCAGACAAAATAGATTTGATGCCCACTACGCGATTCTCATATGAATCGGGAGAATGTGTGTATGATTACCTCACGCTAATAAATTGTTTATAAATAAAATAATTAAATAAACTAATAAACAATTTACTTAATTATTTTATTTATGTATAAATTGTTCTCTTGTATATGAACACCCTAATACTTGTTTGTGGGTGGTCCAGCTTGTTTGTCGCTGGTATTTATTTATTTGTTTAAGAAATATATTTTTATGTGTGTATGTATGTATATTTGAATGTGTGTATGTATGTATATGTGTATGTATGTATGTGTATTTGTATGTATGACTGAAGATGCTTGTGCGTAAAATATTTTGTAGAATACATTTATATTTTGCAACGTAATAATTTTCTTTGTCTACGATTATTTTAAAGCAGCAAAGTTTAAATTCAGTACAATCATCAGCAGAGAAACAAAAAAAAATAAAAATTTCCAAGTAAGCAATAAAGTTTACTCTCCTCCCCACTTCCTTGTCTTTCATTTATGTAGTTTGTATTTGAAATAAGAAAACACTTGTACATTCTTTCATTTTGTATTCATTTATTGTTTAACATTTTTTTAAATTTTACAATAATACATACATATGTAAATTCATATTTTAAGAAGTAAAAAGTTCATTTAAAGCAAGACATTTCTTTTGTTAGTAAAATAGCATTTTTTAATGCGCAAATACCAAAACTATGATAACTACAATAAACATATTCTGCATACTTGATTTCCATTTGTTTAAAGTTGATGCAGCCTATATCCTCAACGTTAGAAGATTTTCGGTGTAACATTTTTTCCAACCATCGTCTTTTTTCTTCACCTTTTACATAAATTTTTGAAAATCTTGCGTTGGCTTTTAAAAAACTTCAAATGCTTTGAAATGAAACTGATCTAGCAGTCCAGTTAAGGTGATGATAGTTTTTTGTTAGCCATTTTGCTTCTCTTTGGTTTTTTATTGATAACCATTTAAAATCAAATGGGGATTTTATAATGAAATGGTTATATTCATAATTGTTGAAAACAATCGCTACTTCTTTTGCGATGAAATCATTTGAATTACTTTTGAAACCTTGTACATCTATAAAAATTATGTTGTTATACATATTACGCAATTTATAAGACTTTTCGAACTTGTCCTTTGATGGGTATATATTCTATGATACGATTATGAATAAGAATGCAGTAAGCTGTTGTCTTTGCTGCAATATAAGTTGCTGTTTCAAATTCTATTTTTTTATATTATTGAGTGATTCATTCTGATGACTGACATCTACTACAATAATAGGAGCTTTTGTCTTAAACTCTGGTGCAGTTAGAAGCGGTTGAGATTCTTTCATATAATAGATTTGTTGAAATCTTATATACATATCATATAGAATTGCATATCGTTCATTTTTGAACTTTATGTTAAGATCATCATATCGATATGAGACTGAATTTAAATGTACTTTTAAATTAGTCAAATCACAATGAACAAAGTTATTTTCTTGTTGAAAAGCAATCAATACAACTATTTGCAGCCAGTTTAACATTCCAAATATGACTAGTTCCTGTGTTTAATTGTGGGTTAATATGACAATCCCAACTGCGAAATGCCATATGTATAGAATCACCATTATTAATAATTTTTATCATATTCAATTTGCTAAAGCCCGATAATTGTACATGTGGCATTCTCCATGAGATGAGTGAAATTGTAAGTTTAGCTTTTTCAGTAGAAACACTCGAGCGTACAAGATCTTCATCGTTCTTATTGCGCAAGAGTATCAAATCATGTTTTCAATTTAGTATAATTTTGTTGTAGTCTTCAGCGAATCCTAGAAGCATTTTTAGAGGTACATAGAAATTGAAAAATCCATTTAAAAGAGTGACATCGTCAATTTTGTTCCATGCAGCATTTTGCATCACGTTGCTTTGAGTTGTTGACATAGAAACCAAATTTTTTATGGTGCTTCTGGCTCGTAAATATCTTGTATAATCAATTTCAATTCCATTCAGCTCATAGCGAATTTCATCAAATAGATATGCCACAAAGTTGTTTTTTAATATAAAGTTCTCCGAAGATGACGAAGATTTGGTCTTATTATCATCGGTAACAATTCCCTCTACAAAAATGTAGCTCTCACTGAGTAGCACGTACAAATCTTGATTTTGTATTGAAATTCTAATTTCATCATTATTGTTGTAAGATTGTAAGTACGGTACATATGTATGATAGTCCTTTTTGATTATATTCTCATCAGACAAAGGTTTATCACAGAAATTTATTATTGAGCTCATTTTGTCTTCAATTTAAAATTCAAAGAATTTAGAAAATTTTTATTTGATGTTGTTAGAGCTTTTTGTTCAGCTGGTCGCTTTAAGGTACGGTTACACTTGTCAAACATTTGCCCAAAAAAGCGTAACCACTAAATGCTTATGAAATATCTTTCAATTCAGAGGAAAGTTTGTCAAGTTAAAGAGTAGCCAATAATGTTGTATTCTATGACATTATCTATTAGTTGTTTTCGAAACTGTTTAATTTTTATAAACAAGTGTCTGAATCAAAACTTTTTTCATTAGTATTTGTTGGTTACGCTTTTTTGGGGAAATGTTTGGCAAGTGTGACCGTAGCATTAATGTTGTTGTTGTTCTTGCTGCTATATTTTTGAATGTATTTGTGTTGTATATTAGCATTATTTAGTTGGCCTTAAATGTATTCGTATTGTAATTTCCTCTCCTCGGAAATTAATTAAATCACCGTGTTGAACAAGTACGCGCAGCGCTAGTGAACTTATCTCTCTGGTGTTCACAGGTAAATAGATGAGATTTCTTGGAACCTCATCTATTTTATAGCCTTTATGCGATTCGGAGTTATTCATATATGTGTTAATAGCGATACTACTTTCAATTCGCAAGAGATTCACTTTAAAAATATTAACTGGAAGATCTGAGTAATAATATTTATTTGGTGTTAGGATTTTGCTATTGAATCCTAAAAGTTTTCCAATTGTGTTGTCATTATTAAAATATACAGGATCCTTGGAACTATTAACTTTAACTTGCATTGTGTTGTTATTGGTTTCAATAAAAATCTTATTTGCTAGACAAAGTCGTTTGTATTGCTCTTCTATAAAATCAACTATATCATTTAATTCGTAAGATCCAATTGGTATTTCAATTTTATGTTCTCCTATATGAAACATAATGTTGTAAGTGTCTACATTTGGAATACTGTTGTATGAATGAAAATCAGTTAGAGCACACTCATATGCACCATGTAATTCAATAGGAGGAAAGTATTAGCAGGTAAATCTGATGAGTTAGAGCTCAGAGTAAGTGTTATTGACATTATAACAGACTGATTACAATTAAATAAAGTTTAGTACACAGTATGGTTTATAAGCATAATGGACATATTTATTTCACTTTCTTATTTTAAAATTAACATTAGTTTCTTAACATTAATGCTATTATTGTTCTTGATATGATGTTGTTGGTGATTTAGTTTTTCTTCCAACTATAATATTTCATCTTTACTTATCCAAGAATTGTGTTGATCTGAAAATCCTAGCTATTTAACATATAACTCCTTCGCTTTAGTTTTAAGAACCTTTTCAACTAGATATGTATTTGGAAATGTAGTTTTTGGAAGTTCATTAGTATAGAATCCAATTACCAAGATAATCTTCTAATATGTATGTTGGAGGATTTGTATTTTGAACTCTGCTAATTGTGAATATTACTGTGGTCCAATTTGGATTATAACCTTTTTCAAATATATGCTTATACTTGTTTATGCGAACACGATCTCCTACATTAAATTTCGACATTTTATACATCTTCAAATGACTGTATACTGTATTTAGCAGCTTTTGCTCATTAGGAGAGATTTATATGGACCATTATAGATAAATTCTTTCCACATCATTCCTTTCAATGTTTTATTAAATCGTTCTAATATTGATGCTTTCATATTGCTATATGTTGAGTAGTGATTAATGTTGTATTTATGCATTAATTTTTCAAAGTTTATGTTGAAAAATTCTTTACCATCATCTGTTTGTAAGTTTTTTGGTACTCGACCCAATTCAAAAATATTTTCAATTGCCTTGGTAGTTTCGAGTGCAGTTTTTGTTTTTAGTGGTACTGCCCATGCAAATTTTGAAAATGTGTGAATTATAGTCAGCAAAAATCGATAATTTTTATTTTCTTTAGAATAGTTCCCCATTTCAATTAAATCAGCTTGCCAAAGATCATCTAGTCCTTTCATTAACACTCTGCGATGCACAAAATGTTTTCGTGCTTGCTTATGGAGTTCGTTTACTAAATTTCTTTTTGAAGACATTAAGTTGTTTTTAGAGATTTTTTTGAAGAGTGTTGTGATCTACTTGAAGAACTTTCAGCTATTGATACAAACATGTAGTTTTCCAATCTATAAATTTTTTCATTAAGCTGTTCAATTTGTTCTTCAAAGGATGTTTTAATTTTTTGAATATCTTTTTCAATTTTATAATTTTCTTCTATCTCTAATTTTATTTCACGTTGTAGTTCTTCGATTTGCATTTGAAGATCTTCTTGAATTACAGTATTGTCTGCCTTAAAGTATGTTAATAATTTCTCTTCTAGCTTTTTGATTTGAGTTTCCAGAAACAGTTTATTGATAACATCGTTTTCCTCCAGAGCTTTCGCAACATTTTCCTCTTGTTTTGGACATCAATGTTGTTGTTCGTATCCACAAAAAACCCCAACAGTTTAGGTGCATTTTTCAAAGAAATTATGCTGCTAGTATCGTTTAAATAATGTCCAAATTTATCAACTGACATGCTTTGTATACTTTATTACAGTTAATGTATTATATTCGTTTCACGCAGTTCTTCAATAATTGATACAATCTCGTTATTGTGATTAGTATGACCTGCACCTTGTGATGCGAGTAGTAGTCGAAGTCGACCTACTAACTCATTTGGATCATCCCATTATATATAGTTGGGCTTATGGGTGTTAAATTCCATCATTATTTATAGTCTCTTCTATATGCATTAGTAGTAATTAAAATCTTTTTATAGATTTCGAGTTAAAATTTATCATAATTTTTTGGTATTTTATGAAACATTAGAGAAAATAACCCTGGTGTTAGAGCCCATATTTGACCACCAACTTGCTAGTTTCTTTGTCTCTATCTGGACTGATGTTTTTGCAGGCTTGAACTTGTATTATTTTCTACTTCTGTCTTCATTTAACTTTCTTCTTTCATGGGAATTCTTTTCTGTTATAGGTTTAAATGTATCTCTTAGTTGTTCACGTGTATCTATTTCACCAGTTTTTATACTACGAAGCTTTTTCTTCAAGACATTTCTTGTCAACACCAACTGTTTAAAAATTTTCTCATCCATGTTTATTAATAGCAAATAACAGGTATCAACTATTAGATCAGGTACCAGCTTCTCAGGACCTGGTCTGGTTTTCAGATCAGCTTATTAGAACCTGGTCTGGTTTTCAGATCAGCTTTTTCGGAACTGGTCTGGTTTTCAGATCAGCTTTTCAGGACCTGGTCTGGTTTTGAGATAAGCTTATCAGGTCACGTTGTAGTTCTTCGATTTGCATTTGAAGATCTTCTTGAATTACAGTATTGTCTGCCTTAAAGTATGTTAATAATTTCTCTTCTAGCTTTTTGATTTGAGTTTCCAGAAACAGTTTATTGATAACATCGTTTTCCTCCAGAGCTTTCGCAACATTTTCCTCTTGTTTTGGACATCAATGTTGTTGTTCGTATCCACAAAAAACCCCAACAGTTTAGGTGCATTTTTCAAAGAAATTATGCTGCTAGTATCGTTTAAATAATGTCCAAATTTATCAACTGACATGCTTTGTATACTTTATTACAGTTAATGTATTATATTCGTTTCACGCAGTTCTTCAATAATTGATACAATCTCGTTATTGTGATTAGTATGACCTGCACCTTGTGATGCGAGTAGTAGTCGAAGTCGACCTACTAACTCATTTGGATCATCCCATTATATATAGTTGGGCTTATGGGTGTTAAATTCCATCATTATTTATAGTCTCTTCTATATGCATTAGTAGTAATTAAAATCTTTTTATAGATTTCGAGTTAAAATTTATCATAATTTTTTGGTATTTTATGAAACATTAGAGAAAATAACCCTGGTGTTAGAGCCCATATTTGACCACCAACTTGCTAGTTTCTTTGTCTCTATCTGGACTGATGTTTTTGCAGGCTTGAACTTGTATTATTTTCTACTTCTGTCTTCATTTAACTTTCTTCTTTCATGGGAATTCTTTTCTGTTATAGGTTTAAATGTATCTCTTAGTTGTTCACGTGTATCTATTTCACCAGTTTTTATACTACGAAGCTTTTTCTTCAAGACATTTCTTGTCAACACCAACTGTTTAAAAATTTTCTCATCCATGTTTATTAATAGCAAATAACAGGTATCAACTATTAGATCAGGTACCAGCTTCTCAGGACCTGGTCTGGTTTTCAGATCAGCTTATTAGAACCTGGTCTGGTTTTCAGATCAGCTTTTTCGGAACTGGTCTGGTTTTCAGATCAGCTTTTCAGGACCTGGTCTGGTTTTGAGATAAGCTTATCAGGTCACGTTGTAGTTCTTCGATTTGCATTTGAAGATCTTCTTGAATTACAGTATTGTCTGCCTTAAAGTATGTTAATAATTTCTCTTCTAGCTTTTTGATTTGAGTTTCCAGAAACAGTTTATTGATAACATGGTTTTCCTCCAGAGCTTTCGCAACATTTTCCTCTTGTTTTGGACATCAATGTTGTTGTTCATATCCACAAAAAACCCCAACAGTTTAGGTGCATTTTTCAAAGAAATTATGCTGCTAGTATCGTTTAAATAATGTCCAAATTTATCAACTGACATGCTTTGTATACTTTATTACAGTTAATGTATTATATTCGTTTCACGCAGTTCTTCAATAATTGATACAATCTCGTTATTGTGATTAGTATGACCTGCACCTTGTGATGCGAGTAGTAGTCGAAGTCGACCTACTAACTCATTTGGATCATCCCATTATATATAGTTGGGCTTATGGGTGTTAAATTCCATCATTATTTATAGTCTCTTCTATATGCATTAGTAGTAATTAAAATCTTTTTATAGATTTCGAGTTAAAATTTATCATAATTTTTTGGTATTTTATGAAACATTAGAGAAAATAACCCTGGTGTTAGAGCCCATATTTGACCACCAACTTGCTAGTTTCTTTGTCTCTATCTGGACTGATGTTTTTGCAGGCTTGAACTTGTATTATTTTCTACTTCTGTCTTCATTTAACTTTCTTCTTTCATGGGAATTCTTTTCTGTTATAGGTTTAAATGTATCTCTTAGTTGTTCACGTGTATCTATTTCACCAGTTTTTATACTACGAAGCTTTTTCTTCAAGACATTTCTTGTCAACACCAACTGTTTAAAAATTTTCTCATCCATGTTTATTAATAGCAAATAACAGGTATCAACTATTAGATCAGGTACCAGCTTCTCAGGACCTGGTCTGGTTTTCAGATCAGCTTATTAGAACCTGGTCTGGTTTTCAGATCAGCTTTTTCGGAACTGGTCTGGTTTTCAGATCAGCTTTTCAGGACCTGGTCTGGTTTTGAGATAAGCTTATCAGGTCACGTTGTAGTTCTTCGATTTGCATTTGAAGATCTTCTTGAATTACAGTATTGTCTGCCTTAAAGTATGTTAATAATTTCTCTTCTAGCTTTTTGATTTGAGTTTCCAGAAACAGTTTATTGATAACATCGTTTTCCTCCAGAGCTTTCGCAACATTTTCCTCTTGTTTTGGACATCAATGTTGTTGTTCGTATCCACAAAAAACCCCAACAGTTTAGGTGCATTTTTCAAAGAAATTATGCTGCTAGTATCGTTTAAATAATGTCCAAATTTATCAACTGACATGCTTTGTATACTTTATTACAGTTAATGTATTATATTCGTTTCACGCAGTTCTTCAATAATTGATACAATCTCGTTATTGTGATTAGTATGACCTGCACCTTGTGATGCGAGTAGTAGTCGAAGTCGACCTACTAACTCATTTGGATCATCCCATTATATATAGTTGGGCTTATGGGTGTTAAATTCCATCATTATTTATAGTCTCTTCTATATGCATTAGTAGTAATTAAAATCTTTTTATAGATTTCGAGTTAAAATTTATCATAATTTTTTGGTATTTTATGAAACATTAGAGAAAATAACCCTGGTGTTAGAGCCCATATTTGACCACCAACTTGCTAGTTTCTTTGTCTCTATCTGGACTGATGTTTTTGCAGGCTTGAACTTGTATTATTTTCTACTTCTGTCTTCATTTAACTTTCTTCTTTCATGGGAATTCTTTTCTGTTATAGGTTTAAATGTATCTCTTAGTTGTTCACGTGTATCTATTTCACCAGTTTTTATACTACGAAGCTTTTTCTTCAAGACATTTCTTGTCAACACCAACTGTTTAAAAATTTTCTCATCCATGTTTATTAATAGCAAATAACAGGTATCAACTATTAGATCAGGTACCAGCTTCTCAGGACCTGGTCTGGTTTTCAGATCAGCTTATTGGAACCTGGTCTGGTTTTCAGATCAGCTTTTTCGGAACTGGTCTGGTTTTCAGATCAGCTTTTCAGGACCTGGTCTGGTTTTGAGATAAGCTTATCAGGACCTGGTCTGGTTTTCAGATCAGCTTATCAGGACCTGGTCTGGTTTTCAGATCAGCTTTTCAGGACCTGGTCTGGTTTTCAGATCAGCTTTTCAGGAATTGTCTGGTTATCAGATCAGCTTTTCAGGACCTGGTCTGGTTTTCAGATTAGCTTATCAGGACCTGGTCTTGTTTTCAGATCAGATTTTCAGGACCTGGTCTGGTTTTCAGATCAGCTTTTCAGGAATGGTCTGGTTATCAGATCAGCTTTTAAGGACCTGCTCTGGTTATCAGATCAGCTTTTCAGGACCTGGTCTGGTTTTCAGATCAGCTTTTCAGGACCTGGTCTGGTTTTCAGATCAGCTTATCGGTAACTGGTCTGGTTTTCAGATCAGTTTATTAGGTAGCAGCTCAGGCTATAGCAAATAGATGTATAAAGTTTAAAGTTAGATTAATAACTAAAGTGAATGTTTATGATAGTTTATATAGTTATGAAATAGTCAAATTGCTTTCTGAAGCGACCATTATTTAATTCATTATATTTGCTTATCACCAAAAATCCATATTTATCCTTCCACCACTCTCGACAAATTTCTTGGAACTTTTCATAACTCATATCGCTGCCAACATGATCCCTATAAACGTGCTTCATATTTGTCTCATCTTGCTTAAACATTATAATAATATTTGCATTGTCTCTTATTAAATGCTTGGGAATTCTAGTATAAGTTTGACACAAGTAGAATGAATCAACATCCCTATGTCGCCCCATACAAAAATATGTACGTATATTATTCTGCTTTTCACATGCAACATCATCAAATATCATAATTGTATTAGTTTTAGCTTCGTCAGGTGGAATAACTGAATCATTATCTGTAAATATATAATATTTCATTCCTTTAATTGGTGAAATTAGTTTCTTCAGGTATTCATATTTGAGATGATATAAAGATTTTGAGTATAAAAAGATGTTTTCAAACTTGAGTCCATTAGGACTTTCTAGTAAGCCAATCATAACATTAGTCTTTCCACAATTTGATGGTCCCACTATTAGAGCACAAACAGAAATTGTTAAGAGGGGGCTATGCTTCAATTTTGAAGTAATGTTCGATGATTCATCAATATTACGAACTAAAATATTTGTATGTTGTTTCACTAACTGCATTTTTGTAACTAAGTACATTTCATAAATGTTACCTCTTATTATAGAAAAAATTAGATAATATGGTTATACGATATCAGAAAACGTTTAGTCATAAAAACACCTTCGTTGCAGGAGGTATAGTAGATAAAATAATAAACGCTCTGCGTGTTGAACTTCATCTTCCTGGATATCAGTACTGTGGACCTGGAACAAAACTACAAAACCGTTTAAATCGAGGTGACAGAGGAATTAATTTATTGGACTCTGCTTGTAAAAATCACGATATTGCGTATTCAAAAAATAAGGATTTAAGTACTAGACATAAGGCTGATAAAATACTGGAAAATTCAGCTTGGAATCGAGTTTTATCAAAAGATAGTAGTCTTGCTGAAAAATCATTTGCATATATGGTTACTAACGCAATGAAAGCCAAAACAAAATTTGGTATGGGTGTGGAGAAAAAGAAAAATGTTAAAAAGAACAAGCTAAATGATAAAAAACTGTTTAGAACATCAATTAGAGCTGCAACAAAAATACTAAAGAAGGAAAAGCCATTAGATATTAACTCAGCTATTAAAATTGCATGAAAAACTATCAACAAATCCTTAAAAGGAAGAAAATCTCAAATTATAGTACCACGTGTAATACGTGTCCCAAAAATTGGTGGATTTTTGCCTCTAATACCGATTTTAACTGCTCTGGGTGCAATTGGTAGTCTAACAACTGGAGGTGCTGCCATAGCTAAGGCTGTAAATGCAACAACGAATGCCAAAAAGCAACTTGATGAAACAACTAGACATAATAGAGCGATGGAATCTTTAGCAGTTGGCAAAGAACTTTATTTAAAACCATATAAAAAAGGTTATGGTTTAGTTCAAAAAGAGGAATCAAAAAACTCTTAGATATGCTGCCCAACAGACCAGCAACTTGACCGTTTCTCCATAAATATTCCATATTTTAGAGGAGTTTTCATGTTGAATACTCTACCAAAAACGAGCAAAGAAAATTTAATGTGGAATAATCAACTTAGATGTATCAACAGGACCTGGTACGCAGTGCGTAGCATATTATAAAAACAACAATGAAAAATAATATTTCGACAGCTTTGGAAACTTAGAACCTCCTTCAAAAGTAGTCAAATATCTTGGTACAAATATAAAATACAACTATAATCTATATCAGAATTTTAATACATTTACCTGTGGTCATTTATGTCTTAAGTTTCTTTATGAAATAACTGAAAATATTAAATAAAAACACAATCATTTATACTTTACAAAACTCTTTAATGTCTTTTTATTCATAATTGAAAGTACATAATTAATATATTTTACTGCCAAACAGGAAATTGGGAATTTTGAATTAGAAATTCACTCAGCTCACTCCCAACGATTAGGTTTTCTTCACCTTCTCTACTTAAGCAATAAGTTGCACTGGATAGATCTTTAATATCGTCATCTGTTAAAATATTATACCGTTTAGGCAGGAACATTATGTGTTTATTCATTTGAACTTTTAGTGTTGGTCCATATTTAGTTGTTACACATAACACATTTCGAATAGTATATTTCGTTGATGATTCAAGCTCCTTAATGTGGATTAAAGTTTTGTTATTTAGGGAAATACATTTTGAAATTAGATTTGTTGTGGAGTCCATTTTTTTACTTAGCTCTTGTCACTTTGAATGTTTAACGGGAAATGATCTTAAAAGTAGCGATGAAGGCTAATCGAAAATAATTATTGAGAAATAGTGAATAAGTGGGGGAAAGTGATAAACAGAAAGAGATAGTTATAGAGAAAAAAAGGCTAGAGAGAGATAGAGTGGTAAAAAGTAATATGGAATAGAGATGATTGTATAGATTTTTTAAAGATTAGGAGATACTACTTTAAAAATTTTCTGAGAAAATTAGTCTTTAAGGCACCTTCAAACATTCATCATCATTCATTTATCAGCAAATAAAATGAGCCAAATTAGACGTACTCTAAACCAATTTATAAGAGATTTTGAAAGCTTCAGGCTTTTTGATCATTGGGAGATGATAAAATTTTTCAAAATATGCTGAATGAGAACAAAGAATATGGAGTTATGGAAGATTAAGACAACACAGAAGGGCACTTCAAAAGCTGTCCTTGGTATGATCCTGAGTGTGAGGAAGGACCCGATACTTGTAGATGTACAATATATTTTTTACGAAAAAGTATATTAGAACATCTAATAATTGGATACTACGAAATGTTTCCATCATTATAAATAAACTAAATAAAAATTAAATTAAATTGTATTATTAAAAGAAACAAAAGAAATAAATATAAAATAAAATTGTATTATTAAAATATTCCTCGTTTTGTATTATTTTTTCTAAAGGAAAGTTAGGAATCATCTGTTTGTAAGTTTTTTGGTATTCATCTCAATTGAAAAATATTTTCCATTGTCTCGGTTGTTTCTCTTTTTGAAATTTAAAGGAATTTAATAATATTGTAAAATTCAATTTCTATTGTACAGAACTTCTCAAAGAGAAAATGTTTAAATGATATGAAAACAAGACTGTGCATGTTTAAGAGATATGAAAACAAGAATTTGCAAATAAGCAAAAACTAAAAAATTTTTGATCCAACGAAGTAAATCCATTAAAGAAATAATCACCAGTCACATATTTCATTCTTTTTTCAATATTTTATTTCAAATTTTTTCTTAACAATTCATTTACATGTGTACAATCATTTTTCTTGATAAATAAATAAATAAATAGGATCTTATAATTATATAATTTTAACAACAATAAATAGGATTTCATATACATCAATTTTTCTTTTAATAAATAGGATTTTATTTACAATAATTTTTCTTAATAACAAAGATTTTATATACAATTTAAAAATTAACTAATTAACTAAAAATTAATTAATTTTAACCATTTTCTTGCATTCTAGCAGTCTCATCTAGCAACATGTCAAGTTCGTATTCAGGGTTAGTTTACTTAATACGAAAATGATACCATGCATATGTGTTAATGTTATTTGACCTAATTTTTCTCTTATCGTCTCCATAACTTAATACTACCTTATTTAATTCACTAGTATATATTTGATGCAGCTTAGATTTAAATGTTAACATATTATCATTATTGAATAAACAATTTTTATAAGTAGCTGAACTATATTTATATAATATGGCTCTCCCTTACCCCCTTCGATTTCTTTACATCATTTTGATCTTGAACACTAAATGAATACATTTTAGATCGCAACCCGACAAACTCTTTCATTATTTTTCCACAATTTTCGTCTTTCATCATACCCAGCACCTTTTTATTAACTAGTGGAAAATTATAAATGTTGTCTGTAGGATAGTCCGATGTATCAAATTGTTCTTGTATGTCATTTTTTATGTCAGCATAAAAGTCGTCCGTCTTTATTGAATATATAAAAGCGTCCGTGTCCATATAGTTTAAGGAGAGTTTTGTCTTAAACTTAGGTTGCATGTACCCGTAATGGAAATTATACATTTTCCATTTAGACAGCTCGAGTACACAAACTCCTAAGTAAATTGGTTTATTGTAGCAGGTTTTGACTCTTGTCATTTCAATTGCTACCAGGTCCTCTGAAAATATAGAAAAACTATGAAAATTTGGTTTTGATATCCAATTTGAGCACACAAATTATTACAATTCATTCTCTCCCAACTATTGACAATTTTAACATCTCTCCTCTTGTGTACATTTTCCATGGTTTTACCATAAAATGCATTGTTGAGTAGTTTGAAAAAATTTTTTTCAAAAGCATTTTTAGCAGTGGCTCTATGTCTGGTATTTAAGTCAATGTAGCCTTTTAACCATGGAGATTGTTTAAATGCTAGAATACGATGAGTTTTCTTTAAAACTAAGCCATATTCTAAGCACTGTTTTAGAACTCTAAAGTGTATCACATATGATTGCTTTGTAGAGAAATCGGTTATCAACTTGTTATACTTCGCTTGCATAGGTTTTTTATTTTCAGCGCAAAAAGGAAGATCATTATGCAAGTCGTGTAAATGAGAGGGATAATCCAACGTGACCTCATATACATAACCGTCTGTTCCATTATCAGCTATGCTGTTTGGATCCAGATTCAGCTCGTCTTGCGATAACCATCTGAACCCACCATGAGGATGATATTCCGACATTGCCCAACCGTAAAGGTTTTTTGCGTCTAAGTAGACGAGAAATTCTGATGGTTTTGATGCATCGAAATCTTCCAAATATTTGTTATTCGCTTTCGAATATCTTTGGCTACACTGTACGATCCCTCCACGATTACCTTTTTTCATAAAATTGTACATGTCTATGTCTGTCAATAATTCTAATTCAATTTTTGTATATTTGAGCATTGCATCCCAGGAAAGGCCAGGTGCTGTATAATATTGGCATGGATCGAGCTCATAAATACCCTTGCAAACTTTTTTAAAGTTCTTGAAAATATCTGTTAGTAAGACGACATCTGATTTTAAGTAAAGTTCCATGTAGTATTTCATAGTTTTGCAACCAAAAGTATTCCATACCTCTACAGCATGTGAGTATTCCTCTAAAGAACACTCTTTATTGTTCAACTTATTAAAGAAATCACTGCGTGAAGGGAGCTGGCACTCATCTAATTTTTGAAATGAATTTAGGTACTCATAGGGGAAAACACCTTTTTTCTTAATAAGCTGAAATTCTTTTTCTGACTGAAATAATGACCTTATAGTGTTGAAATCATTATCCGACAAATTGCAGGGTAATGATTCCAAACTCTCAGCCATAAAACGTATTGTATCAAGAAATCTTATTTCAAGCTTATGACCATCACTCATGAAAATTGGGAGAGGGATATATAAAGCTCCTTATTGAGAGAGAGTACTTTTAGTTGCATTGAAATTTCACCTAGTTCTTTAATAAAAAGATGTGAGTCATAGTTTGAATTATTATGAAAGTAAACTGGTATACACTTGGGAATTAGGTAATTTAAATTACACTTATTGTGGGCTGCATCTCTATATTTACCACTAATGTGGCAATGATCTCTAACGCGATCTTTACCTAAAAATTTTTGACAAATATGACAATTTACCGCACTATAAAAATTATAAACATCAGAAGGGGATAAAGTATCAATTTGCCTATTATTTACTAAATAATTATTATAAATATCCTCACAATCTTGAACTAAATATGACACGAATTTTTTTGAGTCATCATTTCCAGTATAAACCCTTAACTTATCTAACTTACTGCTATGGAGACACTTAATATAATAGCTAAGTGCACAAGGAGTGTGCTTTTTGACTAGACTAGTTTTATTACTTACGTTAACACTAATATCTTCCAGGATGCATTCGAAGTCTGCGTAAACCACAAAGGGGACATCCATTTTCCTTTGATGTCCCTTAAAGCTGACAGTGTAATGGCGCTTGCATTTGATTTTTGTACCTGCAAAATTTTTAATAATACACGTGACAGTTCAATAGAAAAGTAGAAACATATATGGGAGGCAGTTTGTATCCGATATATAAAAATAAATAAACAATAAAAAAAAAATAAATAAATTTAACATACATTTAAATAAACAAGACATTTAAAGTGCAAGTTATCTAAAGCGGCCCATACACTACAACAGCATGCATGCGCAATCAAGTGTTTGTGCCAGCGGTTGGGTCGTGTATGGGCATTTTGTGTGATTGTACGTGTTGCTGTAGTGATGTCAAATAGAGTTTGATATTTTGCTGATGGTACAAGCTTGCTGGTGTAGTATATGGTGAAATTAGCTCAGTTGAGCAAAGTTTTCATGGAGTAAACATGCATTTAAAAAATATAATTTATTGAAATATAATTTTTTCAATGGAAAAGAGAATTTTAGCTCTTTAGTTATACATAGCTGCTAATTTTAACAACATACCAATAGTAATTGTAAGAATTTTTTGTCCATAGACTGAAAAAAAAAATAAATTGTAGCAAAAACTGTGTCACTATTCATAACCACCCTTACCGCAATTTTGTAAAAAATGAATATTGTACCAGCTTGTTGGTATAATGTGTGCTTCGAGCATGAATGCTCAATCGCTTGATTGTGCGTGCATGCTGTTGTAGTGTATGGGCCGCTTAACACATGCTAATTTAATCTAACTGCACATTTAAAATTAATTCAGTTAAACATCTCTTATCCATGAGATATAAACGCCATCTGTCGATAACCAATAAAGTTAAAAGTATTACTCCTATCATTCACTTGACGTTTATACTAATATTTGTTTATGCAAAAAGCAAATTAAATTTGGAAAGAAAATGTTATTTTTTATCGAACCGCTAGCTTGCGGACTTTACCAAAGGTTTTGTAAAATTATTAAAAGTACACTTCTGGCATTTTCTTCTTGAGTGGCCTATGATAAAGTTCAAAGTTGGTTCGACTTCCTAGCATATTAATTACAATAATAAAAAAATATAAAAGTAAAAGAATCTGCTGTGCATGAAGGTAATGAATTATAATTATTTTTTTTAAGAAAATTTAAATTTTTTATTGATATCATTACGAGGTAATATATGTTTGGTAATAAATCTTGTGTTTTTTTTTATTAAGCACATCTAATTACTGGAAAAGCCAGAAGATTTTAATTCCCTTAAAGGAATTTCTACAAATAAAATTTGGAAATATTTCGGCTGAAAGCTAAAATTAAGAAAAAAAATCACTGAAAATTGCTCTCCTTGCTTTTTTATGACTTAGAACAAAATACCTGCCATAATTTGACTTACGTCCATATTTTGTATGTTTGCCAACGAAGAGGAGAAGAGAGGCTTTTACTGCGATATTGCTGACGGATGTATGTATGTATATTAAAATCATGTTTAGTCATGTCTAAAGCATAATCGGTGAAGTGCATGGAGAAGTGTGAGACGGAAAAAAATTTTTATTAACAAAAAAGAAAACCATATTGCAAAATTTTAAGAATTATTTTCTATAAAGAGAAAAAAAAACTGAAAATTTTGAGAAAAAAGAAAGAAACAAGAAAAAGATTATAATTTTTTTTCATTTCGCAAAGTGCGCAAAAGGAGATTATTCAAAAAGAAGATAAATCTCTAAAAAAAACGTACATATTTTGCTCACATACAAAAATTTTTTTTTTATTTAATTAAATGTTTAAGTTGAAAAAAAACCAACCGTAAAGACATTAAAAGAATAGAAAAAAAACAACAATAGTAAAAAGAAAAAAAACCTGAAAAAAACCTGCATGTAATGCAATTGCATTTTAGTAAAAGTGTTATATACAAATATATTTACATATGTTAAATTATAATTAAAAGAAAAAAAAAGAACAAGAGAGGCTCTCAGTAAAGTGATCTGAGTTGTGGTGCGGCAGCGCTGTGATGTTAAAATTTTAAAAAGTAACCCTTTACCTGGTGTATATACTGAAAAATGCAATCGGATTACATGCTTGTGCTATTTTCATTAGAATTTAACTAAATTGCAAAAAAAAAAAAAGTAACAATATTAATAACAATATTATATATCGAAAAATTTTAACTTAAAATATGTAATTTTCTCCAATTAATGTAATTGTGATTCATAGTGTGCGTGAGGGTTCTCTTCTAAACTTAATATACTTTTTTTTAAATTACAGTGAAACATAGTATAGCCTCTTTCTCTTAGCAATATGCCTGCTGCACTCTTCGAAAGATCTTTCGTCGTGGGAGCAACAAGAACACATTATTAATGTAAGTCACTCTTATACATTTTTATTTTTATTATATTTTTCTTTATCCCCTGTAATTTTTTTTATTATTATATGTGCAAAATCAATCTGAGATATAAAATCTCTGTTTAGTTTCTAGGGTGACCACACTTAATTTTTGTTTTGCATGGAAAATAAATTATAAAGTTGATATTTGATAATCACTGAAATTTTTAATGAATTAAATCGGCAGTAATATTATTTTAAAATTCAATTATGGTAGCCACAGCATTGCGCTATGAAACACAAATTAATTATTAACTGTATTAGTTTTTTTCACATTGTAGTTTCGAAATTTTCAAATAATTAGTTAGATTTTTACTTTAAATTCCTTTTAATTTTAATTAGGTTACCTATATTGTTGTAAGCTTCATTAACAATCGTTAAAATCATTGAATATAATGAAAACTGTTATTTTTAAATGAATTATTTTATATTTGAATAAATCATAATGATTTGTGCTTAAATTAAATTATACTGTTTGATTTTTGACTTTTGGTAACAGTTTCGTTGTGATTGAAGATGGGATTACTAACGGATTTTTATTTAGTTAGGTTTTCTTCATGTAGTAATCATGGCAGGGTGGGCAACATATTGGGTCAATTACATCCCAGACTCAATCCAATACTTCTCTTTTTGGAACGCTTTTTAGTATGTGTTTTGATATCTTTCATTCCTATCACCTTTTAATAAACTTTGGATTCAAATGTCTTTAAGTTGAATCTGTTGCATGCAAATATTAAAATTTTGCTGTAGTGAATCCAATTTGAAGCAGCAGGCAACGAACCACCCCTCCGACGAGCAATAAGGCTGGCTAATATGCATGCAACCCGCTTGCGATCGCTTCTATGAGACAATTTATATTATGAAACACCCGTTATATGCTACAGTATATAAATTTTTGGCGCCCAACGTGGGGCCCGAATAGTAGTAAAATAATCAAATTTTTTTTCTACCTAAAAGATCTGACCTCGACCAGATCAAAAGTTTACTGTTCGGCTCCAATTATCGATTATCTTTTCTTCTTTAAATTTCTTTTGTTTTTAAATTATCTTTTCTCATATCTGTAATTTAAAATCCACAGGATATGATTATCGGTAGAATTCCATTAAGACCTCGATAATTACCATTCATTTTAATTTACTAGATTCCTTCTTTTCATTCGTATATTCATTTGGTCTTTCTCATTCTAATTGGAATTTAGATCTTGGACAAGCAAGCTAGGACTAACCATAGAAAAGGTATATCAAATGAAGTTACTCTAAATAACTTTTTGATGGAAATAGAAATTTAGATTTCAAGTCTCTATCCACAAAAGTTACACCATTTTCTATTCTTGATTGATCATTTCTGTATCAAAATTATATTATTGAGTTTCTATAAGCAGAAGTTTTTTTTCGACTTTCACAGCGGATTGTGGCCATTAGTGTTAAAAAAATCAAACAGTTACAAAATGAATGATAATAACTTTAGTTTAATAAATATCTGAAAAATAATCAGCGATTAACCAAATTGTTAACAACAAATAACACATATTACAAAGTTAACGTTTTTGTTCTCAGCCAGTTTATTTAATTCTTCGATTTTTTTTTATTTTTTCCTCATTAAATTTAAATTTTTTTTTCTCTCAAATATATGGTTCTTTGCTGTCAAGGACAAGTGTGTTGCATTTAGCCTTTTCATAAAGGAGGTTGTTTTAAGTTTTTTTATCCCAACTATCGATGTTGATTATTAATGTTGTTCATGAATTGCATAAAAGTGAAGAAAATAATAAATAGTAGATAACTCAAAGAAAAAAAATTTTTTTTCCTGTAAAAAAAAAACAAAAAGAAAAACAAACAAAAAAAATTAAAAAAGTTTATAATAATATTTTTAATAACATTGATAATAAAATAAAAACTTAATCAAAGCTTCTATTATTTTTAAACAGTTTCATTACAGAAACAATAAATCTATCCTTAATAGTATTTTCACCAATTCTACACAGCTTCAATTTAAAGTTCTCTTTTTAAATTCACGTTTTGCGTATAATTTTTTTTAACAAAAAGAAAGTCTTTTTGTATTATACAACATGGAATTCAATTCTATACATTTAGTGTAGCTTTCCTTTATTTGATAAGTTACTGTTGTTTCCAAATATCCGTATCCGGGTTAATTTTTTTTATATAGTAACCATAAAAAAAACCATACTTTACATACCTGTGGTATTATTTAGTTGTGACTGTTCTTAACAGTGGGATTTTATTTATTATTTTTTTATAACTTGTATTAATTATTGCAAAATGAATAGGGATAATAGTGCTCCTGGTGACAAGAGCACTTGCGAATTATGTTCTGAAGTTTTAGCTTCTAAAGCCAGCCAAATTCAAACATGCTGTGGTCATATTTTTCACAAATCTTGCTTGGCAAAAAGTTTAAAACTTAGGCCTTATTGTCCAATATGTAATACTCGAATTATTAATGATTCTCCGGCAGACGGTGCGTCTTCCATAGCGACACGTTCAAAATCCGCTGATATATACACACCACAACAATCTGATATCCTTAACTCATCATTTAGAGCAATTTCAAATACACAAGCAAGTGAGGTAGCAGGAGTGGGGCAGCCAACCCTTCCTTCAAATCTAAATACTTCTGGTTCAAGCGGAATAGCGAATAATCCTTCGGTGCCAGTTATTCAGAATGAAGCTTTAAAGGATATGGTTTCTTCAATTGTTGCAGCACAGCAAGTTCAATTATTTTCTGAATTAAATAATCATATAGCCTCGTTAATTGAAACTAATATTCAGGCAAGTTTTACTAGATTCAGTCCAAATGTGTTTGGCGGCACACAACATCCAACACCTTCGCAGAATCCACCTGCTCCAGTTACTCGAACTTCTCCACGCATGTATACATTGCCAGCGGTAGAGCAGCAGACTTTTAGAAATTTGTTAGGTATTATTCCAAGAGCTTCGGGGGAACAATCCTCTTCTCATTCACGTCTTGATAATGATATAACAGCTCGCAGATCACCTCACAATCCACAGAGATCAACATTATCATCTGATTTGTATGTTCGCCCAGACAAAGTTTTACAGACAATTTCAAATTGGAAAATAAAATTTACTGGTTTAGCAAGTGGCTTGTCTGTTGATAGCTTTATTTACAGAGTTGAAGCTTTAACTGCGCAGACTTTGAATGGCGACTTTGAGCTATTATGTAATAATGCGGGATCATTATTTGATGGAAAGGCAAATGATTGGTTCTGGCGTTTTCACCAGAGAGAACCAAGAATCACTTGGCCTAAGCTTTGTAAAGCACTTAGGGAACAATATAGGGACTCCCGCACAGACATCGACTTTTTGGAAGTAATTCGAGATAGAAAACAAAAACCTAATGAATCTTTTGATAGTTTTTATGAGGCAATAACTGAATTAATCGACCGGCTAAGCGATCCTTTAGATGATGCTACTCTGGTAGAAATTTTAAGACGCAATTTGTTACCAGAGATCCAACATGAGATTCTGAACACACATATTTATACCGTGCAGCATCTTCGAGATATTTGTAGGAGACGGGAGTTTTTCATGGCGGATCTTCGAAGAAAACATAACGTTAATTTTTTGAGACAGCCTACTCTTCATAAGCGTATCTCGGAAATAGAAAGAGAAGTAGAAGCTGATACAGATGATATCATACTTTGTGATAGTGGAGAAATCGCAGAAGTTAATTTAATTTGTTGGAACTGCCAGAAATCTGGTCATAAATATCAAGATTGTCTGTCAGTCCGCACCATTTTCTGCTATGGATGTGGTAGAGCTGATACGTACAAGCCAAACTGCAAGAATTGCCAGTCAAAAAACTACAAAACAAGTGCACAAGGAGGTGCGCTCAGAAAAACGTCACAGGAAACGCCAATATAATTTCTATACTTCAGAGCCCTGCCAAACTTGACAACAACGTAACAGAAAATGAACAAATTTCAATGAACATCATGCCTAATTCTAAACCTTTTATTTTAAACTCTCCTAAACATTTGTCTGAATCCAATACCCCTAATCATTTCAAGCCTTTTCACGTTAGGTTGAAGGAGTACCATGAAGCTCGAAAAAGGATTTTTAATAGTACTGCTACGCCCACTAGGTCTTCTCTCCGTATGCGTAGCTTTTGGAAGAAGGTCAAGCAATTTAAGCAAAAAGTCATTTCCTCCGTATTGGATAAGCCATGTGATGTACGGCCGTATGCTGAAGTGACTCTTTTTGGTAAGAAAATCTTGGGTTTGCTTGACACAGGCGCCTCAATAAGTTGCATAGGGGCAGAAGCAGCGCGTGAATTTTTATCCTCTGGAGTCCATTACCGCAAATTGAAGTCGTCTATTAAAACTGCGGATGGTAGAAGCCAGGATGTAGTAGGTTTTGTTGAAACAATGATTGTTTTTAAGGAAAAAGAAAAGTCCATTACGATTTTTATCATCCCTAGCTTGGAAAGAAATTTATTTTTAGGTATTGATTTTTGGCATCTGTATGATTTACTTCCTGAGGGTATAGATAGATTTTGCCTCTCAAATACGTCCATTGCTATTAATGAATTCATGAAACAAATCCCCCTATCATTTGCCCAGCAACAACGTCTTCAACAAGCTATTAGCTTGTTCCCCTCGTTTGCTAAAGAAGGTCTGGGTAAAACTTGTGTTTTGAGTCATGTTATTGATACTGGCAATGCTAAGCCAGTAAAACAAAGACACTTTCCTGTTTCTCCTGCTATTGAGAACTTAATATACGAGGAACTGGATCGAATGTTAGTAGTAGGGAACTGCCGGTTCTATGGCAATAAAAATTGTCAAATTTGGGTAATTAACGTCAAAAATTTTGTAATTTATGGGAAAATTTTAAAAAAATGTCAAAGGTGTGAAGTGACGAGGGTTAGTTCACTTCGAGGGTATGTTGGGGCGCATGCTTTGTTTGTATGTATGTTTAAGATTTTTGTTTTAACCAAAGGTGTGAAGTGACGAGGGTACTCGATGGTTTGTAGATGTCTGTCGGTTGATGTGCATACTCGCAGTTTATTATGTTGGCGCGCATGCTTTGTTTGTATGTATGTTTAAGATTTTTGTTTTAACCAAAGGTGTGAAGTGACGAGGGTACTCGATGGTTTGTAGATGTCTGTCGGTTGATGTGCATACTCGCAGTTTATTATGTTGGCGCGCATGCTTTGTTTGTATGTATGTTTAAGATTTTTGTTTTAACCAAAGGTGTGAAGTGACGAGGGTACTCGATGGTTTGTAGATGTCTGTCGGTTGATGTGCATACTCGTAGTTTATTATGTTGGCGCGCATGCTTTCTATGTATGTATGTATACGATTTTTGTTTTAACCAAAGGTGTGAAGTGACGAGGGTACTCGATGGTTTGTAGATGTCTGTCGGTTGATGTACATACTCGTAGTTTATTTTCGTTAGCGCGCATGCTTTCTGTGTATGTATGTATAAGATTTTTGTTTTAACCAAAGGTGTGAAGTGACGAGGGTACTCGATGGTTTGTAGATGTCTGTCGGTTGATGTACATACTCGTAGTTTATTTTCGTTAGCGCGCATGCTTTCTGTGTATGTATGTATAAGATTTTTGTTTTAACCAAAGGTGTGAAGTGACGAGGGTACTCGATGGTTTTTAATCATTTTTTAAAATGTGTGCAACGTCTTTCACGTTATGTTTTTTTTTATAGGGAAAGCAATACCACACAACAAGAAATAATTTCAAAAATGACAAACGTTGACACTAGTACACACTGTTGCGATGTTACAAAATATCATAGTATGTACTCGGCATTTGTTTTTTTTTTTGTAATATTCTTTTTAGCTGATGGAGCTGGAAGGGTATTTATACAGGGTGGCCCAGAAAGACCGAAGTGGTGTGAATTCCTTATAACTTTTTATTTAAGACATATTTTTTTAATTTTTTGTTTTTTAAATGCAGTAAATTTATAGGGAATATTTTTAAATTAGTTATTAAAAATGATATCCCGCAAGTGGTGGACATTTTCTGCTTCGCACAAATGTGTTCTTTCCATTTCCATTATTCATAACTTAGTTATGAGTGGCGAAGCCTCGTTAACAAACAAAACTTTAGGATATGGGATATTGAAAACCCGAGAGTACTTCATCAACGACAATTACACCCAGTTAAGTATACTGTTTGATGCGGTGTTTCTTCAGAAAGGATCATTGGCCCATATTTTTTTGAAAATGAACGAGGTGTCGCCATTTCCATCAATGGTGATCGATATCAGGCCATGTTGGAAAATTTGGTAAAGCCAACCGTGGAAAACCATCCGCAAATATGGTTCCAACAGGATGGACCCACAGCGCACACTTCCAGGGCCACAATGGCTCTTTTACGCGACATCTTTGGTGAAAAAATAATTTCGCGTAGAAGCAATTTTAATTGGCCTCCGCGTTCCCCGGATTTAACTGCTCCAGACTGTTTCCTTTGGAGTTATTTAAAAGGGAAAGTTTATCTTAATAAGCCTAGGACTATTGAGGAATTAAAAACCAATATTCGAGACGAAATTAACAACATAACACCGGAAGTTTTGCGAAAGGTCATTGAAAATGTGTTGGAAAGAGCACATTTGTGCGAAGCAGAAAATGGCCACCACTTGCGGGATATAATTTTTAATAACTAATCTTAAAATATTCCCTATAAATTTAATGTATTTAAAAAACAAAAAACTAAAAAAATATGTCTTAAATAAAAAGTTATAAGGATTTCACACCACTTCGGTCTTTCTGGGCCACCCTGTAGAAAGAAATTATGTATTCTGGTGAGATATTAATGTTTTTGTTGTTGGTTTTATTTAGTTTTATTTATTTTTTGTTTTTTGTGTAAAGAGGCTGACATTTGTCAAACAAACCATGCACACTTATATACATACATACATTGATATTTTTGAGAACGAGATAGGTGAATGTGATGTCATTCCAAAGAACCAAATGGCATACTTCTATAATGGAAACTTCCAAAATGAAGAAGAAAAGTTTATGGTAGATGAAGAGGACGATGCTTTCTTCATACATATGTATGTTGTAACAATGTAAGAATAGAACGTAATTCGTATAAATTGAGACGTTCTCTAATCTAGCAGCAAGTACAGCATTGTATCTAGCAAGTGCATCATCATCATATAAAATCTTAAAAAATACAATACATTCTATAAATTATTAAAATGGACACATTAAGCAGCAGCCCAATTTTAATATCATTGAACGGCTCACAAATGTCGCTAGATGAGTTTGTGAGATTGTTCTCCGGCAATCGGGAAGAGATGAGCGTTGTCACCCGGGAAGAGGTATCCGTAAGCCCTCTGTCAATAGAGTTTTCGGACGACGATTTGCCTCCTAATGTATCCATTAGAGAAATTTTCGAGAACGAGGTAGATGAATATCATGAAATTCCAAACAACCAAATGGCATACTTCAAGAATGGAGATTTTCAAAAGGAAGAGTTTAGGCTGGATGAAGAGGACGATGCTTTCTTGGCAGCGTTTGATTATATGCCAAAAGATGAGGATAAAGATGACATAACCAAAATTTTCATGCAAGACGAAGAGGGGGATGCATTATTGGCGACCGTAAATTTAAGATTTTAATTTGATTAATTTTGTAAACACAAATTCAAATTTATTTACTTAAAACGTAAAAAATGTGTAAACAGATTTTTATTTTCACTTTTTTACATTTGTCTTTGTCCTTGTATAAACCATATGCATATAAATAAATGATTGAACAAAATTTTTTTATAATTTTAATCTACATATTTATTTAAAAAAATATCGTAAATATATGTTGTGACAATGTAAGAATAGAAAATTAAAATAAATTGTTTAGTTATTTTCCTGATAAAGTAAATATGCATTTCTTAAGGCACAAATGATATTGATCCGTCATTCCAATTCAGATGATGAAAGTTTCTCGTTAGCCAATTCGCTTCTCTTTGTTTTGCTATTGATAATCTTTTGAAGTTAAACGGTGGTTTAATAATAAAATTTATGTGCTCCTTATTGTTAAAAACAATTGCTATTTCTTTTGCAATGAAGATGTTTGAATTGGATTTAAATCCTTGCATATCGATGAAAACTTTATCCCCAATCATCTTATTTTATTATTTTTTATTTTTTTTACATTATCTTACGAACTTGACCTTTTAAGGGTATGTATTCTATTATACGGTCGTGGATGAGTATACAAAATGCAGATGTATCAGTAGGAATGTTGGAGTCCGTTTCAATTTCAATTTTTATATCAACAGGACCGTTAGAGAGGGCTTCGTTTTGGTGACTGACATCTACTACCACTATCGGCACACTATTTTTAAATTCTTGAGCAGTTAGAAGCGGTTGTGATTCCCTCATGTAGTAGCTTTGTTGAAACCGCAGATACATATCATATAGGATGGCAACCCGACCATTTTTAAATTTTACATTTAGATCATCATATGGGTACGATTCGGAATTTAAATGTACTTTTAAATTGTTTAAATTACAATGAACAAACTTATTTTCTTGTTGAAAAGCAATCAACACAAAACGGGGTCGTTCTCTATTTGCAGCCAATTTAACATTCCATATATAGCTAGTTCCTGTATTTAGTTGAGGATTAATGTGACAATCCCAACTGCGAAATGCCATTGGTATAGAAGCACCACTGTTAATAATTTTAATCATATTCAATTTGCTCAGATCGGATAATTGTACATGCGGAATTCTCCATGAGATGTTTGAGATACTAATTTTTGGTTTGTCAGTAGCAACAGTTGAGTATACGAGTTTTTCATCGTTCTTACTACGTATGAGAACTAATTCATGTTTACCGCTGAGTATAATTTTATTATAGTCTTCAGCAAAACCTAAAAACAGTTTCAGTGGTACATAGAAATTAAAGTGTCCATTTGAAATATCCAAATCATCGAGTTTGTTCCATCCTGCATTGTACAAGCCAACACTTTCTGTTGGTGATAAGGAAACAAAATTTTTTAGGCTGCTTGTAATCGCTAAATGTCTTGTATGATCAATTTCTATGCCATTAAGTTCATATCGAATTTCGTCAAAGAGATGTGCCACAAAGTTATTTTTTAATTTTAGATTTAAAAACGAAGATATTTGGCTATTATTATCATCTACAATACTTCCCTCAACATATATGTAGCTTTCGCTGGGTAGCACATATAAGTCTTGATTTTGTATTGAAATTCGAATCTCATCATTATTGTTGAAGGATTGTAGGTATGGTGTATATGTGTGATAGTCCTTTTTAATTATACTCTCGTCTGATTGAGGTTTTTCTAGAACATCTAGTATGTAACTCATTTCTTTGTCAACTTTAAATTGAGAGACTTTAAAAATTTTTTATTTTCTTGCGTCAAATATTTTTTGTGTAATGATCTCTTTAATTGTGGTTTGGTTTGCAAGAGTGTTTTATGAGTGTATCCAATTTTATCCTTAGATTGCTTGACGTTGTATATTATCATTATTTGCTAGATCTCAAATGTATTCGTGTTGTAATTTCCTCTCCTCGAAAATTAATTAAATCACCGTTCTGATCAACTATGCGTAGAGTAAGGGAACTTATCTCTCGGCAGTTAACTGGCAAATAGATAAGATTTCGAGGAATCTCAACAATTTTATACCCTGGGGGGACATTGATCGCAAATTCATGTAATGTGTGTGCTTGTGAGTTATTCGTATATGTGTTAACCACTATACTGCATTCAACACGCAAGATATTCACGGTAAAATATTGACTGGTAGATCTGAGTAATGGTCTTGGTTAGGAGCTAGAATTTTCTTATTGAATCCAAAAAGTTTTCCAATTGTGTTATCTTTGTTAAAGTATATGGGATCCTTAGAGCTTTTAACTCTAACTTGCATTGTATTGTTATTAGCTTCTATATCAATTTTATTTTCCGGACAATACTGCTTATAGGTATGTTTAATATAATCAACTATATCATTCAATTCATAAGATCCTATTGGTATTTTAATTACATGTTCACCAATATGAAATATATTGTTATAATCATCTACATTGGGAATGCTATTATATGAATGAAAATCAGTTAGAGCACATTCATATTCACCATCCAAACGAATAGGAGGAAAGTAATTTGCAGATAACTCAGATGAGTTTGAGCTAAGAGTAAGTGTTATTGACATTATGGTTGTCTGATTACAAATAAGTGAAATTAAACACAGCACTTTGTATAAAAAAGGAAGTTTATATTTTATTTAATATATTAGATACAAATATAGACTTATATATACACACTTAACTACAATATTTAATTTTTATTGATCCAAGAATTATGTTGATTGGAAAATCCTAACCATTTAACATATGCCTTCTCTCCTTTAGTTTTAAGAACTTTTTCAACTAGATATGTATTTGGATATCTAGTTTTTGAAAGTTCTTCATCATAGAACCCACCTTTGATAGGATTACCACGATAGTCTTCTAATATGTATGTGGCTGGATATGTATTTTGAACTCTTTTAATCGTGAAAATTTCTGTGGTCCAATTTGGTGTATATCCTTTTTCAAAAACATGTTTATATTTACTTATGCGCACATGATCTCCCACATTGAATTTTGATAATTTGAATAGTTTTAAGCAGTTATATACAGTGTTTAATAATTTTTTCTCATTTTTATAGTTAACTTGAATCGGTGGCATTTTGATGGTGCGATGAATTTTCTTATTATATGTATTAATCAAGTCTTTGTAAATGTCGAGCCAGTTATAAGACCCATTAAAGCTAAACTCTTTCCACATCATTCCTTTTAATGTTCTGTTAAATCGTTCTACTATTGATGCTTTCATTCTGCTATATGTTGAGTAGTGATTAATGTTGTATTTATTCATCAATTTTCCAAAGTGTTTATTGAAAAACTCTTTACCATCGTCTGTTTGCAAGTTTTTTGGTATTCGTCCCAGTTGAAAAATATTCTGCATAGCCTGGCTTGTTTCCAATGCAGTCTTTCTTTTCAAGGGTACTGCCCAAGCAAATTTTGAAAATGTATCAATTACAGTCAGCAAAAATCGATAATCTCTATTGTCTGTAGAATAGTTCCCCATTTCAACTAAATCAGCTTGCCAAAGATCATCTATTCCTTTCATAACAACTCTTCGACGTGGAAAATGTTTTCGTGCTTGCTTATGTAGTTCATTTATTAAATTTCTTTTTGAAGTCATTATTTAACGTATTTAGAATTTGACGGGATAAGTTGAGTTCAGTGCGAGTTCATTTAAGTACTGTTGACCATCATATTTCTTATATACCCATAGATTAACTCATTTATCTTTCTAATTTCTTTTTCAAAGAATAATTTCATACTTGAAATTGTTTCCCTAATTTCATTTAGTTTCTGACTTAAAATTAAATGGATTTCATCTCGTACCTCTTCAATTTGACTTTGCAGAAACAATTTATTAACAACGTCGTTTTCCTCCAAAGCTTTTGCCACATTTTTGATTCTTTTGTTTTGAACGTCAATGTTATTAGTTGTATCCATAACGAAGCCCAGCAGCTTAGGAACATTTTTCACAAAAACTCTGCCACTTGTATCATTAAGATAGTGCCCAAACTTATGAAAACTCCTCTAAAGTATGGAATGTTTGTTGAAAAGTTTCTCAAATCAACATCAGATAGGGGTTTATTGGGCAGCTTTATGAAAAATTTGGTTTTTGTTTTTCTTGACAAACCAATCCATATCCTTTCTTATATGGTTTAAGGTAAAAACCTTTCCCCATTGCTACTGCTTCCATTGTTTTATTATGTCTGGTTGCTTCATCAAGTTGTTGTTTGGCATTCTTAGCAGCATTTATTGCTTTTGCTATAGCTGCTCCGCCAGTAGAAAGACTACCAATTGCACTCAGAGCAGTAAGAATAGGTACCAAAGGTAAGAAGCCACCAATCTTTGGAACATTAATTACGCGTGGTATTACAACTTGCGATTTCTTCCCCCTTAACGACTTGTTGATAATCTTACGTGCAATCCTAATGGCAGAGTTAATGTCTTGAGGTTTTTCCTTCTTCAATATTTTTGTTGCAGTTTTAATTGATGTACTGAACAGCTTTTTTCCATTTTGTTCACTTTTTTTTGCAACCTTCTTCTTCAACCCCATACCAAATTTTCTTTTGACTTTCATTGCGTTAGTAACCATGTATGCAAACGATTTTTCTGCAAGACTGCTATCTTTTGAAATAACTCGTTCCCAAACTTTATTTTCAAGAATTTTATCAGCTTGATGTCTACTATTTAAATCATTTGTTTTGGAATAAGCAATATCGTGATTTTTACATGCAGCGTCTAATACATTAATTCCTTTGTCACCGCGATCTAAACGTTTTTGTAATTTTGTTCCGGGTCCACAAAACTGATATCCAGGAAGGTGTAATTCAACAGGCAGAGAGTTAATTACTCTATTCAATAAACCTTTTCCAACGGCTGGTTTTTTATAACTAAACGTTTTGTTATAATGTATTAACATCTTATTTTATTTTTTTTTTTCTATAATAAAAGTAACATTTATGAAATGCAATTAGTTATGAGAATGCAATTAGTAAAACAAAAAATCAGATCTAAAATAAAACATAGCTCTCTCTTACCAAATTCTTCTCGTGCTCTAATAGTTGGACCATCAAATTGTGGAAAGACTAATGTTATGATTAGCTTGCTAGAAAGTCCTAATGGACTCAAGTTTGAAAACATCTATTTATACTCAAAATCCCTTTATCAACCAAAATATGAATACTTAAAGCGATTAATTTCACCAATTAAAGGGATGGGATACTACACATTTACAGATAATGAAAAAGTTATTCCTCCTGAGGAAGCGAAAACTAATTCTATTATGATCTTTGATGATGTTGCATGCGAGAAGCAAAATAATATACGAGCATATTTTTGCATGGGACGACATAAGGATGTTGATTCATTCTACTTGTGCCAAACTTATACGAGAATCCCCAAGCACTTAATAAGAGACAATGCAAAGGGGATTATAATGTTTAAACAAGATGAGACAAACATGAAGCACGTTTATAGTGATCATGTTTCCAGCGATATGAGTTATGAAAAGTTTCATGAAATTTGTCGAGAGTGTTGGAAGGATAAATATGGATTTTTGATGATAAGCAAAGATAATGACTTAAACAATGGTCGCTATAGAAAGCAATTCGACTATTTTATAACGATATAAATTACTCTACATAAAAGTAAAACATTAGTACTTAATTTGGCCTTGCGCATAGTACATCTACTTATTTCCTAAAGTATTTACCATACCTGATCTGTTACCAGATCTAATAGCTGATACCTGATCTGATACCCCAATACCTGATCTGATAGCTGATCTTATACCTGATCTGATACCTGATACCTGATCTGATAGCTGATCTGATACCTGATCTGATAAGTGATACCTGATCGGATAGCTGATCTGATAGCTGATCTGATAGCTGATACCAGATCTGGTGTCTAACAGTTGAAAATGGATGAAAAAGTTTTAAAAGAGCTAATAAAGACAAGAAATGTTTTAAAGAAAAAATTTCGTAGTATAAAAGTTGATGAAGCAGATACACATGAGCAATTCAAAGATACATTTAAACCAATAATAGAACCATTAACAGAATTTGTGAACAATTCTAAAAATAATAAAAGAAGTATTAAGGCAGAAAGAGATGAACTTAAAACGAAAGTTTATAAAAATTCAAATTTTCCATTCAACGAACAATCAGTTAAGTTAGAGACAAGTACTCCAAAGAAACTTGTTGAAGAAACGTTATGCAATAAAAATATCTCACTTAGTAATCGAAACGCAAACAAGGTTGATAATGTTGATACTGATGATGATGATGATGACAACGATGATTTTTACTCTCAATCGGAAACTCTAGACAATTCAGATAATAATAAGAGTTATACTGACCTAGCACTCTTGGAAAGCAGAAATGAATTAGACACTCTATACGGTCCACATAAAGGTTTTAATAATGAATGGAAGTTTGGCAATAGTAGTATTAAACTTACTGAAGATAAAATAGTGATTGGAAATCACATATGGGCTTTTACACCAGGTTTATTTTCTTTACTGTTTCACAAAACACCAAAATATTATGATAAACATGAATTAGATATATATAAGAAAATTTTAGTGAGCACAAATGCATACAAAAGAGATTATAGACCTGATGGACAAATCAAAGGAACGAGAGCATATAAATATAAGCATATTATCAGTAAATTGTTTAAGAAAGAAAGTGAAAAAAACTCATCAACTTCGTCATCACTACATGCAATAAAAAGTCCTTACAAGGGTAAGGGTTTGATGAAACTAAACCCATACAAAGCTAACTATATATACTGGGATGATCCTAATGAGTTAGTAGATCGCCTTAGGCTATTGCTAGCATCACAAGCTGCAGGTCATACTAATCACAATAACGAAATTGTCTCAATTATCGAAGAATTATATGAAGCAAAAATTATAGAATAATATTTATCTACGTAAATCATGTCTATCGATAAGTTTGGGCACTATCTTAATGATACAAGTGGCAGAGTTTTTGTGAAAAATGTTCCTAAGCTGCTGGGCTTCGTTATGGATACAACTAATAACATTGACGTTCAAAACAAAAGAATCAAAAATGTGGCAAAAGCTTTGGAGGAAAACGACGTTGTTAATAAATTGTTTCTGCAAAGTCAAATTGAAGAGGTACGAGATGAAATCCATTTAATTTTAAGTCAGAAACTAAATGAAATTAGGGAAACAATTTCAAGTATGAAATTATTCTTTGAAAAAGAAATTAGAAAGATAAATGAGTTAATCTATGGGTATATAAGAAATATGATGGTCAACAGTACTTAAATGAACTCGCACTGAACTCAACTTATCCCGTCAAATTCTAAATACGTTAAATAATGACTTCAAAAAGAAATTTAATAAATGAACTACATAAGCAAGCACGAAAACATTTTCCACGTCGAAGAGTTGTTATGAAAGGAATAGATGATCTTTGGCAAGCTGATTTAGTTGAAATGGGGAACTATTCTACAGACAATAGAGATTATCGATTTTTGCTGACTGTAATTGATACATTTTCAAAATTTGCTTGGGCAGTACCCTTGAAAAGAAAGACTGCATTGGAAACAAGCCAGGCTATGCAGAATATTTTTCAACTGGGACGAATACCAAAAAACTTGCAAACAGACGATGGTAAAGAGTTTTTCAATAAACACTTTGGAAAATTGATGAATAAATACAACATTAATCACTACTCAACATATAGCAGAATGAAAGCATCAATAGTAGAACGATTTAACAGAACATTAAAAGGAATGATGTGGAAAGAGTTTAGCTTTAATGGGTCTTATAACTGGCTCGACATTTACAAAGACTTGATTAATACATATAATAAGAAAATTCATCGCACCATGAAAATGCCACCGATTCAAGTTAACTATAAAAATGAGAAAAAATTATTAAACACTGTATATAACCGCTTAAAACTATTCAAATTATCAAAATTCAATGTGGGAGATCATGTGCGCATAAGTAAATATAAACATGTTTTTGAAAAAGGATATACACCAAATTGGACCACAGAAATTTTCACGATTAAAAGAGTTCAAAATACATATCCAGCCACATACATATTAGAAGACTATCGTGGTAATCCTATCAAAGGTGGGTTCTATGATGAAGAACTTTCAAAAACTAGATATCCAAATACATATCTAGTTGAAAAAGTTCTTAAAACTAAAGGAGAGAAGGCATATGTTAAATGGTTAGGATTTTCCAATCAACATAATTCTTGGATCAATAAAAATGAAATATTGTAGTTAAGTGTGTATATATAAGTCTATATTTGTATCTAATATATTAAATAAAATATAAACTTCCTTTTTTATACAAAGTGCTGTGTTTAATTTCACTTATTTGTAATCAGACAACCATAATGTCAATAACACTTACTCTTAGCTCAAACTCATCTGAGTTATCTGCAAATTACTTTCCTCCTATTCGTTTGGATGGTGAATATGAATGTGCTCTAACTGATTTTCATTCATATAATAGCATTCCCAATGTAGATGATTATAACAATATATTTCATATTGGTGAACATGTAATTAAAATACCAATAGGATCTTATGAATTGAATGATATAGTTGATTATATTAAACATACCTATAAGCAGTATTGTCCGGAAAATAAAATTGATATAGAAGCTAATAACAATACAATGCAAGTTAGAGTTAAAAGCTCTAAGGATCCCATATACTTTAACAAAGATAACACAATTGGAAAACTTTTTGGATTCAATAAGAAAATTCTAGCTCCTAACCAAGACCATTACTCAGATCTACCAGTCAATATTTTACCGTGAATATCTTGCGTGTTGAATGCAGTATAGTGGTTAACACATATACGAATAACTCACAAGCACACACATTACATGAATTTGCGATCAATGTCCCCCCAGGGTATAAAATTGTTGAGATTCCTCGAAATCTTATCTATTTGCCAGTTAACTGCCGAGAGATAAGTTCCCTTACTCTACGCATAGTTGATCAGAACGGTGATTTAATTAATTTTCGAGGAGAGGAAATTACAACACGAATACATTTGAGATCTAGCAAATAATGATAATATACAACGTCAAGCAATCTAAGGATAAAATTGGATACACTCATAAAACACTCTTGCAAACCAAACCACAATTAAAGAGATCATTACACAAAAAATATTTGACGCAAGAAAATAAAAAATTTTTAAAGTCTCTCAATTTAAAGTTGACAAAGAAATGAGTTACATACTAGATGTTCTAGAAAAACCTCAATCAGACGAGAGTATAATTAAAAAGGACTATCACACATATACACCATACCTACAATCCTTCAACAATAATGATGAGATTCGAATTTCAATACAAAATCAAGACTTATATGTGCTACCCAGCGAAAGCTACATATATGTTGAGGGAAGTATTGTAGATGATAATAATAGCAAAATATCTTCGTTTTTAAATCTAAAATTAAAAAATAACTTTGTGGCACATCTCTTTGACGAAATTCGATATGAACTTAATGGCATAGAAATTGATCATACAAGACATTTAGCGATTACAAGCAGCCTAAAAAATTTTGTTTCCTTATCACCAACAGAAAGTGTTGGCTTGTACAATGCAGGATGGAACAAACTCGATGATTTGGATATTTCAAATGGACACTTTAATTTCTATGTACCACTGAAACTGTTTTTAGGTTTTGCTGAAGACTATAATAAAATTATACTCAGCGGTAAACATGAATTAGTTCTCATACGTAGTAAGAACGATGAAAAACTCGTATACTCAACTGTTGCTACTGACAAACCAAAAATTAGTATCTCAAACATCTCATGGAGAATTCCGCATGTACAATTATCCGATCTGAGCAAATTGAATATGATTAAAATTATTAACAGTGGTGCTTCTATACCAATGGCATTTCGCAGTTGGGATTGTCACATTAATCCTCAACTAAATACAGGAACTAGCTATATATGGAATGTTAAATTGGCTGCAAATAGAGAACGACCCCGTTTTGTGTTGATTGCTTTTCAACAAGAAAATAAGTTTGTTCATTGTAATTTAAACAATTTAAAAGTACATTTAAATTCTGAATCGTACCCATATGATGATCTAAATGTAAAATTTAAAAATGGTCGGGTTGCCATCCTATATGATATGTATCTGCGGTTTCAACAAAGCTACTACATGAGGGAATCACAACCACTTCTAACTGCTCAAGAATTTAAAAATAGTGTGCCGATAGTGGTAGTAGATGTCAGTCATCAAAACGAAGCCCTCTCTAACGGTCCTGTTGATATAAAAATTGAAATTGAAACAGACTCCAATATACCTACCGATACATCAGCTTTTTGTATACTCATTCACGACCGTATAATAGAATACATACCCTTAAAAGGTCAAGTTCGTAAGATAATGTAAAAAAAATAAAAAATAATAAAATAAGATGATTGGGGATAAAGTTTTCATCGATATGCAAGGATTTAAATCCAATTCAAACATCTTCATTGCAAAAGAAATAGCAATTGTTTTTAACAATAAGGAGCACATAAATTTTATTATTAAACCACCGTTTAACTTCAAAAGATTATCAATAGCAAAACAAAGAGAAGCGAATTGGCTAACGAGAAACTTTCATCATCTGAATTGGAATGACGGATCAATATCATTTAAGAGTGTTGTAAAATTTTTAAAATCCAATTTAAAACATTATTCAATCTATGTTAAGGGTGTGGAAAAGAAGAAATGGTTTGAAAAACTACTTCGAATTAGAGTTTTCAACATCGAGGATTTTGGCTCCATCAACTTTAAACAAATACAACTTAAATATCCGGAATATTTTTACTGCAGCTATCACAATTATGGAGTTTGTGCCTTAAGAAATGCATATTTACTTTATCAGGAAAATAACTAAACAATTTATTTTAATTTTCTATTCTTACATTGTCACAACATATATTTACGATATTTTTTTAAATAAATATGTAGATTAAAATTATAAAAAAATTTTGTTCAATCATTTATTTATATGCATATGGTTTGTACAAGGACAAAGACAAATGTAAAAAAGTGAAAATAAAAATCTGTTTACACATTTTTTACGTTTTAAGTAAATAAATTTGAATTTGTGTTTACAAAATTAATCAAATTAAAATCTTAAATTTACGGTCGCCAATAATGCATCCCCCTCTTCGTCTTGCATGAAAATTTTGGTTATGTCATCTTTATCCTCATCTTTTGGCATATAATCAAACGCTGCCAAGAAAGCATCGTCCTCTTCATCCAGCCTAAACTCTTCCTTTTGAAAATCTCCATTCTTGAAGTATGCCATTTGGTTGTTTGGAATTTCATGATATTCATCTACCTCGTTCTCGAAAATGTCTCTAATGGATACATTAGGAGGCAAATCGTCGTCCGAAAACTCTATTGACAGAGGGCTTACGGATACCTCTTCCCGGGTGACAACGCTCATCTCTTCCCGATTGCCGGAGAACAATCTCACAAACTCATCTAGCGACATTTGTGAGCCGTTCAATGATATTAAAATTGGGCTGCTGCTTAATGTGTCCATTTTAATAATTTATAGAATGTATTGTATTTTTTAAGATTTTATATGATGATGATGCACTTGCTAGATACAATGCTGTACTTGCTGCTAGATTAGAGAACGTCTCAATTTATACGAATTACGTTCTATTCTTACATTGTTACAACATACATATGTATGAAGAAAGCATCGTCCTCTTCATCTACCATAAACTTTTCTTCTTCATTTTGGAAGTTTCCATTATAGAAGTATGCCATTTGGTTCTTTGGAATGACATCACATTCACCTATCTCGTTCTCAAAAATATCAATGTATGTATGTATATAAGTGTGCATGGTTTGTTTGACAAATGTCAGCCTCTTTACACAAAAAACAAAAAATAAATAAAACTAAATAAAACCAACAACAAAAACATTAATATCTCACCAGAATACATAATTTCTTTCTACAGGGTGGCCCAGAAAGACCGAAGTGGTGTGAAATCCTTATAACTTTTTATTTAAGACATATTTTTTTAGTTTTTTGTTTTTTAAATACATTAAATTTATAGGGAATATTTTAAGATTAGTTATTAAAAATTATATCCCGCAAGTGGTGGCCATTTTCTGCTTCGCACAAATGTGCTCTTTCCAACACATTTTCAATGACCTTTCGCAAAACTTCCGGTGTTATGTTGTTAATTTCGTCTCGAATATTGGTTTTTAATTCCTCAATAGTCCTAGGCTTATTAATATAAACTTTCCCTTTTAAATAACTCCAAAGGAAACAGTCTGGAGCAGTTAAATCCGGGGAACGCGGAGGCCAATTAAAATTGCTTCTACGCGAAATTATTTTTTCACCAAAGATGTCGCGTAAAAGAGCCATTGTGGCCCTGGAAGTGTGCGCTGTGGGTCCATCCTGTTGGAACCATATTTGCGGATGGTTTTCCACGGTTGGCTTTACCAAATTTTCCAACATGGCCTGATATCGATCACCATTGATGGAAATGGCGACACCTCGTTCATTTTCAAAAAAATATGGGCCAATGATCCTTTCTGAAGAAACACCGCATCAAACAGTATACTTAACTGGGTGTAATTGTCGTTGATGAAGTACTCTCGGGTTTTCAATATCCCATATCCTAAAGTTTTGTTTGTTAACGAGGCTTCGCCACTCATAACTAAGTTATGAATAATGGAAATGGAAAGAACACATTTGTGCGAAGCAGAAAATGTCCACCACTTGCGGGATATCATTTTTAATAACTAATTTAAAAATATTCCCTATAAATTTACTGCATTTAAAAAACAAAAAATTAAAAAAATATGTCTTAAATAAAAAGTTATAAGGAATTCACACCACTTCGGTCTTTCTGGGCCACCCTGTATAAATACCCTTCCAGCTCCATCAGCTAAAAAGAATATTACAAAAAAAAAACAAATGCCGAGTACATACTATGATATTTTGTAACATCGCAACAGTGTGTACTAGTGTCAACGTTTGTCATTTTTGAAATTATTTCTTGTTGTGTGGTATTGCTTTCCCTATAAAAAAAAACATAACGTGAAAGACGTTGCACACATTTTAAAAAATGATTAAAAACCATCGAGTACCCTCGTCACTTCACACCTTTGGTTAAAACAAAAATCTTATACATACATACACAGAAAGCATGCGCGCTAACGAAAATAAACTACGAGTATGTACATCAACCGACAGACATCTACAAACCATCGAGTACCCTCGTCACTTCACACCTTTGGTTAAAACAAAAATCTTATACATACATACACAGAAAGCATGCGCGCTAACGAAAATAAACTACGAGTATGTACATCAACCGACAGACATCTACAAACCATCGAGTACCCTCGTCACTTCACACCTTTGGTTAAAACAAAAATCGTATACATACATACATAGAAAGCATGCGCGCCAACATAATAAACTACGAGTATGCACATCAACCGACAGACATCTACAAACCATCGAGTACCCTCGTCACTTCACACCTTTGGTTAAAACAAAAATCTTAAACATACATACAAACAAAGCATGCGCGCCAACATAATAAACTGCGAGTATGCACATCAACCGACAGACATCTACAAACCATCGAGTACCCTCGTCACTTCACACCTTTGGTTAAAACAAAAATCTTAAACATACATACAAACAAAGCATGCGCGCCAACATAATAAACTGCGAGTATGCACATCAACCGACAGACATCTACAAACCATCGAGTACCCTCGTCACTTCACACCTTTGGTTAAAACAAAAATCTTAAACATACATACAAACAAAGCATGCGCCCCAACATACCCTCGAAGTGAACTAACCCTCGTCACTTCACACCTTTGACATTTTTTTAAAATTTTCCCATAAATTACAAAATTTTTGACGTTAATTACCCAAATTTGACAATTTTTATTGCCATAGAACCGGCAGTTCCCTACTACTAATGTTGGCTCTTGGGGTGATCGAGGAATCAAATAGCGCATGGTCCTCACCGGTTGTTTTACATAGGAAGCCTGGGAAGAATAGACTCTGCCTAGATAGCCAAAATTGAATGCAGTGACCGTAGGTGATGCTTACCCTCTGCCACAAATCGATGGCATTCTAAGCAGACTCCCAAAAGCCGAATTTATAACTAGTCTAGACCTCAAGGATGCCTTTTGGCAGATTCCGTTGGAACCAGGATCTAGAGAGAAAACAGCATTTACTGTTCCTGGGAGACCATTATATCACTATACGGTAATGCCTTTCGGGCTTTGTAATGCCCCTCAGACCATGTCCCGATTAATGGATAAGGTCATACCGCTGGCTCTCAGAACAGAAGTGTTTGTTTATCTGGATGACCTATTGGTAATATCGGATACGTTTGAGAGGCATCTTGAGGTTTTAAGGATAGTTTCAGTGAAAATTCGGGAATCTGGACTGACCATAAATATTGAAAAAAGTCACTTTTGTGTCCAAGAAGTAAAGTATCTAGGTCGTGTGGTGGGTCATGGGGTAATTCGAACGGATCCGGATAAAGTGTCCGCCATAACTGATTTCCCAGCTCCGCGATCCGTAAAACAAGTTCGAAGATTTCTGGGAATGACTGGATGGTACCGGAAATTTATCAGGGATTATGCTTCTATTACTACGCCTATGTCTGATTTGTTAAAAGGTAAACGAAAATTTGTATGGACCGATGAAGCCCAAAAAGCTTTTGATGTTTTAAAGACTCATTTGAGCACCGCTCCTGTTCTACATAGCCCAGATTTTACAAAACCGTTCTGTATACATTGTGATGCTAGCACAACGGGTTTAGGAGGTGTATTGGTTCAGATAGATGCGGAGGGTGAGGAGATTCCTGTGGCATTTATGTCCAAGAAACTCAACCAAGCCCAACGTAACTATTCAGTGACCGAACAGGAGTGCTTGGCAGCTCTACTTAGCATTAAAAAGTTCAGACCCTATGTCGAAGGTCATGAATTTACTGTCATCACAGACCACGCGTCTTTGAAGTGGCTCATGTCCCAGACGGATCTGAGCACGCGGCTTGCTCGATGGGCTTTAAAATTGCAGGGATACAAATTTAACATTCAGCATAGGCGTGGTAGTTTGAACGTGGTACCTGATACTTTATCTAGGGCCAATACTGACGACTTGTCCGCCTTAGGAATTGGTAGCATAAACGATCTGGACTGTGACTTTGGGGTTTTTGTAGACCTAAATTCTACACATTTCAAGTCGGATGGATACAGACAGCTTCTAGACAGAATTGCGGGGAAAATCGATCAACTACCAGACTTAAAAATAATGGACGGCTACCTTTACAGACGTACTGAGCATGCCATCGGGGAAAAGCTGCATGATGACTTATCACGGAAACTGTGGATTCCAAAAGAAATGGTTCCAGATATTTTATTTAAAGCACACGACGGTACGTTAGCTGCACATTGTGGCATTAATAAGACCCTTGATAGGATTAGACGTTTCTTTTTCTGGCCAAACTTAGCTGCGGATGTTAAAAACTATGTGAATAGTTGTGAAACCTGTAAAACCACCAAACATCCGAATCATGTTTTAAGACCCCCTATGGGGCAAACTGCACAAACTCAACGGTTTTTTCAGAAAATTTTTATTGACTTTTTGGGCCCTTATCCACGCTCAAAGGCAGGAAACATTGGTATTTTCATTGCGTTAGACCATTATTCAAAATTCCTTTTTTTGAAGGCGGTAAAAAAGTTAACATCGGAGGTGGTCATAAAATACTTGGAACAGGATTTGTTTCACACGTTTGGTGTTCCGGAAACCATTGTCTCTGACAATGGTTCACAATTTAAGTCGAAACAATTTGCTGAATTTTTAAAAAAATACGGAGTGAATCATTTGTGTACAGCTGCTCATGCGCCTCAAGCCAATGCTTCTGAGCGTGTAAACAGGTCAGTTTTATCTGCGATCAAATCATATGTTAAACCGGATCAGAAAAATTGGGATGAGCTTTTAAGTAATATAAGTTGCGCTTTGAGATCAGCTTCCCATTCAGCCATAGGTACATCACCATATTATTTAACGTTCGGCCAGCATATGGTTACGAATGGAGCAACTTATCCTTTGTTACGTCAGCTAGAGATGCTAGATGATAGGGCGGTACGTTTCGACAGGAACGATTCGTTGCAGATTATGGGAAAACGAGCATCTGAGCTTATGCAGAAACAATTTGAGCGAAACGAAAAAAAATACAACCTTAGATCAAAAGAAATTTCCTATAATGTAGGTCAGGAAGTTTTCCATAGGAATTTTAAGCAAAGTAACTTCGAGAAAGGCTATAGTGCCAAACTTGCTCCGACTTTTGTTAAGGCCCGTATTCGTAGAAAGATTGGAAATAGCTACTACGAATTAGAGGATTTGAGGGGAAATCTGTTAGGCAACTACCATGCTAAGGATATTCGGCAGTGATACGATTATATAAACATATTTTACTTTAATAGCAAGCGGTATCAGCTTTGTGGTTTGCAGACCCCAATTCTGATCTTGGCGGGGGGGAAATGTAATGGCGCTTGCATTTGATTTTTGTACCTGCAAAATTTTTAACAATACACGTGACAGTTCAATAGAAAAGTAGAAACATATATGGGAGGCAGTTTGTATCCGATATATAAAAATAAATAAACAATAAAAAAAAAATAAATAAATTTAACAGACATTTAAATAAACAAGACATTTAAAGTGCAAGTTATCTAACACATGCTAATTTAATCTAACTGCACATTTAAAATTAATTCAGTTACACATCTCTTATCCATGAGATATAAACGCCATCTGTCGATAACCAATAAAGTTAAAAGTATTACTCCTATCATTCACTTGACGTTTATACTAATATTTGTTTATGCAAAAAGCAAATTAAATTTGGAAAGAAAATGTTATTTTTTATCGAACCGCTAGCTTGCGGACTTTACCAAAGGTTTTGTAAAATTATTAAAAGTACACTTCTGGCATTTTCTTCTTGAGTGGCCTATGATAAAGTTCAAAGTTGGTTCGACTTCCTAGCATATTAATTACAATAATAAAAAAATATAAAAGTAAAAGAATCTGCTTTGCATGAAGGTAATGAATTATAATTATTTTTTTTAAGAAAATTTAAATTTTTTATTGATATCATTACGAGGTAATATATGTTTGGTAATAAATCTTGTGTTTTTTTTTTATTAAGCACATCTAATTACTGGAAAAGCCAGAAGATTTTAATTCCCTTAAAGGAATTTCTACAAATAAAATTTGGAAATATTTCGGCTGAAAGCTAAAATTAAGAAAAAAAATCACTGAAAATTGCTCTCCTTGCTTTTTTATGACTTAGAACAAAATACCTGCCATAATTTGACTTACGTCCATATTTTGTATGTTTGCCAACGAAGAGGAGAAGAGAGGCTTTTACTGCGATATTGCTGACGGATGTATGTATGTATATTAAAATCATGTTTAGTCATGTCTAAAGCATAATCGGTGAAGTGCATGGAGAAGTGTGAGACGGAAAAAAAATTGTTATTAACAAAAAAGAAAACCATATTGCAAAATTTTAAGAATTATTTTCTATAAAGAGAAAAAAAAACTGAAAATTTTGAAAAAAAAGAAAGAAACAAGAAAAAGATTATAATTTTTTTCATTTCGCAAAGTGCGCAAAAGGAGATTATTCAAAAAGAAGATAAATCTCTAAAAAAAAACGTACATATTTTGCTCACATACAAAACTTTTTTTTTTTATTTAATTAAATGTTTAAGTTAAAAAAAAACCAACATTAAAGACATTAAAAGAATAGAAAAAAAAAAACAACAATAGTAAAAAGAAAAAAAAACCTGAAAAAACCTGCATGTAATGCAATTGCATTTTAGTAAAAGTGTTATATACAAATATATTTACATATGTTAAATTATAATTAAAAGAAAAAAAAAGAACAAGAGAGGCTCTCAGTAAAGTGATCTGAGTAATAACAATATTATATATCGAAAAATTTTAACTTAAAATATGTAATTTTCTCCAATTAATGTAATTGTGATTCATAGTGTGCGTGAGGGTTCTCTTCTAAACTTAATATACTTTTTTTAAAATTACAGTGAAACATAGTATAGCCTTTTTCTCTTAGCAATATGCCTGCTGCACTCTTCGAAAGATCTTTCGTCGTGGGAGCAACAAGAACACATTATTAATGTAAGTCACTCTTATACATTTTTATTTTTATTATATTTTTCTTTATCCCCTGTAATTTTTTTATTATTATATGTGCAAAATCAATCTGAGATATAAAATCTCTGTTTAGTTTCTAGGGTGACCACACTTAATTTTTGTTTTGCATGGAAAATAAATTATAAAGTTGATATTTGATAATCACTGAAATTTTTAATGAATTAAATCGGCAGTAATATTATTTTAAAATTCAATTATGGTAGCCACAGCATTGCGCTATGAAACACAAATTAATTATTAACTGTATTAGTTTTTTTCACATTGTAGTTTCGAAATTTTCAAATAATTAGTTAGATTTTTACTTTAAATTCCTTTTAATTTTAATTAGGTTACCTATATTGTTGTAAGCTTCATTAACAATCGTTAAAATCATTGAATATAATGAAAACTGTTATTTTTAAATGAATTATTTTATATTTGAATAAATCATAATGATTTGTGCTTAAATTAAATTATACTGTTTGATTTTTGACTTTTGGTAACAGTTTCGTTGTGATTGAAGATGGGATTACTAACGGATTTTTATTTAGTTAGGTTTTCTTCATGTAGTAATCATGGCAGGGTGGGCAACATATTGGGTCAATTACATCCCAGACTCAATCCAATACTTCTCTTTTTGGAACGCTTTTTAGTATGTGTTTTGATATCTTTCATTCCTATCACCTTTTAATAAACTTTGGATTCAAATGTCTTTAAGTTGAATCTTGTTGCATGCAAATATTAAAATTTTGCTGTAGTGAATCTAATTTGAAGCAGCAGGCAACGAACCACCCCTCCGACGAGCAATAAGGCTGGCTAATATGCATGCAACCCGCTTGCGATCGCTTCTATGAGACAATTTATATTATGAAACACCCGTTATATGCTACAACAGTTACATCCAGACCTGATGGCATACTTGTAACTATTTTGCCGCATTCAGCCTTATGATTATCCATAACGTTTTCCCTGTGAGTGTACTGGAGACAGGTGTTGCAGAAAATTAATTTATGTCCATCCTGCGTTATCTGACTTCGTAAAAGTCTGCGAATGGTAAAAAAATAGATAAAAATTTATAATAAAATGTATCTATTATAAAATATATAAAACAAGTATATGTATCATTAAATTAAAGTGTTGTAAAATCTTCCAACTTACCTTTATCAAAATATAGTGATGACCTTCACCATTCTCCAAAAGAAGCAAGTTTACATGGTTAATTTTCTCGTCCTTAGTCACATAATAGGGACCAATGATTTGATTTGCCCCCTCATCATACCCAAATATGTTAATGCTTATTGTAGGATTGTTCACTTCAAACACCTTAATTTTGTTTAGAGCTAATGGGAAGCTTAAATTTTTTAAATTTAACGCTACACCATTTCGCGTAAAAATAATGTCTGCAGAAATGTCCTGAATACCATAAGAACTGCAACGTTCTTGATTGTATTTGGTTGTATACATGGCAGCAATCAAACACCATTTGAAGCAGTGTTCATCATCGTTTTGTATATTGATGCAAGATTTTTTTTAATAGTTTTTGAGGTGTGGATATCCAACTTGATCCTTTGACGAGCAACGATTTGTTGATGTTGATTTCTGCTCGGAGTATGCGTGATAAAGTCCAACCAGAATCGCGCTCTTCAAATTCGGACATTTTGGTTGAAATCTCCTCAATCTGTTTACGGAATATTTCTTTTATGTTGTCTGCCTTATTCACCAAACTAATTTTAGCTACATGTGTTATAACACACAACTCCAAATCATCGTCAACAATTTTGATATACTCCGCCACAATACTCACATGAAATTTAATAATTGTATGCTTACACAAAGTCATGTGAAGTCTCTCAATAAAAATATTTATGTTTTCCTTAATAAACTCTTCCAGAAGAAGTTGGTCCTTTCTATTTAGAATAGCATATGTGGCGATATGATTTTTAAAGACTTTCGATATTTTTAAACATATTACATTCTCTGCTACTTCTTCTGTCCTTGAATGTGAAGCACTGATTGGATTTGGCAGAGTTTCTTCACTTTCCAGTAAACTTATGTCCATAGCATCGTTGTACAAATTCCCTCCATGGATATCCACACCTTGCTGTTGAGCTTGTTGTTGCTGCTGCTCTTGTTGATTATAATTAAGAGGTTGCCATTGCATCAAATTGGAATACTGCTGCATTTGATCATCTGGTGTGACGGGGTTATAATTGTTACTTGGGTACTCATATTGCATTGGCACTCCTAATCCCAAAAACTGATTATTCCATGGCATACCGTATTGTTGATAATTCATTGGAACCTGATATTGGGGGTAATGTAGAGAAGGATGTTGCTGATGATGAGACATATTTAAGTGCTGTTGATAATTTTCAAGAGATGTCTGCGGTGTTCTTGATTTCTGTCCCGGCTTACGACCACTTGATCCTGCACACTATGATTTTTGACATGATCCAAAAAGGACTTTTGGTATTTATATACCTTATGGCATCTTTCACACTGATAACCTGAAGAACTAATTTTGAATTATTTTATTATTATTATTTCACTTTAACACAATTTCTGATGATGGTTGTAAATACAATAAAGTACTGATGTGTTGGTTAGAAAAGTTGACGTATTTATACAAAAATTAGTAGCAGTATCCTTGCAGCATATTTACTTTTTGTTTCTCTGCTGATGATTGTACTTAATTGAAACTTTGCTGCTTTAAAATAATCGCAGACAAAGAAAATGATTACGTTGCAAAATATAAATGTATTCTACAAAATATTTTACGCACAAGCATCCTCAGTCATACATACAAATACACATACATACATACACATACAAATATACATGCATACATACATACATACAATTATATTTCTTAAACAAATAAATAAATACCAGTGACAAACAAGCTGTATCATCCACACACAAGTATAGGGTGTTCATGTTCAAGAGAACATTTTATACATAAATAAAATAATTAAATTAATTGTTTATTAATTTATTTAATTATTTTATTTATAAACAATTTATTAGTGTGAGGAAAACATACACACATTCTACCGATTCATATGAGAATCGCGTAGTAGTCATCAAATCTATTTTCTCTGATATTACTGATATAGTATTACGATAATGAATTTCTATAGTCTGGCAACACTGGGAATTTTCCCTTTGGTACTAGAAAATAATAATCATGTTTTGCCGTCGGCATTTGAAAAAAAAAATAAAAATGTGTTTTGCCGTCGGCATTTGAAAAAAATACTAATCATGTATTGCCGTCGGCATATACACTTGTGAAATCTTAATCTTAAACCACACCCACACAAAAAATCACCCGTTATCACAATTAATATTACCCAAAAAAAAATAACCAGTTCCCACAAAGTTAATGTAAACAAAAAACTCCTTATGTAAACAAAAATTTGGACGGACTTATTGAACCACCCTCGCAGGTATCAAATTTCACAAATTTCCAAGAATTTAACAATTTTCAAATTTTAATTACCCAAATTTAACAATTTCAGCCACAATTTACCAATTTTAATCGGCGCCTGAATTCGTAGTTCACTACTACTTTTCAGATTAAACTCTGCTACAAGTTTTAAATTTAATCTGCTTTGTGATAGCGATTTTTTTTATTAAAGGCTAATTTTACTAATTTTTTTGATCGAGAGTATAAAGTTTTACTTTCAAAAATTGGATTATATATATGTATGTAATATTTAATTTTCTTTACATAGGCATTGCTTTTGTTTTATTACAAATTTCAAAAAAAAATTTTCATTCATAAAAATAATTTTCAATTGTGTATTAGTGTCGATGAGAAATTTAAACATATTTTATTGCTGGGATTGTGAATTTTAAAACTAGTTTTTAATTTTGAAAAGCGGTTTTCTTTGCTGTTCAGGATTTGGATTAATTTATTTTAGGAAAGATTGTAGAAGAACTGGTAAGATTTTAATGATTTTTTTTAATTTACCTTTTGGTACATATGTAAGTTGTTATAAATTATATTATTTCAATTGCTTTGGAGCATCTTATGATATTGAGACGATCTGGAATATAAGAAAAATTTTTCAGGAAACTTCTTCATTCACGTTTTCTGAAATCTGGTTGGTTTCTGTTGTGGTGATTGAGACCGCAGAATAGAACATTAGCTCAATCTTAACAAAAGGTCACTTATGAATATAGATACATACCAGTATCGGATGGGTTCGCAATTACAATAAAAATATATTCACAGTGAAGTAAGTAAGCTGCTAAATTAGTAAGGCTGTTAAAGAAGAGAGGAATAATTGCAAGATAAACATACATTTCTTAGAAAAAGAGGACAAAAAAAATACACTAACGAATATCAATTACTTATAAGCCTAAGAGTTAACGGGTATAAATATACATAAATTTTTTTAACTTAATCAACTTTTACACTTAATTTAATGAATCTTAACTTTAAATAATCTTTGTTTGTGCTTATGGTCACTAAATTAGTTATTTTTTTATTATTTAAATTTATTTTATTTCTTTTGAAAAAAAGGAATAATTACCTAGACACATACATATATTAATTACTTCACACTTACATTTACACTTCCATATCACTTGTTAATATTCGACTAAAACTTTCACACACCCTCAGTTTAACTATTTTGTTCTATTAAACAAAATTCGCAACTTGTCTACGGTCATCTGGCGCTAGCTGACATCGTGGGACTTTGAAAATGAAAGTTGTGTTCTTTATTAATCATATTTATTCACAGTTTTTTTTTATAATAACGAAAATTAAAACAAACAAAAAATTATGTGAATTTAAATAAGTGTTATTAGTTTCCATATCATTCATGTACATATTTTCAAGTACATAGATATTCAACAATTTTAATATTAACTATATTTTCGACTTTAATTTCCTTTTCTTTTTGAGAATGTTTAATTATTTTGTTAAATTTAAATAATTAACGTGTAACCTTATTAGTTAATTTTTTCTTATTTTTTTTATTACCCAGTACACACAAAAAAATAAATATTGTGATGGCAAATAATTTTAGCATTTGATGATTTTGCTTTTAGGCTGAATAAAAACTTGTTGGAGCAAATGAAAACCTGTTGTCGCAAGAAATTTTGCAACAATATTTTTTTCACCGCAACAACATGAAAGTATTTGAAGTTTTTTAACAGCAAAATTATTTGTTGCAAATAGAATAATTTTTGTCGTTAAAGGTTTTCCTCTGAAATAACGGCACATTGAAAATTGCTGTTGACGTAAATGATTTGCATTTGCAGGAAATTACTATTATTGTTGCCATAAAATATTTTATTTTTGAATCAAATAATATTACTGTTGTGGTAAAAAAATTTGCATTTGGCAATGACATGACTAGTCATTGAATGGCACTTTATTATCATTGCGATCAGTATCAAGTAGTTTGTCGGTGTGAAAGGAGTGAAAAAAGTGAAATTTAAGTTTTAAAATAATAAAAATAAAAATTAAAGTTTTGGAAATAAACAAACAACAATGTCGGAAGATATTTTTGAAGAAACAATTTGTACGGTTGATTTATCAAATGAAGTGGTTGTATTGCTTTCAACAATGAATGTTTCAATAGAAACAATTTCTACATTCATAGAATGCGGCATCAACAAAGTCGATATATTGAAAATTATGCATTCAAAAGACATCGATGAAGTATTCTCAAAATTAGGAAGGGAGTTTATCGGAGAAAAAATCATTTTTCGCCATGAATTGCAAAAGTGGCGGAATCAAAATAAGGTACGTAGGGTTAATTTGTTTATTTATTTGTAAATTCTTATGAACTTTTAGCACGCTTGTAACAAAAGTTACTATACATAAACTATGTACTATATTAAAAATCTTTAAAGACTCTTACATACATATTTCCAAAGCATAATACATACATATGAAAATAAGACAGAATTTTAATTAATATTCTTGTGCTGTAATGTTTGTATGTATTTGCTACATTCAATACAACAGGCTTTTTATCATTTAGGGATTCCCCCTTTTGCATGCACGTAGTTTTGAATAATCATAAAATTACGAATAAAGAAAAATGTAAACAAAAAAATAGTGTTACCGTGCTGTTATAAGAATAGACAATAAATGCTAATACATACTATTGTACAATTATGAAAAAATTATTATAATTATTTTATGTTTTATATTTATGAACATGGACAGCTTCCATTACTATCTTGCTGCGGATCGGACATAACAATCACAAATTCAAACCAACCTTCAAACGAAGTGAACAATTGTGTTAATACCAATCAATCATACTCTCATAATTATGATATAAAAAACATTCTAAGTAAAACAGTTACAGGAATAGACATTCTGAAAAATTATGAAAAAAATAATATGTTAACTGACAATGAGCAAAATAATGTGGTTCGCATTGTAATTGATAATATTATCATGAATGGTATTAAAATGGATGTAAGAGTCATGACGGCAGTGGCACAAGCAATTACTTTTGTTTTCCCAAACGAAAATGAATGCACTTATTTCATTCCACGTAGTGGCAAAAGAAATGCATCTGGAAAACTATATGACAGATACTATAATGAAAAACACAGGCGCAAGGCCATGGATGCAAATTCGTTAAAAAAGTTTAAATCTGCTGAGCAAAGCACTGTAGAAATGCCTGAGTTGAATTTAACAACATATAATGACTTCATTTCTAATAAAAATTGGCTAGTACACAATATTCCTACAAATTTAAAACAATTATGGCAGCAAACATCTGAAAATCGGCTAAAAGAAAATAAAACATCACTGGACGAATTTTTAAAAGCTTGGCCCAGATACAAAGACCCTAACGGATTTGAACTCATTGATGTCGATTTCGAAACAATGCATCCAGGAAAAAAATCTTTATTGCTAGAAAAAATTGATGTCCTTGAGAAAAACGTTTCCGAAATATTCGCAACAAGTATCAAAGATAAACTCAATTTGCAGAATTTTGAAAAATATAAATCGGCAGAAAATCGTGGTAAGTTGATGAGATATATTCTCGTCTTTAATTTATTGTATGAAAAATATTTTTACAGATTCGCGACATCTTTATTTTTTTTATTTATTACATGCGGTTATAACTCCTCCACGCATCAACAAGGCAGCGAAACCATCTATATCTGATGCACAAAAGGATATGATTGGCCACATAATAAATATAAACAATTTGGTCCAGTGGGAAGATGATGCCACATCCCTTGCTGCGAAAGAAAGGCTTACATTACAGCCTAAAATACTAGTGGTTGGTGAATCATTAGATAAGTTAAGCGAATTTTACGTTCTTTTTAGTGGCGTACGATATAAGGTCGAAACCTTACTTCGTGCTGCCGATTTGATAATTAAAATATGTTTTGTCATGGATTTAGAATAATCCAAAAAGAGCAAATATGTGTGGATATTTTTACAAAATTACGTTTATAACATTCCTTCACAAGATAAAATTGCAAAATTAGAAACAATATTAAACAAACTTAAAAAACTTTAAACGTTATCAAAAAATTTTATCAAAAAATGCCCACACATATTTGCTCTATTTGCTCCGACGTTTTTTACAATGCTTATTTGTTACTTTCTCATTTAAAGGATGTGCATATGACTCCAAATACCTTTCAATATTATTGCAATTTTAACGAATGCAATAAGTATTATCAAAATTTTTATAAATTCAAACAACATGTTATAAAACACGACAAGTGTATGGTATATTCTCAAGAGACAACATACGAAGGCAACAGAAATAAAAATCTTCCAACAACAAGTCTTACAACCTGTACAAAATCAACTGAACAACCAATATTTCAACTAAATATTCCGGATATTAATAACTTAAAAGCATCTATTTTGAAAAATACCATATCAATGAGTTTGAGATTGCATTCACGATCAAATGTTGCTAGAAATAATGTGCCGGAAGTGCAAAAAGATGTAACCTGTGTTATTACCCCTTTGATAAACACTCTTGAATTATATATTCAATTTCTTCCTGAAAATGCTCAATCTTCATTCTCCGAATTAATTAATATTGCCAGAAACCCGTTTAAAGATATCGATTCAGAATATAAATTTTTCAAACAGTTAGAACAATTAGACCTTTTCAAGTTTCCAAAACAGTTTTTAATATCAAGAGATTTAGATGAAATATTTGTTCGTGGACAGCCAACATTGGAAGCCATTAATACTGAGTGCTGCTTTTGCGATATAAAACACCAACTACAAAAATATTTCGAAAGTTCCAATGTTCTAGATTATACGCTGAAAAATATTGAGCAAATAAAAGGAAACGGTAAATTAAACCACTTTATTATGGGTCATTTGTGGAAAAAAAAGATGGAAAATTTTGGAGATAAAATAGTTTTTCCAATATTTGTTTACTTTGACGACTTCCAGATAAACGATGCACTTGGACCCCGTAAAAATTCTATTTGCGGTATTTACTTTTCTATACCAGTGGTTTCTCAGCACCAGTTAAGTTACTTAAGAAATATTTTTGTTGCTGGTTTTATTAATGCAAAAGATATGGCTTATTTTGGCAATGAGGCCTCACTCAAACCTCTCATAGATGTTTTGGAAGATTTGAGCATCAACGGATTAAATTTTGAAATTAATGGACAATCGATAACTATATACTTCGTTCTTGGACAAATATTGGGTGATAATTTGGGACTCAATGAAGTTTTGAGCTTCCAAACAAGTTTTAACAGCAATTATTTTTGTAGGAGTTGTACAATGTCGAAAGAAGAATGTAAAAAAAATTTTTTTGAAATAGAACAAAAAATTCGTGATAAAAATGTGTACTTAGAAGAAATTGAAAAAGCTAGCTCACAAGGGCACATTGTGTCAGCAGTAAAGGAAAATTCTGTATGGAATAAATTATCTTATTTCCATGTCACTGACAACACATGTTACGATATCATGCACGATATTTTTTTGGGTATTGCAAAATATAATATTCCAAAAATTTTAAATTATTTTATATATGTTAAACAAATTTTTACATTAGATGCTTTTAATTGTCGAAAACAGTTATTTGATTACGGGTCTACAGATTTGCAGAATATAAGTTCTCCCATAACAAAAAATCAAATCAAAAATATTAATATTAAAATGAATGCCGCCCAAATGAAACTATTTTTAGAGACTATTTTACTTTTAATTGGCGATTTGGTAGATGAAAACGACAAAGTATATAAGTTTCTTATTAATTTCATAAAAATTGTTCATCTAATTTTATTAGATGAATTTGATAATGACATTTTAAAATTATTACAAGATTTGATTTTCGAACATAACAAATCGTTTGTAACAATATTTGAGGAACAATTGAAACCAAAATATCATTTTCTTAGTCATTACCCCACTACCATAAAAAAGATAGGTCCTCTTAAGCATCTCTGGTGCTTCAGATTTGAAGGGAAGCACGCTGCTTTCAAACAGTATACCCATATTATCGGATCTCGTAAGAATATACCATATACATTGTGTGTAAAACATTGTCTTAATTCTTCGCTACATTTAGTTGAAAAAACTTTTTTTAAAGATGACTTTGAGTTTAAAAGAACTAAAACTATTGATTTGACAAAACTTACTTTTTACAAAAATTTATGTACAGATTTAACCACTGGCTTTGAAATTGAAAAAATTATTTTTAAAGGAATTGTTTTTACAAAAGGAGAATTTTTACACTTTAGAAATGTTAACGCAATTATCCTAAATATATTTTATAAAATGGAAAATGAAATATACTTAATACTTCAGGAAGTAAAAACTGAATTTTTTGAAAAATTTCAAGGCTTTGTTATATTGCAAGAAATGAATGCATATTATTTAAAAAAAATTGAATTATTTTTAAGTTCAAAACCCCGAAAAATAAATGTTTTGAACAATAGTCTTAAGATTGCACGATTTTAAAATAAACATTCTCAAACTTAAAATGTTGTTTTCTTTTATATTACATACCTTACCAATATTTACATTTGCGACAAAAGTATATTGAACTGTTGAGGCAACAATTTCTGCATTTGCGGCAAAAGTATATTGAGCTGTTGAGGCAACAATTTTTTCAATTGAGGCAACAATTTCTGCATTTGCGATGAAAGTATATTGAACAATTTCTGCATTTGCGACAAAAGTATATTGAACTGTTGAGGCAACAATTTCTGCATTTGCGGCAAAAGTATATTGAGCTGTTGAGGCAACAATTTTTTCAATTGAGGCAAAGAATATTGAACTATTGAGGCAACAATTTTTGCAGTTGCGACAACAGCAACTGAACCGTCGGGGCAACAAATATGACATTTTAGGCAACATATTTAACTTTGTCTCAAAAATGAATTTACACTTTGGGACAACAGAAACAGACTTGTTCGTACAAATGCAAAATGTTGTTGGGCACAATCCGAATGTAAATTCTATTTGAATCAAAATCAAATTATCTTGGCATTACAGTCTTTTTTTTGTGTGTAATAATTTAATAAATTTGTTCATATTTATAACGTTTTGGTAAATATGAGAGTCTAATCAATTATTTATTGTTACGAAAGGTGAAGTTAGGTATGGGGTAGACAAGCTTAAATTTTAATTTTTGTGTATATATTTTTTCCTGTATCGGGCTGATAAATTACTTTCTTTTATCAGCATGGAGGGTGGGCTTAGAATCAACGTGGCAAATTACATCTTAGAGCATGTTTCGGTCTTCAATCAATATTTTTTTTATGCGGATCATCATATTTAATTTCTTTACGCTACCTAAAATTTAAAGTCTTTTGTGACGATTAATTTATAAAAAAATGGAAACCCTTTTAATAACCACACCCATTGACGAGCACAGCCAGATTACTAGGTAGCCATGTTTCCCAAATATTTCAACTCAATATGAAGAATCGTTACACATCGTCTTACTAATATTTATTTCCTTTGAACGAAACAAATTTTTTTTAAATTACAAATTACACAGTGATACAAAAAAGAATGAAGTAGAAATTCCCGGGAAGTGATACTATTTTTCTGATAGGTATTGTCGCGTACAACAAGAATCTGTATTTGAAATTTGCCAGTCACATCAGAATTTTGAGATACGGTTAAAAAACCGGGTTTTCGTACCTCTATGCACTTATAAGCGAGTAATTTACTTGTTTAGTAACCGATTTTCAGTTTCTTAACGGATTTGGAAAGAAGGAACTAGTACCTTTAGAATGGTGTACATATTGTTATGGGTGGCTTAAAAGCTCTTTGTGTATTTCTCCACTAAACACATTTTTCCCCCACTTTTTTAGACATTTTTCAACTTTGGCGATATTTTTACGCATTATTTTATAAAGGAACTGTAAAATGTTTTAATTTATTCAAAAAATATATTTATTTGTGAGTAAAACGCAACTTTGTTTAAAAAAATCCGTTATTCAACTATTTATCAAACCTAAATTTTTGCATAAATAAAACTTTTAGCTATTTCAGTCAAAAATGTTTGTTTGACCGTTTTTTTTTAATTCAGCATCATCGGTTTCTCTCCGAAGTAACCAGCAATATTCTGAAAGCATTTTTATTTTATTTTTTCCTTCAAATCGTTTTTCAATTGTAATTATCTCTTGGTGAAAATGTTCACCTTGTTCATCGCTGAACTGACCCAGATTGTCTGGGAAGAAATCTAAGTGTGAATGCAGGAAATTAATTTTTATGGACATATTGCAGCCCATTTCACCATATGCACTTAAAAATTCATTAACAACAGCGACATAGTCGTCGCTTCTGTAATTGCCAAGAAAATTATCACAGAGTGCAACAAAACTATTTCATGCACGCTTTTCGACTGAATTTAACTTATTAATAAAATTTTCATCTGTCATAATTTTACGGATTTGGGGTCCAATGAAAATACCTAAAATTGATCGAACAAGATAAAAACGATAAATAAAAGTACTAGAATTAGAAACAAATACTTTAATACCTCCTTTTATTTTGGCTTCACTTAATTTTGGGAACACTTCTTTAAGATAGCAAAAAGCGGCGCTGTTTACATCAAGTTTTTTAACAAACTTTTTCATATATCCCAGCTTCAGATGCAGTGGTGACAAAATAACATCCTCAGGAGAAACTAATGGGACGTTTAAAATACTTCTGCTACCTATTTGATACGCCTCACGAGATGGCCATACTTTACGGTCATACCGATTCGGGGCACGACTATCCCATTCACAAAGATAACAGGGATGCTTTGTGTAACCCCCTTGCATACCAAATAAAATTATTAAAACTTTTAAATCATGAATTCCATTTATGAGTGGTATAGCTGACGAATCGAAGTATTTTTTTCATTACTTCGTAAGTTTCTTTAGTGCTTGTCGCATATGCGATTGGAACTGATGGTAACTGATTTTGATTATGTAATAAAACAGCTTTCAAGCCTGGATATACCAATACAGATTTAAAATAATTAAATAAAAACTATTTTTTTATAAGGAAAACATACTTTTACATGAACCATCAATGAAAAGTCGCCATTCGTCTGCCTTATAGTTGTGATTCAGTGCCGATAATAGTTTGGGTACATCAACGCAATACACAAGATTACTGTCATTGTGATCTGCCTTAAAACTTTCTTCAATTAAAAAAGTACGGTCATCCCTTCTACAAGATGTTACACGAAAATCGTTTTCCACCAAATTCCACTGCTTTACTCGTGAACCGAGTATTTCCGATTGTCGTTTTGACAAATTCAAATCGCGAATGAGATCGGCGAAATCTGCGTTTGAAATTAAATGCCGTTCCGTTGTAGTGGATTTGGATGGAAGGTACTCTTCTTCTTCCAACTCTTTCAGTTTGAACAGCAGATGTGCTATTTGTCGGAACTTCATCCTTTGCATATATAGGTTTTGTAACAGTTGCAACATTTGCATATTTTACACTTTTGCGCGTTTTAAAAGTGTAGCCTAAAGTATTGGTTTGACAAAAGTAACAATCATCTGGCTTATGAAAAACCTGATGAGCCAAGTCATAGGCGTAGAAAAGGGCAAAGTAACTGACGGTAGAACTTTGCATTTTCTTAGTGTTGCACAGCAACATTCACAAACAAATTCTGGTTCATACCAGCGGCTGCATTTGTAACAACGATTGAAGATTTTGTTGTATACTTCCACCACTACAATATTGTTTCTAAAATTACGGCTATGACCGATATCCGTAAATAAACCACAAATATAGCAAAATTTATCATGTCTGTCGCACATTTTTATTTTAATTGCACTCGATTATTATCAAATTGTTAACTTATTAAAAAACCAATACTTTTACACGAGTTAAGCTCTCTTTGCAAATTGTTGTTGTAATTCTAATTAGCAAAAAAAAGTTTGGCGAACTCTGTTGTCTCAATTTTCTATTATACTCCAAATTGCATTTACAAAATTTGACAGCAAACTCCTTGCACAACTTCACTAAACAGAAAGCGAAAAAAAACAAGAAAAGTAATATGCAAAAATTTAGGTTTGATAAATAGTTGAATAACTCAGTCAATTTTCAACGGATTTTTTTAAACAAAGTTGCGTTTTACTCACAAATAAATATATTTTTTGAATAAATTAAAACATTTTACAGTTCCTTTATAAAATAATGCGTAAAAATATCGCCAAAGTTGAAAAATGTCTAAAAAAGTGGTGGAAAAATGTGTTTAGTGGAGAAATACACAAAGAGCTTTTAAGCCACCCATAACAATATGTACACCATTCTAAAGGTACTAGTTTCTTCTTTCCAAATCCGTTAAGAAACTGAAAATCGGTTACTAAACAAGTAAATTACTCGCTTATAAGTGCATAGAGGTACGAAAAACCGGTGTTTTAACCGTATCTCAAAATTCTGATGTTACTGGCAAATTTCAAATACAGATTCTTGTTGTACGCGACAATACCTATCAGAAAAATAGTATCACTTCCCGGGAATTTTTTTTTGTCTCACAGTGTTATTGATTGAACACAAACTGGCATGAAATTAGCCAAAGTGGCAAAATGAAGCATATGCTTAACGATTTTTGGCCAAAAATTTTATTACATTAAAAATCAAGCAAGGATTTAATAGTGGGTGAAAACTACATTATGCGCCGATTTTTAAACACATTTAAATTTAATTAAATTTCGTCACTTCTGAACAAAAATATTTTGATTTGGAAGCACTGGCAACTGAGGGAAGCAATGCATTGCTTATTTGATAAAAAATGCTTCTCAAAAGCACTAGCGCAAGGAGCTGAATGTATTGATTATAGATGGCTCATCTCGAACAAAAAACAATGCGAAAGTGCAAGTGATTCTGTAACATTGGGTGAATCATAAGAAGTGTCTGTTGCGCAACCTTTGAGTGTTTGTCTTAGAAATGCATAGTTGAGTAATTCCGCTCGCTCCACTCATCAGTTGAGTAATTTTCCATCATAAAATTGTTTCGCTACCTATATGTTCTGCTCAGCCTGAACAGCTGATCGAATAGAGTTATGTCTTTTATATGCTTTGCTAGACCCATTTCACACTATGTCTTTTAGCCTGCCTTGTATACAATATATTGACAATTTTCTTTTAAGTAAATTACGAAAAGTCTGCACATTTACATTAATCGTTTTTAGTTCATCCCTTTTTGGCATTTATATACATATACATGCTTAATGCTGAGAGTACAAAAAAGGCAAAGAGAAATGTCATAAATTCCCTCGGATTTTTATTTCGTGAACTTTGTTTTGCCCCGCAACAACAGACTACGTTGTTTAGCGTTTGTTTCAGAAGATTTCGCTGTAGTAAAGCATTTGAAATTGCCCTCATGTCTTAAAAGTTCTTATAAGACGTCTTGTGAAGGTCTTTAATACACAACTCGATTATACGCAAATCTTTGCAAATAAAACTATTTGGAAATACTGAACTCGCCTTTTATACGTACATAGAATACCAAATCAAATTCATGACAGGTAAAGTTAATACCACAAAACATACGGAAGTGTCACGAGACGGAAGATATTTGTATTTTTCTGTTTGTCTCGTTTCCCCTCAAATTTTGTTGTCGTTTTTGTTTTGCTACGTCTTTCTATTTAAATTAATTTTTATTAGCTGTATTAATTGGTAAGTAGCAATACACTACAGTATCGAATACACTATACTTTTCTCTTTTTTCCACGAGTTTTAACAAAAACCTGATTGGAACTGTTTTTACCTGTTACTTTATTCACTTCTGTGTATTCTGTGTTAATACTACAACAAAGTACAAACAATAAAAACTATATAGTATTTTGTTGTTGAAGAAGAGATCTAGGCCATCATGGCTAACAGCCGGCTCAGCTGAGCCGTCGATAATTTTAGTCAGCTATGCCGCCGCAGAAAATAGTTTGGCTTATTCTTCCTGAAAACAGCCGCCGATTTTCCATGTATGTACAATATAATCTCATATTATTTAATTTATTTATTATTCGGCATTTTTTCATATGATTATTTGAATATAAATTTATTTTCTGGTGGTTAAGCATTGTGTATATATTTAATTGGTGCTTTGCCAAATCATCAGTAGACTTCAACCACATATTTTGAACAGTCACAAACTTCTTATCTTATGTACAGATTTTCAAAAACTATTTGAGAATTCGCATATAGTAATATTTTTGAGGAAAACAAAAAAAACAACGAAATAAGCGTAGTAGGTTTAGAAACTTTAACAAAAAATTTTGTTGAAGCGGTTTGAGGATTTGGGAAAGCACCAATGAAATACATATATAGACAATGCAAATAAATTTCAATTAAAATAACCTTATGACAATATGCAAAAAATAATACATTTTGGCTTCTACATCGTTTTCACATGTTTTCTTGTGGGATCGCATGTTGAAACAAATGCTAAGTTGAAATTTAGAAAATAAAAATTAATATTATGTGTTCTAGCATCCGAATTTAAATGAAAACAAGTTTTAAATAGACGATTTGTAACTTCTCGAATTTTTTCACTTTTAGCAAAAATACTCGTAATCTTTTCACTTGTTAGAGTCTTGTGAAAAGAATACGAGTTTTTTTGCCAAAAGTGAAATCGAAAAACTCTAAAAGCTTGAAATCGTCTATTTAAAAATTTTTTGTATTAAAAAATATTTAAATTCGGATGCTAGAGCACATGCTATTAATTTTTATTTTCTAAATTTCAACTTAAAAAGGTTAGCATGTGTTTTAACATGCGATCAAACAAGAAAACATGTGAAAACGATGTGGAAACCAGAACATGCACGATTATTTTTTTTTATTTGATCTGAGCTTCCGCCGACGATTTTCTCATGAGCCGGCGCCGCCGAAAAAATAGTCCGGCGCAGGTATCTATATATAAACAATTTTTGACACACGAGCCAACAGTTATATAAATTCGCCTTGCAATTGGCGAAAAAAAGTAGATCGGCTGTGTTTTCAACTTCTGTTATGAATTTCATTGCGTGCGAGAAGTTAACAAACTAGAGATAACAAACTTAAATTTTCACTCAATGAGGAAGTTTACACGAGAACAATTTTTAAACCGCACAATTTTTGTTCTTTTCCAAATTACACGAGACTAATTAATCTGGCATAAAATGTATACGTATAAGTTAATTGTTCCCATGTGTTTTTAATCGATTACACGATTTTGAATTAAAACAACATGTTCTAAGGTCTCGATGTGACTAACTTTTTTATTTTTTTCAATTTTTTCATTGTTTGAAGTTTTTAAAATACAAATGTCTTAGGCTACTAAATTAAATTCAACATATTTTATATTTAAGTAATAAAATAGAGTATTACAATTATTTTATAATTATATTTTGTGTTAACTTATACACAGCTTTGTGTGTGTTAGTGTTTTATTTATTCATTTGAAGTTTGGTTTTCATTATAAACGTATCGGAACATACTTCCAGGAATGAGAATAAATGAGAAATTGTTTATTATTGGCAATATTTACTAAAAAATTAAAATGAAAAAATTGTTTTCATTATCTTTTATGAATTAATGCGAAAAAGTATTCATATTTCTAGATAGTTACATTATCCAGAAGTACTTTTTGTAACTTTTTTTAAAAGAAGTAAATAAAATCTATTTCATTTTATTTTCATACAGCCTTATTTATAAAACTTATTAAGCCTTTAACAAGGTTTTTTAAAACAAATTTTCTTAAAAAGTCTATAAAGCCTCAATAATTTTTATAAATAAGACTGATATAATTTATTTAACACGAAAAAACAATAAATTCAATTATTAGTTTTAAAGTTTGTTGACGTGACCAACCCCCTTCTTCTTTCAAATTCATGTCTCCACGACGATGACCAACTAAATAATAATACGCTCTGTAAAATAAAAACACCGAACCTGTGTTTTCGCAAGTGTGTATGTATTGGTTTTGTGCTGCTAATGCGGGGTTGAAGCTGGTTGGAAAATTATGCCAACCAAAAAACCACTTTCTTCACCGAATTTGCCAACAAACTGGCATGTTGTGCCAGCATAATTAATCCCGTGTAAACTACCTCAATGTAAAGAGAGAAATGTACACAAGAGAGCAGGGAATTGAGTGGCTCTCATTTTATAATTTTTTTTGCAGAAATGTGCTGCCATATTGTGATATTAAACTAGGTGGGCCGCTATATATTTTCTTTGAAATTATGGCAGCATTATGATAAAATGAACTTGGCATTACATTTTTGCTGAAATAAAAAAAAAACTGTGGAAATATATTTATATATTATTAATACCATTTTTATTTCATTTTCAGGCAAAAAATTATCACATGGTGAAGGGTTCTGCACATGGAATTATAATTTAGGTAAGTTGTAATGAGTAAAGTGTGTTAAAATTGATATTAAAGAAAATTATCTGCAGGTTGATTACAGTGGACAAAGTGCGGCTGATAAAGTAAGTGAAACATACATGATTGAAAATTTACAAATGGTTATGTATATATTTTATCTTAATAATTAAAACATTTATTTCTTTACAGGTTGGAAGAATTACATACTAAGAATTTTTCCCGAAATCCTGCGACGTAAGTTTCTAAACATAAATTATGTAAATATCGTTGGTTGGTTTCTGGTTTGCTGCAGACATAGTGTATTTTGAATTGACTATGCCGCAAGACAGAAACCAACCTACGATATATAATTGTAGTAAAAAATAAATTAAATAAATGTTTATTTGAAAGTTTATTGACTTTTATAGTATAAGTATGTAGCCTAACGTAAGACCATGCTCTTTATTCTACGTGAAATAACGTCTTGTGTACAGAAGATGGTCCATAGTTTCAGTTAATAATAAATGTTTATTTAAACTAAAAATTTAAAATATACAAACTTGTCTTAGAGTTTATTTAATGTAAATATTTTCTTTTAAATTTAGTGAGAGCGACCATGGGAGGTAAAAGTAAGTTATATTTATATGATTTAAAGTCCATACTAGTGAACTGCTCCTTTTTAGAGGAGTTGCAGATTGTTTCTTCGAAAAATAATGAATTGTTTCAAATAATTATTAACTCCTTAAATGATATGAATAATCGGAGTAAATATAGAAAGATTGCAAACAATTTAAAAAATAAAAGAAGAATCTGTAGTATGGCGAAAAACTTGTTGAATTCAGGCAAGGTTAAAAAATCTGATTTTTGTATTTCTGAAGCGAAGGAAAATATTATATGCAATATTAGCAATATAGCTTCAGAAAATTAAATTATATTTGACTGTGGTCAAAGTTTTAGCAGAGACTGCAGAGAAAATTATTTTTCAATTGGAGAAGAATACATATCTGCAATAAATGAATCAGTGCCAAATGTTTCGGAAAATTCGATTGAGCAAAATAAACAGAACTCAGAAAATTTAAATGAAATTGATGACAATTTTAACAAAAAGTCCTCAAGCGATTCTTTGAAAGAATTTCGTAAGGACATTGACGAGCTCAAATTTTATTTGAAAACAGTAATAAAAGATTTAAAAAAGGTCTTAGAAAAACAAGGTCCTGAAAATAATACTTGTTGAATATAATCAGAGGGAAACATGTAAAAATACTTACAATATTCTCGAAAGTCTTAAAAAGGAGCCGAAAGCGGAAAATAATCGCGATCATACTCTTGACCCTTTTGAAATAACTGATGATTCTGTATATGTATCTAAATATTTAAAATACAGAAAAGAAGCTAATCCCAACGAGAATTGCAATAGAATTGTCATGCGGGGTGAATCCAAGTCCTCAAATCCAAAAAGGGTATTTAAAAGAAATTTTTTTGATACCTCTTTTTCAATAAATTTGGATATTTTAAAGACTACTGCAAATATAAAAATCAGTAGAAATAAGCTTCTCGAAGACGTAGTAAGAGAAGAATATGATAAACACAACAATGTATGCATTTTGTGCTTTTACTGCGTTAAGCCTATAAAAACAAATATATGTATGTATATGCATATGCTTATTGCAGATTTAATGATTGTACTACTTTTCGCTTTGAAATTAGCCCTGTTGGAAATGTTTCCGTTTACAGAACGAAAGAAATAAAGCATGCTGAGAATGAACTACATGTTGGACAGATAAGAGGAGTCAAAAGATATGTTTTCAAGAATAAACTTAAGAAAAATAACGCATATTTATTCAGAAAGCAACAAATTATGAACGCTGCTGATGATATTGCCGAAAAAGGCAACTTTCAGGGTATTCACAATTTGGAAACTCTGAGAAAATGTAAGTCTGAAGGAAATTTTAATTTTTACTATCATTCAGATCCATTTTATTCTCTCGTTTTGATGAAGAGAAGGCCATATAAAAGCTATATACATGTGGTTGCTTCACCGTTTACAGTTTACACATGGGAGAAATGTACATTTGAGACACTTTCAAGTAATAAAGAAATTCTTGAAGATTGTAAGTTTACACTGCACTTAGACGCTTCTGATGAAAGTGTAAGACAACTAGAATGTGCGGAAAAAAGAATTTTAACCTATAAATTAGTTATACGAAACTGTAAACTAAAAAAGGTAATACCAATCGCTGAAGCGATTCTGTCACGACACACACGTGATGCAATATATGCTTTTCTAAATGCCTTAAAATTGTATTTAAAAGAAAACAAAGTTAAGTATCAATTTAGATGGGCTTTTTGTAGAAGAGTTTGCACAGATGTCAGTGCAGCATTATACGGCGCGGTGTTAAAATGTTTTAATAATCATACCTTGCTGGAATACCTTAACGCTTGTGCAACATACTTGAACAACGTTAAATTAAATCCAAATGTCAAACCCGATTTCGTAGTATTGCAATGGTGCAAATGTCATTATATTCATATAATTTGCAAGGACTTAGATGTGAAATTGGGTAGAAAACATATTTTGAGACCTTTGTTAAAATATGCTTTAATAGCTGCATTTAGCTTAGCCACTATTGAAGAATGCCAACAGTGGTTTAAACATATTTTTATAGTTCTGATTACGCCATACAAATCTCCTTCCTTTGAAAGAAGTTTTGAAATAGTGCGTGAGTGTTTAATTGAAATTGATGATGAAATAAACACTAAAGAATATAATATGCCAGAAAGTAACCAGAACCAATACTTGGAATCTATTGCATTCAATAGTCCGTTTCGGAAGATGTTTCTTTCAATTTATCATGAAATTGAAAATGACATTAAAGTAATAAACAAGGGACAAGATTTGAATCAATATCGAAACGATGATATGTGTATGTTTATATTAAACAAATACTGCCCTTTTATTGTTCTTTGGACTAATATTATGGGTATTCATGTTGATTAATCAGGAAAGCATATAAGTAATGCACCTGTTGAGTTTGCGTACTATTTACAAAAGCATATTATTCTACCACAAAAATCGGTAAGAGCTGATGTTTTCGTAAAAGTCATGAGAATTGATTATCTTAGTTCTTTGAAGGAATTACGGTATAGTTATAAAATGTTCGGACAAATTTCCGAAAAAATTGAAGATATACTTTCTTCTAGTTTTGACAATTTAAATGATAAAGGTAAAAGTATAAGGTTAAAAAAGGAACATTCATATATTTGTTCAACACCCATCGATAAAAAAGATGCAAGTGTTGAAATAATATAAAAAGACCACAGCTATATAAAAGGATTATCTAATATTGAACCTGTAGAAGAATGGAAGAAAAAAGATTTCAAAAAACAGAAATCAATCCGGCCTAAAATAATGCTTGCATCAAAAGCAAGTAAAAAATATCAAAAAGTCAGAAAAAACAAATATCAAAAGAGTTCCAAGACAAATTTTATCTTTTTAAATTTGATTTATTGTTTAATGAAGTTAACAATATAAGTGATTCAATCACATTTGGTTTTTTTGATACTTTGGAAACGTCCGACTGGAACTCATTGGATAATGGAGAATGGTTGACAAATTTTGTTCTTGTTGCTTGTCTTCTTAGCATTTTAAAAGACAGCAGATTAAACGACTGCTTTAGCATGCCCTGCCAAACCAATGAAATAAACGTTGATAAAATTCAAACACTTTTCGAAAACCAACCAGAATTGTTGTTTGTACCTATTTTGAGCTCATCCCATTATACTTTATTTACAGCCTGTTTTTGTAACGTAACTTTTTGTATATTGCACGCCAAATAACGAATGAATTGAAATTTTGGTTTTTGTTTATTTTATTTTGAGTATAACGAATAAGCTTTAAGCATTTGTTTGAAAATTTGGTTCACGTACGTACTACATAAACAAAATCAACTTTCAAAATAAACAATCAGAAAAAATTTAACGGGTCGGTAAAGTGTTTGAATTTTTATAAATAAAAGTAAAATAAGGGATTTTTTTAACAAAAGATGTAAGTATTTACATATTCCTAAAGAAAAAAGAAACGTTCAATTCCACTATACAACAAAAAAAAGTAACCACTAAAATAAGATGTTTTCTTAGCTAATTCAGGGTCGCTGAACACGAATATGGTAATCATTTATTTTTCTTAAGAAGCGTTTTGGAGATACACGCGGAAAAAATTGTTTTTCTTTTAATAGCCAGTATTTTGATTGTGTTGATCGAATAAAAATTCACTGAGATACGGGCCCTTAGATTTAAAAAAACTTGAAGTTCTTATGATTTTTTTTTTAATTCGATATTGTAAGTTGCGCCCTTAAGCCAAAAAAAGTTATAAAATTTATTTTAGACATATATCTTAAATAAAATGTTGTAGCTCATTTATTAAGCGCAAAGTTATTATTATCGGGCAAAAAATTAAAAACTTATTACACATTTACTTAATGCATCCGACTTTGAATTTTCGGGTGTTTTCATTAAAAATTTAATTTAATAAGTGCCATATTCGTTGTCAGCAGCCCCAATTTAGTTAAAAAACATTTATTTTTAGAGGTTGATTTTCTTGTGGCATCCAGCAGTATTCACCTATCATGGATATTTTCACTAAATATGTCGTAAGTGTTTAATTTTTTATCCTCTGATAACAATTTAACGTTTAATAAGTTGGCTACAAGATTTTATTTAAGATGCAAGTTTAAGATAAATTTTAGAATTTTTTTTTGGCTTAAGGGTGGAACTTAAAATATTGAATGTAAGAAAAACTTTTTTTAATCTAAACGGCCGTAACTCAATGAATTTTTATCCGACCATTACTTCTACATCTTTGCAGTAAAGTCAATCATAATACAGGTAACTAACATCAACACAAAACTCACCAGTTCAGAGGTCATCCAGAGAGGTAAAACGAAGCAAAGAAAACGAAAAAAATCAAATAAAACTTTTAAAATCTTAGGTAGAACAAAATGACGCACTTGTAGATGAAATGAAGGCATATACAATAAATCTTGGTTCGATTACAAAGGCGTTATATCATTCGGTATTAATAACTTCAAACGCAACATATCCAATCATTGTTTTTTTCAGCAAACACGTATTTTTTGTATATTTAAAAATAAAATTTTTTTAAACTCTTAAATTTTATTTATTTTTAAGTCAGATTGATAGGGTTGCTTTTTCTAAAGAAACTTTTAATTTTCTATGAAAAAAGAATTACAACTAAAAAAGTAATGGAAACATTGTTCTTAAACGTTTAATTACGAACAAAAAGAGATTTTATTTCCAAACGAAAAAAGAAAATGAACTCAATTCCCAGTTCGATCGTTTGGCTAATAATCGCTTGCCTTCTAACGTAAGGCGGTTCGATGAACAGGCTGTTATTCTCAAGCCGATCACTCATGAGTTCATGTTTGTTAATTCTTATGAAGATTTAGACGTTGGAAGAAATATATTTGATCTTTTCATAGCTAAATTAAAAAGTAATAAAAACGTGTGGAACTATAGTGATATAAAGGAAAGAGATATGAAAAAAGATGGTTCAAATTGTGGAATTTTTGTTCTGATGTACGCATTAAGAATGCTTGAAAATAAATCACTTAAGAACTTAGGGTGCCCTAATGATTTCAGAAAAAAAATGAAATTATTATTACTAAAGTATCAGGGTGATAGGCCAAGATTTTGTTGCCATTGTTGTTGCATAAAAAGGACCAATTGTGATGTTTTTATATGTAAGGACTGTAAATTCTATGTTTGCACAAACTGCACATATAAACACTATGAAAGCGAGTCAAAAGTCTGTAAAATTATTGGTCAAGATATCTTTTCGATATGAGTGTATAAATTTAAGCAATATAAAACCTGTGATATAAACTAAGTTTAAGTTCTAATATAAGTTCTAATAGGTATACGGTATGTAGGCCTATTGGGGATGCCAGCCATAAACAAACAATTGGCAACGCACATTGTGCAGTACCTCTAGGGTTGTGTGGAAAACTGTACATATTTCTATACATCGATGGGGTATATTTCTAAAGGAAGTCGCTCAAACTGTCTTGCGTCATTGTAAATGCAAAATATCGTAGCTTTTCTTTAAAATGCAACAACATAATACACATACAATCCCAAAGAAAGCTACGATGTTTTGCATCAAGGCGAATACAGTATCAGGTGACCTTATCAGCCCGGCTGATTATCAGCTGTTGATACAAAATTGAGCAATTTGAACCAAAATGTCAAAATTTGCTCAGAAATCTTTTGACAGATTGGTTTTGTAGCATAGCAAACTACATGTTGTTTTTTGTGTTGTAAAATTGTTGTACTGATAAGGTCACCCGATACTGGATTCGCCTTGTTTTGCATTTAATTAATAATTTAAAATAGTCAACCTCAAATTTGAATACAATTGTAACATGTACCCGAAACTTAGCTTTTACGCTATTTTCAATGGAATATTTATGCAAATGATTTGTATTAATATAAAAACTTTATTGATGGCAGCTAGTGTATATTCTGCTCTTTATTTAAAGTTTTTGCACCTTGCCATAACAATTCTATTTGTTTTTACCACATTATTACAACACAAAAGCATACTTTTATTATTATTATTTTTGCTTGTAAAAAACAGTGCACGACGTCGATCAGTTCAAAGCCGGTAACCAGCCGCCTCCGATTATTGTTGAAAGTTTTTTGGCTTATATTAAGTTTAGGGGCACCTCCCAGAAATTAAAAAAAATATCCTTTCCTATAGAAAATTGAAGAATAAGAAGATAAAATTAAGTAAAAAAATTAACAGCGAGGCTTAGTTTCCGAGTTATGGCCCTCTGAGATTCTAGTACAATACTATATCGTCAGGCCATTATTGGTTTGGCACATATCCCAAAAAGTCGGAAAGGAGAAAAACGACAAAGTTTTCTCAGGTAATTTTAGGTAATTTTATTTTAGTGTTTAATAGTAATGTAATAGTGTACGCCTAGTGTTTGAGTGGAAGTAGCAAATAAAATTTTATTTTTGAAACTTTGTTCAACAAAAAACTGAAATGGAATATAAATGATATGCCAAATTAAAGGTATAAAGGCGTAGTTTAAGCCACAATTGGTCCGGTCCCCGAACAAATTGAAATTTTGGCCCTATTCATGTAATAGTGTACGCCTAGTGTTTGAGTGGAAGTACCAAATAAAATTTTATTTTTGAAACTTTGTTCAACAAAAAACTGAAATGGGATATAAATGATATGCCAAATTAAAGGTATAAGGGCGAAGTTTAAGCCACAATTGGTCCGGTCCCTGAACAAATTGATATTTTTGCTTAACTTTAAAATATATATGAGGAGTGAAATGTTAACGTAAACTTGTAATTATAAATACTATATGAAGGACTTTTTAGTTTGCTTTATTCAAAACCTCAAAAATAAATATATTTGATGCTAAAAAAACATTGTTTTTTTGTTATATTTAATAAATTATTGGATATATTTAAATTATAATTGCCAGTACTAATTTAAGTTTGCCAAATTAGTTTTTTAACTTTAAAATCCTCTCCCATATACGAAAAAAGAAGAAGAGCATGTATTCATCATAAATGAGTATTTTTCTACATATATTATATTATTTAATAATTTAAGATTTTTTGACTTGGCATCACTATAATTTAGTGCTCAAACCAAGAAAAAACTCATTTTCTCAACTGCACAGTCTGCAAAAGAGAGAATATGGGTCTGGTTCTCTTTAATATGAGTGAAATTAATTTAGTTTGATATCTTTAGTTTGTTAACTTCACTAATGAAATTAGTGATTTGCCAAATTAACAGTATACTTTAACCACATACATAAATATTTTGAACAATCACAAACCTCTTATCTTATGCGCAGACTTCCAAAAGCCCCGGTGTCAAAAACTATTTTAGAATTCACTAAAATAATAATATTGTTACGTTTAAATGTTATGAAACGTGTAAGTTCTTTTGATTGCTCAAAAATAAAAATAAATAACAACACGATTTTCTTATTTGCAACTGAACTTCCTTTTATTCTTGACTAAACAAATTACAACTTTTTTTTTCTTATTTACTTCTGAACGTTATTATCCACGGCACGATGTCTTTTACTTTCAACGATGTTCATTCACTCCACTAAATTCCAATTAGCACTGACTGACTCTCACATACGGCAACTCTTTTTATACTACAAAACTGGATCTAGAATGTTCGCTAATAGATGGCGTAGTGTTTGTACTTAGTAAAACCAACTGGAAGAAACTATTACCGCACAACGATGTGGCTTTTTAGGCTTATATGTTTATTGGTAGCCAGACAGTCTTCTAGCACAATCGGAAAAATTCATGTTGCCGTTTCTAGATGTTTGTATGTGAATCGATTGGCCGTTAGTTTTTGAGTTTTCAAAATAACGACTTGTATGTTGGCAATGCGGTGTGCTACTGGTAGTAAAGGGTGGTTAGCATAAGTGCTCGCACTTTTATTTGTATACGTGTATATCTGTAGCTATGTACACAATTGTTGTTGTTGCTGTAGTGCTTGCACGTGAATATGTGTATACGTATGTTGCTTTAGTTAAATACTTCTAGATCAGCGATCTTCAAAAACGTGCACGCGTGCGAGTGCTCTTATAATCAGCGTTGCCACAACCAAAATATTTTTGTAACCAAAATATGAAAAAAAGTAACCAAAGGCGAAAAAAGTAACCAAAATTTGAAAAAAATATATCTGCGACAGTATGCAATAATCGCTTAAGTCCTTTTAATCAAAGAATTATTTTTTTGACGTTTTCACGCTAAGGGATTAAAAGGCTCCAACGCAAGATTATACTCTTGTGTGATCCTTTTTTTGATCATGTAGGCATTGTAATCACTCCAACTTTCAACTGGGGCGTAATATAATGTAATAAAGCTTAATTCGCATGCTCAAGCAATTATTAAATTCTATATTGCCATAAATATAATCATTATAAAACCATATAATATAAGTTAAACTAGTTGTATTTGAAATTTATTGAAATTAAAATTTTATTGGGCTACCCATAGTTTAGAATTATCAAAATGCCACGGTTTTGATAACTTTTAAAATACGGGCTGTAAAATTTTATCGTAATGGACAATTTAAGTATGTTAAACTAAATTTCGATATTATAAAAAAACCTTCCCCTGAAAACTAAAATTTTTTCCCTTACGATAAAATCGAAAAAAACTAATAATAAAAATAATTCAACATTTTTACAAACCCCCGAATATTTCTAGAAAATATGTGATATCTTCTAAGCAGCTAGACCAGTTTTGTTAAAACATTTCTAAGAACCCTCTCGATCACGTCACCTTTCAAACAGACTACAAAATCAGTCCACAGGGTGACCGATGACATTTTTCAAAAACTGGCACCAAAAGGGGATTTATCAAGAAAAAAAGAGGCAAAATAAAAAAAAACAGAAAACTACGCTAAACTTTTTTATTTTTAATGTATTTTTATATAATTCACTCTAAAAAAAGGAGACAAAAAGTGGCACAGCGGTCGAAAAAATGGCAATTTGCCTCTTTAGTCAATCAAACGGTCACGGTTAAAAATATTATCAAATAATAAACAATAACAAAAGAAATGTCATTTCTAATAAAAAAAAATTTAATATTATTAAATTCGTTATCTAAAAACATGAATGTAAAGATGAAGTATTAAAAAATACATAAGCATTATAGAGTTGCTATTAACATCCAGCTTCCTGCATTAGTTTTGATTAAGCTTAGCTACGAAAATCACCTTTCAGAAGCCAATGAGCTGTGTGGTAATCAATTAATTTATACCAACTATGAAAACAAAATGTACTTTTTATACCATGACGGTACCATTTTTTAATATTTATTAATAAAAACAGAAACGTAAAAAAATTTGTATACAAATTCAGAAGTATACAATAAAAACCAGAAACTTAACAAAAATGTGTATAAAAATTCAGTACACAATAAGAAATAACATAAAAAATATTAAATATTACATTAATAAAGGTAAATTCGTAGATTCAACTATTATATTAGAGATTATATTATATTAGAGATTATATTATATATTAAAATAAAAAACACAGAAAAAACTTAAAGAGAACATAGGCAAAATGAATGTTACCATATTGTGAAACATTAACATTTTTAAATTGTACCAAGTAACTCGCGGTAGTACCACAGCAGCAACAAGGTCAAAAATGTACCATAAAAAGTACAATTGTACAATGATTTCCATCCGTGGTTGGAAACTTTGTCTCAAAATATGTATATCTATATCAATACTTTTTATTCTTGATTGGGAAAATCTGAGCAATTGCTATGTACTGCATACAATTTCATCTTCTTTATCATGCACTAAATTTGGAAACTACATCCACATTTGTTTTTTGGCTTCCGAAATTCATTTAAAATGTGGTACTGCATCATGAAATGCAAATGTAAATAACATATTAAAATTGTTATTTTTGAGAAATTTTTAAATTCTTTAATTGAACTGTAGTGAATTTTAATCAGAAATAATTCATAGTTAAGTAGGTTGTTTGTGGGGTTTCGCGATCATGATCCTCATACAAAATTGGGATCATGCCTACGCTACATCCGGCATTTAAGTTAGTTGATTGGTTTGCTACATTGTGTTGTATGGAGTAGGGGTATGTTGTGTAAAAATCGACCATTACCGATGTTCTTTAGGTAGGGTGTCAAACCGCAAAGATGGTGTGACGATTGTAGGGTTTTGATTTTGTTGTGGAGGGGGTGCGTGTGTGTATGTATGTATGTTTTTGAAAATATATGTATGTGTGTGTGTGTATGTTAGTTTATAAATGTGCATACCTTAACCCTTTAACGGTCGTTGGGGTTAAATTCGACTCTATAATATTTTGTGTTATGAGGCGGCAGCGTGTTCGGTTTTGCTTAAAGTGAAGTCGTGGTGGATGTTATTTTTGTTGAAGTTAGAGGGTTAATACAATATGAATTAAACTACATTAGGGCAGTTTACGAAAGTCTGTGATTTTTTTGCTAGTATTTAAGGTGTTGGTTAGGATTGGTATACTAATTTTGTATGAGAAAACTAACAACCATGATATACATAAGTGCCACCCTATTGTATTGTTGTTCTGTTGTTAAAAGTTCTGTTGTGGTTTTTTCGTTGATATGTATGAATGTGTTTGGTATGTACCTACAAGTTTTTAAAATTGTGTGTAATAAGATTCGGTTTCTGTTGTAGTTTTTTCATTGATATGTATGAATGTGTTTGAAACAGTTGATTTAAGTCGGTATATTAGTTTCATCGATCGGTACGCTACACAAAGAGAGTGTAGTGTTGCTTCCATCCCTGGAAAAAGTGTATTTCTTGGCGCGTTAAGCTTTGTGGCTTTTATATTTTAATAATATTTCTTGGCGCGTTAAGATTTGTGGTTTTATAATTTCTTTGTATTCGCTTCGTCCGTGGGTGGTCAAGTTAATTGTTTGAAATAAATTTCTTAATGTGTGAAAAAAAGTTTAATTGTTGGCGCGTCTAGATTTGTGGTGTAAAATGTATGAAATATTTAGTTTAGTGCTTTTAGTTGGAAGAAAAAATGTAATAGAAAAAGGTATATTTAAACTTGTTTGTGGTTCTGCAAATATTTGAAAAATATATTTCTGATTACGAATTTTTTCAATGTATGAAATATTTAGAAAAGGTATATTTAAACTTGTTTGTGGTTCTGCAAATATTTGAAAAATATAGTTTTGATAACGAATTTTTTCGCTTGTAATTCTACAATTAATGAAAAAATAGGTTTATGACTGTATAGGAATATGATTTTATGAAGAATGTAGTATAAATAGAGGGTGTTAGGATTTCAATTTCTCAAACACATAATAGTTTAGATTGAAAAATGTTGAGTGAAAATGAAGACACATTTTTGGAACCTGGTCAGGAGATTGAAATACCTGAAACACCCCCACCACTACCATCTCAGAGGACTATGTCACCACCCCCACCACTACCATCTCAGAGGACCATCTCACCACCCGCACCACCTCCACCACTATCATCTTTGAGGGTTTTATTGTCTTCTTCAACTCCCTTACCTTCAGAGTATGAAGATGAAGAAGAATATGAAAATGACAATGAGGATGAAGAAGAAGAAGAAGAAGATCAATGGGTTGAAGAATATTTAACAAGACGAAGAGAAGAAGATAGGTTTGTGGTTAAATTTTGCAATAAATATAAGCAAAAAATAGAAATAGAAAAGAAAAAAATAAAAGAATCTCAAGAAAGAGTAAAGAGATTAAAAACTAAATTAAAAAAATTTTTAGAACTAAAAAATTTAAATTTAAGTACACCTCTAAGTGGGTTTAAAAAAAAAATTAAATGTTTAATTTGCTTAGAATATAAGATAGGGTTAAATATTATATTAATTAATTGTAGTCATTATTATTGTTATAAGTGCCTTAGTGAGTATAATAAAACCATATGCCCTATCTGTAGACAACCTATTTTAACGTATTACAGAGTTACAGAACAGGGTGAAAGATTATTAATTAAAAGTCTACGTTGTAGTATGATAGATCTAACTAGTGAATAAGAAGTAATATAAGAAAAAATGGGGTTTAAAATATAAAAAATAAAAATAAATACATAAATAAATAAAACAAGGAAAAAAATATGGTTTTAAAAAAATAAAAAATAAATAAAACAAAATTGCATTCTTTTTTTAATTTTTATTAGACATTTCTTTTTCAGGCTTACGAGTTTGACAATTAAAAATACGTTTATAAAGATTAAAAAGTTTAAGTGCTAACAAATACTTTTCGTAAAATGATTGACATCGACAAATGTTAAATGAATAATAATTTTCACAATCATATGTATGTATGTTATTATTTATACATTTAAATGGAGTGTTTACATTATTAGAAACTCTTAATTCATTTATAAGTTTAATAATAAATGATCTTTCTTTTTCTATCATATTTTTTTTATATATACATAGAGCTAAATTTGTATTAGTACTAAGATTTTTAAGAAAATATTTTAAATAAAATATTGAAAAAAGAATTAAATATGTGAATGGTTTTTATTTCTTTATTGGCTTTACTTCGTTGGATCATAATTTTTTTGTTTTTCCTTATGTGCAAATTTCTGTTTTTATATTGCATAAACATGCACAATCATGTTTTCTTTGAGAGGTTCTATACAAGAGGAATTGAATTTTACAATATTATGAAATTCCATTAAATTTCATCAGATATTTTCTTATCGACACTAACTGCTTTAACACCATCTCATTATTGTTTGCTAACAGAAAATAACAGAACAGGTATCAGCTATCAGATCAGCTTTTCAGGACCTGGTCTGGTTTTCAGATCAGCTTTTCAGGACCTGATCTGGTTTTCACATCAGTTTTCAGGAGCTGGTCTGGTTTTCAGATCATCTTATCAGATATCAAATCAGCTTATCAGGTAGCTGGTCTAGTTTTCAGATCAGGCTATCTGATTCAGATTGAGATATCAGTTTACAAGTAGCTAGCCATTTATAACATTTATATGAATGAAGTTTCAGGTCAGATGAATCAACTAAAGTCAATCTTTTATGAGCAGTAATTTTTTTATGAAAACATATAAAAGCTGAAGAACCTTAAGAAAATACTATATTATTTATCCTTCCAACACTCGCTACAAACTTCTTAAAACTTTTAAAAATTCATATTACATACAACATGATACCTATAAACGTGCTTAATTTTTTCCTCATCTTGCATAAACATTATAATTACATTTGTATTGTCTATTATAAAATGATTACAACCATATTCATAAAAATATTAAACAGAATTTCGAATTTTGTTTAAGCAAAATTCACTAAAATTGTATTCATAATAGAAATTTAGCTTAAAAAACATCTTTTAAACCTTATATAAATAACATAATTTTAAAATTGACTGCACTCATATTTAAAATAATTTTGAATTGACCTTGGTATAATTTTGCTTCATGTTTATTTGTATATTTAACTTTGCCTGTATGTATGTACATATGTATGCATGTATGTATTAGGAATAATGCTACAAGTTTGACGCAAGTAGAATGATGACTCATTCTACTTGTGCCCCATACAAAAATATACACGTACATATATGTATGTATATTATTCTGCTTTTCAGATGCAACATCAGCAAATATCATAATTAAAATGCTTTAAGCTTTATTATAATATCTCATTCTTTTAAAAATGAAATTAACTTCTTCGGATATTCATATTTGGTTTGATATAGATAGTAGTGAAATACCGGTTGAGGCGCCGATTAAAATTGTTTACGTTTTTATTTAATTTTAAAAAGCTTCCGTTGCGGTTTTTCATTTTTATAAAGTTCCTAATTCATCAAATACGTGAGAAATTTTAGATTTTATGGGTTTTTATTGATACATATGTTTTTATAATTTTAAAAAAGTTTCTGTTTCGAGGTTTATTTAAAATGTGTTTTCTATTTCATCATCATGATCATCATCATCTTCTTCTTCAGTACTGTCATACAAGTTGTTGTAGAATACATATTGCTTCTTCTTTTTAATGATTAGAGTATATAATCCATTCACTTCTTTAACTTTCTTTAAAATGTGTGGATTTGTGTTTAGATAATCCATCTGATTTTTAGTAATAATCAGAAATCGTTTAGGTAAATAAATGTAATATTCTTTATTTAGAAGACATCTTATACTTTCACCATATTTTGTATCTACTCGTTCTATCTTGTTGATTTCATATGCAGTATTTTCTTCCATATCCTTTAAAGGTAAGTATGTAATATTAGGATTTTGAAACAATTTTCTTAAGCTTGCTCTCATTTTTTTTTTGCTTTCGACTTTTCACCGTAAAACGAACTTTCAAACTGATTATTTATATTCAATAGTTGATAGTATAAGACGTTTTTTAGATATTTCAATAACTTCTTATCAATTGCGGTTAAGTATACGTATATATATATATATATATATATATATATATATATATATATATATATATATATAAAGAGATTCAGTTAAATTAAAAACTTTGATGAATATGTATTGGGGTCAATTTTTAAAAACTGGTGATAAATATTGTACTTGTCATGTACAGTGGAAAACTTTTCAAATAATAAATGCAATAGTTTTGGATATTATGATGCAGGTGTTTCTAACTGCAGAAGGAGGTACTAGAACGCAAATTTTTTCTCTTAATAGAGGACAACAAATGCCAACAAATATTCCAATATTTCAATTTAGTCACAATCAACATATAAAAATTGAGGTTATTGGTGGTATGATATCACTAGTTGGAACAGTCTATGAGGGTGGTTTTAAAGACATAAATGTATACTCATACAAACCATCATGTGTTTATAGTGAAATAGATGAACATGTTTTTAGTGATCCAGCTAAATCTTATAATGGTAAGACTGGTATCCGCTCATTGAATAAAAATCAACAAAAACCTCCCCTCCCTCAAAAAATTGTTAATAATAGTAAAGTTAAGAAAACAGCTGGTGGTGCTAGCGATGGTGATGACTCATTTCAATATGAAGATTATTAAATTAGTATATAAATATAAGAAACAATTCTTATCATCTCATTCAAAAATATATCGCTAACTTAAGAACATATCTATTAAAAAGAAAAACTAAAATGAAAAATATTTTTATCACATTGTTTGCATATATCTGTATCATACAAGTGTTTTCAGCTTCATTACCTATTGATTTGAGTGAAAATTAACTTAAAAATACAGAATTTGCAATAAAATTACCAAATAATGATACTGTGAGCATACAACTAAATTTCAAACTTTTAAAGTTTAATAATGATTTAAATAAAAACAACGAGTCAACAGCAAAAACAGAATATAAATCAAACGAAGAACAAGAAGACTCTCCACCACCTATAAATCAATCTTTTACTGTTGAACAAGCTACTGAAACATTTAGGCAAGATTTAGTAAAAAAAGAAAAAAATATTGCGGGAATAATTGAAAGTTCGGCTCCATTTTATAGGCATTTTCAACTTCAATACAAAGATAATATAAAATTGAGAATCCGTTGTACATATGACAGCAATTACTTGAAACGTCGATTAAATATTTCATGTTTCGAATACCGTCAAGTTGAATACGAGAGAATTTTAAGTAATGGTGAAATTGAGGCGGTTTCTGAGGATGATACTACATACCGATCCGATATTACATTAATCAACATTCAAGATTATACACATGATTTGGATATGGAAATATTATAAATTAACTAATATGATGAAATACATTTACTACTACTTAATATAAACTTTGTTGTTGATGTGATAAGAAGTTTTATTTAACATAAATAAAAAAATTAAAATAAGAAAAACAATGAATAATCAGTTTTCAACAATGAAACAACTTGTGGACCTGATACCTGTAAATGTTCCTTATCGATAAAAGTTGGGAAGAAGCATTATGTATAATGAATTTTTATAATAATTTAAAAACATAGACTTTATAAACGTTCTACAGTCGTCGTTGTCACTTAATTAGTACTAAACAATGTCGGAGGAGAGAATTTTAGTTGTAGACGTACAAGGTTTTTATCTCAACAATAAATTCATTGTAAAAGAACTGAGTATTTCAATTAACGATATACAAGTACAAACATTTATTATTAAACCACCTTTTCCATATTCATCGTTGACAACAAAAGAAAAAGCTTTAATTGACTGGCTTTATAATCATCATCATGGATTAAAATGAAAAGATGGTGATTCAACCTTATCAAATGTTATGAACTATTATATTACACATGTTAAAGATAAAAATTTTATTTATTATGTTAAAGTATTAGAAAAAATTAAGTGAATTCAAAATATTTTTAAAGACGAAATTAATTTTTATAACCTAGATGATCTAAATTATCCAAATTTAAAAACATTATATCAAAATGATAAATCTGTAAATGTTTGTTGTTATCATAGAAAATATTGTATATGTGCTCAAAAAAATGTAATACTCTTAAGAAAGTTTATTAAATCAAATATTAATAAAGAAAACATAAAATTATAAAATACATTTTTTTTATTTATTATTTAACACTTAAATCAGATAAAATAATCATCAAACATCAGTTCATTCTGAATACTTGAAATGTCAGTAACAATATCTTTAATCGAAAACACTTCAACTCTGGTTGGAGAATATTTTCCTCCAATTGAACTCCCTACAAAATATGTTTGTGGACTTATTGATTTTGTAACATTCAATTCCATACCCAATGTAGATGTTCACAACAATTTGTTTCATATAGGAAATCATATTATTACTATTCCGGTTGGTTCGTATGAACTTGAGGATATTGATTTTTTCTTAAACTCAAGCTTAAAAGATATTGATGAACCAATTTATCTAATAATTGAAGCTAACAATAACACACTTAAAACTGAAATAACCTCATCAATGGATATAGATTTTTCACAACCAAACAGTATAGGAAAGTTGCTCGGATTTAGCAAATGAAAATTAGAAGTAAATTCAACTTCATATTATAACACTGATCAAAATCTTCAAAATGATAAATCTTTGGAAGTGATGATTGTAGATATTAATCAATTGAATACTACAAGGTTATTTGAATCTGACTTACCTGCACATATTACGGATGTTAATACAATACGCATTGAAAGCAACTTAACAACCGGATCATTTATTAATAATACTTCGAATCATGTTATTCATGAATTTCCTCTTGACGTTCCTCCAGGATATAAAATAAGCGAAAAACCTCGAAATGTTATTTATTTACCCGTCAACTGTCAGCAAATAAACAACATAACGATTAGAATCTTAAATCAAGACGGTGAACTTATAAATTTTAGAAGAGAAAAAATCACTCTTAGGCTCCACTTCAAACCAGAATAATGATCATTTACAATAAAAACGTAATGCAAAGAGGATTTCCATTCAATACCGCACCAACTCACATTCGAGAAAGTATAAAAAATAAAAAACCGTTAACATCATATAATACAGAATACTTAAAATCATTAGGATTTAATCTTCAACCATGAATGAAATACTAAATGTCCTTCAAAAACCTATATATGATGAGAGTATTGTAAAAAGAGAATATCATAGTTACTCTCCATATCTAAAATCATTCAACAACAATGATGAAATTCGTATACCAATTCAAAATCAGGATCTCTTTGTCTTACCAAGTGAGAGTATGATTTACATTCATGGCTTTATAGTAAAGACGGAAGCAAACAAAGAGGTTCCAGCTATAGATGTGAAATTTAAAACCAACTTTGTTTCATATTTGTTTGATGAAATTCGTTATGAAGTTAATGGTTTTGAAGTTGATCGTACACGCAAACTTGGAATTTCATCCACCATGAAAAATTTTGTATCATTGAATAAGGCTGAAAGTGCTACACTAAAAAACGCTGGTTGGTGTCTTAACGAAACTTTCGTTTTAGAAAAAAGTCATTTTAGCTGTTGTATACCTCTGAAAATGTTGATGGGGTTTGCTGAAGATTATAACAAAATACTATTAAATTCGAAACATGAGCTCATTCTTCAACGTTCTACATCCGATGAGAGATCATATTATCCTACAAATACAACTGATTATTTGAAATTAACAATTCTGGATATAACATGGAAAATGCCGCATATTCAACTATCGGACTTTGCAAAATTGGAAATGTTTAAGATAATCAACAGCAAAAATTCTATACCAATTGCATTTCGTAGTTGGGATTGTCATGTAAATCCTGCACTACCAACGAATACAAAGGTTTTATGGAATGTGAAGCTTTCTCCACAAAACGAAAGACCACGATTTCTTATAATTGGTTTACAAAAAGAGAAAAGTAAAGAACAAGGAAATATATTTGACCATTGTAATATCTCTAATTTAAAAGTATATCTAAACTCAGAGTCATATCCATATGACGATTTAAATAATCGTTTTGAAAATGGTCAGTATTCTGTGCTATATAATATGTATGCAAAATTTCAACAAAGCTTTTACATGCGAGAACCTGAACCATTGCAGGATGTTAATGATTACAAGTCTTACGCACCGCTTATTGTTGTTGATGTTTCACATCAAAATGAGACTGTTAAAATTGGACCTATTGATGTACGAATTGAATTTGATACTGAAGCAAACAAACCAATTCCAGAAAAAACATCAGCATACTGTTTAGTTATTCATGATCGGTTAATCGAATACTCACCTCTAACAAGCGAAATTAGAAAAATTATTTAATTACAATATTTCTTATAAAATTTTTAATAAATGAAAAAATTTTTTTATATATATATATAAATAAAACAAGATCTTTTTAATTCTTAACCGATGTATTTTATTAAAACATTTATAGTTTCTTTTTAGTTTAGCTTCGAAAACAAAAATTTTAAACATAAATGACCACAATTTATTGTATTAAAATTTTGATATCTATCATAATTATAACTAATGTTTTTTCCTAAATATTTTATTAATTGTTTTGGTGGCTGCAAATTGCCAAAGCTATCAAAATATTCGATTTGATTGTTGTTTTTCCAGTATGCTACCCAATGTGTGCCAGGTCCCTTTGAAGTATCCAGATTGATTATTCCACATTCTTTTTTAAATGGTTTGCTTGGAAGAGTGTTACACATAAACACACCTCTAAAATTTGGAATATGTTTTGCATATTTTCTCAAGTCTACATCAGAAAGGGCTCTTTTAGGTAGCTTCATTAAAAATTTTGTTGATAAGGCTTTAAATATAATCCAAAACCTTTTTTATATGGTTTTAAGAACATGCCTTTTCCCATCGCAATGGCTTCCATTGTATTATTGTGTCGTTTTGCTTCAGTCAGCTGTTCCTTTCCATTTTTAACTGCATTGATTGCTTTTGTAATACCAGATACACCACCAGCTAAACCACCAAGTGCACCCAGTGCAGCAAATATAGGGGCAAGTGGAAGAAAACCTCCAGATTTTGGTAGCGGTATTATTCGAGGTGTTTTTATTAACGATTTTTTCTTCTTTCTTTTCGTGAAATCTTTATAGCATCTTTCAAGTTTTCACTTTTTTTTATATTCTTTCTTGCACTTTTCAATGCATGTGTAAATAGTTTGTGGGTATTTACTGGAGACAATCTTTTAGTTTTACTAATAACGTTACCCATTCCGAATTTTGTTTTTGTTTTCATTGCAGTAGCAACAAACCAACCGTTTGATTTTTCACCCAAACTACTATCGCTTGCTTTGACCCTTTGCCAAGCCTTTTCAGTTAAAATTCTATCAGCAATATGTCTTTTATCTAAATCTTTATTGTTTGAGTATGCTATATCGTGCTCTCTGCAAGCAGTATCCAATGGATTGATTCCTTGATCACCTCTAGCTAAACGTTTCTTTAATTTTGTACCAGGTCCGCAAAATTGATAACCGGGTAGATGAAGTTCAATGGGAAGTTTATTAATTATTTTATTTAGAAAACCTTTACCAATGAAGGATGGATGGCGACTAAATAACTTTTTATAAATGATTGTCATATCTATTGATACTTTATCGATTAAAGATTGAAATTAAATTGATTGAAAACAAATAAAAGAGACTGGTTTATATATTATGCTATCATTAGATTTCAGAATGCGTTTTTTTAAACAACATAAAAGGATTGATGTAAAGAATATCGAATCAAAGTTCGATTCATCAAATAAAATTCGTCATAGTTCATTACTACCGAATTCTATTCGAGCTCTTATTGTGGGTCCATCAAATTGCGGAAAAACAAATGTTATGATCAGTCTTATTGAAAGTCCTCATGGATTGAAATTTAAAAATATTTACTTATATTCAAAGTCAACACAACAACCGAAATATAAGTAGTTAGAAAGTATAATTAAACCCATTAAGGAGATAAATTTTTCATCATTTTCCAATAATGATGATGTTCTATCGCCAGACGAAGTTAAACCAAATTCAGTATTTATATTCGACGATATAGCTTGTGAGAAACAAAATCATGTACGTGCCTACTTCTGTATGGGTCGTCATAAAGATATTGATAGTTTTTATTTATGTCAAACATATACACGTATACCAAAACACTTGATTCGCGATAATGCTAATATGATTATAATTTTCAAACAGGATGCAATGAATATTAAGCATATTTACAATGATCATGTTGGTTCTGATATGACTTTGAAAACATTTCATGAGTTATGTACCGAGTGTTGGAAAGAAAAATATGGTTTTCTAGTTATTAACAAAGATGATCCTATGAATAATGGTCGATATAGAAAAGGTTTCGATATATTTATAAATCTATAAAAGAAATATTACAGATATTTTAAAATCAGTACAAGATTCATTATTAAACTAATAGCTTCTCAACTATTAAACCGCTAACTGCTAAACTGATCTGTTTTGAATCTACCGCTAACTGCTAAACTGATCTGTTTTGAATCTGTTTCTAATTCAATCTATAAATATGAACACAAATCTAGTTAATAATCTTATTAAAACTCGAAATATTTTAAAAAAGAAATATAAGAATATTTTGCTTGGAGAAATTGCAAATGATGAATTGTTCGAAAAGACATTTAAACCAATATCAAAACCATTAAAAGAATTAGTCCAATCAACTAATAGTAACATTATAAAACATGAAAAATATCCGGATAACTCTTTTAAACATGATCTTGAGAATAATAAAGTTGCCTTCAGTACACCATATAAAAAGAGTAAGCTTGATTATAACACGTTTTCTCCAAACTTTAATAACAAGAAAATCGAGAAAAGTTCAAACACGTTTCAATCATTTGATGATGAAAATGATCATGATGACCATGATGATGATGATGATGATGATAATAATGATAATGTTGATAATGAGGATGATAACAATGATGATGATAACACCATTGCAATACATCCCAATCTAAGTATTCAATATAATTTATCAAAGGTTAACTTAAATATATATGATAAAACCTATGGTCCTCATAAGGATAAAAATCAAATATGGAGACTGGGTAATGAACCCATCGCTTTCAATTCAACCAATATTACTGTAGGTAATTTAAAATGGCCCTTCACATCAGGCTTATATGAATTGTTAGTTTATAAGAACCCAATCAGTTATAATAAAACAGATTTAAATAATTATAAACAAATATTGGAGATGACTAATGTCCATAAACGAAATAACAGTATTAATGGACAAATTAAAGGAAATCGTTCAATTAAATATACAACGATTATCAAAAACCTATTTAAACAACAGAAAATTCATAAGGGAAAAGGTTTAATGAAATTGAATAGAAAAAAGCATAATTATGTTTATTGGGATGATCCTAATGAATTGGTTGATAGATTGCGTCTTTTGATTTCATCAACAACAGCTGGTCACTCAAATCATAATAATGAAATTGTATCAATTATTGAGGAATTGAGAGAAGCACAAATTATTATATAAATAGACTTAAAAATGTACAAACAATTCATATTCATAAAATGCCTATCGATAAGTTTGGACATTATATTGAAAAATCTGCAAGATACCAAATTCAACATTTCAAGATTCATTTGGATAGTGATCGTAATTTCAACTTTAACTTGCGGAGAATAAAAAATATTGCTAGTACTGTATTGGAAAACGATGCCGTAAACAAAATTTACATGAAAACTTATTTAAGTGAAATAAAGAAACAACTGGATACAATGTATATGGAGAGAATTAAGGGAATGGAGGATCGTTTTAACGAAATAATACAACAACAAAACGTGTTGACTACAGAAAAATTTGATAATGTAGAAACACGTTTAAGTAAATTAATACATGATCAAAGTATAATACAAAATAAACTCAATCAATCACTAAGAGAAATGATATCATTATTTAATTACAAAATTGATTCAGTTGAAGAACGTCTAAATGAAAAAACGAAGCTCATTACAAACCATTAAAACATAGATATGTAAATCGTTTTTGATTTAAATTCAACATAAGCCGCATTTAAATTGATGTAATCTAAGATAGACGTTAGAAATGGAGCGACAAGAAGTGGTTCAGGAGCTTCATAAGCAAGCACGTAGAAATTTCATTCGACGTCGAGTGGTGGTCAAGGGAATTGATGATCTTTGGCAAGCAGATCTTGTTGAAGTGGGTGCTTACTCAAAATATAACAAAGGCTATAGTTTTATTTTAACAGTTATAGATACATTTTCAAATTTTGCTTGGGCTGTACCTGTAAAATCTAAAAGTAGTGAAGATATAACCAATGCTATGCAATCTATTTTTTCGCTAAAGAGAATTCCAAAAAACTTGCAAACCGATAATGGTAAAGAGTTCTATAATAAAATATTTCAAAACTTGATGAAAAAACATAATATCAACCACTATTCTACATATAGTATCATGAAAGCGTCTATTGTAGAACGATTTAATAGAACTCTAAAAGGAATGATGTGGAAAAATTTTAGTCCACAAGGAAATTATCAATGGATTCATATATGCAAGGATTTAATTAATCAATATAATAATAAAAAGCATAGAACAATTGGAATGACACCAAAGTCTGTTAACACAGAAAATGAAAGTTCTATACTAAAACAAGTCTATAATCATCCCAAAATATATAAATCTGGTAAACTAAAAGTTGGAGATCACGTTCGAATTAACAAATATAAACATATTTTTTCAAAAGGATATACTCCAAACTGGACAACTGAAATTTTTAAAATTCGTACTTTACAGAACACAAACCCCATTACCTATTTATTGGAAGACTATCAAAGGAATCCGATTGTTGGTGGATTCTATGAACATGAACTATTAAAGACACATTTTCCAAATACATACTTGATTGAAAATGTTATTAAAACTAAGGGGCACCAGGCGTACGTAAAATGGTTGGGATTTTCCAATCAACATAATTCTTGGATCAATAAAGATAAACTTCAATAATATTATACATATATATATATATATATATATATATATATATATATATATATATATATATACTTCAATATGAGATTTATTTTTTTACTATTTTTTATTATATTATAAAATTTTCAAACAAATTAATAAATAAAATATACATATATACATAAATAGTATTGTTTTGATTTTTATTTCTAATCAACTTTGTTGTGTATGGTTAGAGTCAAGCTTTTGTATTCAAACAATTTAATTAAATCAACTGTTTCAAACACATTCATACATATCAATGAAAAAACTACAACAGAAACCGAATCTGATTACACACAATTTTAAAAAATTGTAGGTACATACCAAACACATTCATACATATCAACGAAAAAAACACAACCGAACTTTTAACAACAGAACAACAATACAATAGGGTGGCACTTATGTATATCATCGTTGTTAGTTTTCTCATACAAAATTAGTATACAAGTCCTAACCAACACCTTAAATACTAGCAAAAAAATCACAGACTTTCGTAAACCGCCCTAATGTAGTTTAATTCATATTGTATTAACCCTCTAACTTCAACAAAAATAACATCCACCACGACTTCACTTTAAGCAAAACCGAACACGCTGCCGCCTCATAACACAAAATATCATAGAGTCGAATTTAACCCCAACGACCGTTAAAGGGTTAAGGTATGCACATTTATAAAGTAACATACACACACACACACACATACATATATTTTCAAAAACATACATACATACACACACGCACCCCCTCCACAACAAAATCAAAACCCTACAATCGTCACACCATCTTTGCGGTTTGACACCCTACCTAAAGAACATCGGTAATGGTCGATTTTCACACAACATACCCCTACTCCATACAACACAATGTAGCAAACCAATCAACTAACTTAAATGCCGGCTGTAGCGTAGGCATGATCCCAATTTTGTATGAGGATCATGATCGCGAAACCCCACAAACAACCTACTTACTTAGGCTCAAGTTCAGTAATTTCAATTCTTATTGAATGAAATATTTTTATTAATTAATGTGAGTTTCTAAAGAAGAGAGGAAAATTAAACTTAGACTTTAAGCTGGGGGAAATACCGATACTTTTCAGTGCAGCCACGCACTTCATCAGCACCCTAGTCTATTTACTTGGGTAGAGATTCTTATTAACATCAGCTATTTAACTTAAATTTACAATGAAACGGAACATGAGAAACGATTGTTGTGTATACAATTGATTTACCTTTGGTAAACACATTTATAAGTATCACTATTAATTTTCTGTTTTTTCCATTTTTCTATTTAGGTTAGCACGAAATTATATTACTCTACCTCAGTATGTTTAACTATTCTTACTTATCTTTTTACGATCATCACATTAATTATTTTTACTTATTCGATGTACCGATACATGCATGTAAGTATTATTGTAGTGGACTTATGTTACTTGTTGTTGCATTCTACAGTTTTATTTTTAGTTATTCCAGCCTTCTGAAACTGTGATAACCAAGTGAACAGTGATTGGCAAGTGAACATATTTTGTCACGTGCCCATGATGTATTAAGTGAGAAATTTTTAGATTATTTAATTGAAACAAATAAGTAAAAATAATTAATGTGATGATCGTAAAAAGATAATTAAGAATAGTTAAACATACTGAGGTAGAGTAAAATAATTTCGTGCTAAGAATCTCTACCCAAGTAGATAGACTAGGGTGCTGATGAAGTGCGTGGCTGCACAGAAAAGTATCGGTATTTCCCCCAGCTTAAAGTCTAAGTTTAATTTTTCTTCTCTTCTTTAGAAACTCACATTAATTAATAAAAATATTTCATTCAATAAGAATTGAAATTACTGAACTTGAGCCTAACTATGAATTATTTCTGATTAAAATGGTTATTTTTGTGATAAAAAAACCAAAATGGAAAAAGTACACAAGTACACATTAGAAAAAAAAGTAACCAATTTTGGTTACAAGTAACCAAAACGGCAACGCTGCTTACAATAATGAAGAGAACAGTAAGTGATAATTTGCAGCGTTGTCAACTCGGTGCTTTTCGCACCGTTTCTAGTGCTTTTTGAAATTTTCGACGCGAGAAATTTTGAGAGTTAGTGCTAAGTGCTTTTTAAATTAATTTTTAGTACTTTTTGTTTCGTGGCGGTGGCACTAGACGCAAAATTCAAATATAAATTTCCATATCTATATTTTTTTGGTTGAAAAAGCAGAACATTTCAAAAAATTCGAATAAGGTTGTAAATGCTTGCTTTAACATTTTAAGCATAATTAATGTAAAGAAAGAAAAGACATTAAGCAAGTAGGTACCCAAATATAGTTTTTGTCTAGTTACTATAACAATGGATGGAGAATGGAGAAACTTTAAGTGCAATGTCGAGTTTTGGGCAGAAGTTAAATCTAATAAGTTTATGTAAAGTTAATGGATATAAGCTCGTTTGAGGCATTATCAAAAACTGCATTTCCATCAATCTTTTGTCACTTCAATGTTTAAGCACGCAGAAGTACATTTTTTACCTCTATGACTTTATTTAAGTCTAACAATCGTAACAATATATCTTTACACTTTGTTATAACTTCGCTTCATAATAAAAAAGGTCTGAAACGAGAAAATTTAATTGTGAATATACTTTTTTATACACTAAGGGGAAAAACGTGCTAAAATCAAGATTTTACGCTCAAAACTCAAATCATTTTAATATTTGTAGTCTGTTAAATGCGAAAATTCTTGATTCAAGAATAAAATGTTGATTTTTTTAAGATCAAATTCAAGATTTTTTTCTTAATAAAAATCTTAAATTAAGATCATATTCTTAACAATTTAATGATATAATCTTAAAATTAATATTACGTTCTTGATTTTAAGACTGCGCTATTAAAGTTTAAGACCACGTTTTTGATTTTAAGAATTCATTCTATAAATTAAGAATATATGTTAAATTTGAGAACGTCAAACTTATTGACCAAATTTCAAGATTGAAACATTAAGATCTCTGCAATCTAAATTGAAGAATTTTGTTCTTAAATTTAGATCGTTTTATTCTCTTAGGCCCAAATTTACAGTCATTAAGTTAGCTAATAGCAATAGTTTAACCAATAATATTTGATTCACAGCTTTTGGTTTAACATTAGTTAAACCGCCAAACGTCATTGTGAACAACATAATATCCTGTGGTGAACAATTTTTGATACATTTCATACATATGTACGTTGTAAAGCATCTTCCTTGTGTTTAGCTGTAATACATTCTTTTTTTATTTTCTATTATGTTTTTGTTTTACCGACCCAATTTCTGCACTAAGTTAATATCTTTCACGATAAACTTAGATGAGCGAGCACTTATTTTTATCAATTTTTAAGAAAGAATATAATAAATGTAATCAAACAGTATTAGTTAAACAATAGTTATCATTTTATTTTACTAATAATTAATTAGAATTAAAACGTGTATCGGATGCCTCAAATTTGAAGTGTTAGGTATAAAATGCAAGGTAAACCGATCCCTATGTATGTTATATACATATTTATGTATAACAATTTTTTAATATAATAGAATAAATAAATTTAGTGCTTTTTTACTTAAATTACGCGTTTTTTTTTCATAGTTTCAGTGCTTTTTGAAATTTAAAAGTTGACAACACTGATAATTTGTATTTTCATTTAATGTGTACTCAATTGTTACCAAAATCAGGTTTACCACTTTAATCTCAGACTATTTATAAGTGCCAGTTGTGCAGTAGCATTTTACTAGACAACAAAGGATTCTTTTTAAATTAGTTCCATTTCAAAGTTTTGTACTTTTTCGAGCTTGAATAATCATATCTGAAACTAAGTTATTATACACTATTTAAAATACATCAAATATGCATTATGGCATGTTTCTACATTACAAGTAACTCAAAAATTTTTTTCATATGAGTACAAAAATTGGCTTTGGGGTTCTATAAAACAAGTGTCAACTTTTTTTGAGTAAAAACGTAATAATTTTTAATTTTGTTGTTTCTACATAACAATTCCAATCGTTGTTAATGTCAAATACAGGCAATCAAAAATAAGTACTTGTGTATAGGTTTTTATACGTTAAAGAAGAAATATTAATGTCCACACAATCATATAGTGGAACCATTATGGAAACTGTAAGCATAGATCTAAACATTTTTACATACAGGGTGTTTTTTAGAGGTATAGAACTTCGAATTGAAATAAAACACAAGAAAATCGTTTTAATGTCCATCAATTTGGCTTTATTGGAAGGATAATTTTATGCCATTAATGTTTAAATATGATTTCGGGCATGTGGCCGCCGCGGCTGGCTCGAATAAAGCCAATTCTACAGGTCCAATTTTCAACCACTTTTTCGAGCATATGGGGCCGTATGTTGGCAATAACGCCACGAATGTTGGCTTCCAAGTCCCCTAACGTTTCTGGTTTGTTGGCTTAGATGAGCGACTTCACATATCCCCAAAGAAAATAATCCAATGGTGTCAAATCACACGATCTTGGTGGCCAATTGACAGGTCCATTCCGCGAAATTATGCGCTCATCGAATGTTTCCTTCAATAAATCGATTGTAACGTGCGCTGTGTGGCATGTAGCGCCGTCTTGTTGGAACCACAACTCATCCACATTCATGCCATCCAATTCGGGAGCAAAATAGTCGGTTATCATGGCTCTATACCGGTCTCCGGTGGCGAATCGATTCATTCGGGTCCTCTTCAACACTTTGCTCTACAGCGGCAATTGTTTCTTCGGTGCGCACTGTTCGACGTCTCTGCGGATGCGTATTATCACATAGAGTAAACGTAGTGCGAAAACGATCCATGGTTAACCGAATTAATTGCTCTGATGGACGATTATGTCGACCATAAAATGGACGGAGCTTGCGGTAAGCTTCGCGAACTGAACCATTATTTTCGAAATAAATTTGCATGATTTGCAAGCGTTGTTTTTTTGTCAACCTGTTCATGATGAAATGGCAAACCAAACTAAATATTAATCACTTGACAGCTGACAAAATGGCCGCCAGTTAAAAAAGTGATGCCAAATTAAAGTTCTATACCTCAATAAAAAACACCCAATATAGACCATATTTTCATCACAATTTTATTTTCAATTTTGTTCACATAAATTTGCTCAAGGAAAATAATAATAGGTTTGTTCAAGTACGTGAAACATTTTTACTGAGGTTCGCTATTTTATAGTGAAATTCCTTCGTTTACATCAAATCTTGAAGGAGTTAATTCTCAGCTCGATGTCTGAGCTCTTTCTTACTGATTGCTGAAATACCGTTTAAAGCTTTCATGTTTATGAATTTAAGTATTTTTAAGTAAATTCGTTGGCTGTTCGTTCTATTGTATTGTATTGGATATATGAAAAGATGTTAAGCTCTAAAGTTTTCTAGTATCCACAATTTTTAAGTTTACTAAACATTTTGCTTTATGTATGAGTAAATTGCTGTGCTATATTCCTAATTGTTATCTGAAATGTAGATGTATTTAGAGAAAGAATATTGGGAACATTTTCATTAAATGCTGCAAATTAGTAAACATTTAACGATATGCTTATTGTTTTTAATGAACGAAAGATTTCTTTTTTATATCTATTTAAGCATATACAATAATTTTAACTACTTAAATGACAAGAAGCACGAAAGATTTTTTGATTGTTTCAGTTAAATCTTATTAAGTTCTCACAATATGTAAAAAAATTTTAAACAAAAAAAAAACTGTGTCATTATCGATGTTATTAATTCAAAATTTATGATGCAACTTTTTTAAATTTATCCAAACATTCTTTATTGCTCTTCTAGCAAAAATAATCATTATTTATTCAGTTATTCGATTTTGCTTGAAGAGTAAATGAACTGACCTAATATTGAGTTATAATTATAAGGCAGCTGTTTTTTATTTTGTATGATTTTCTCCTAGGGCTGCCATTAAATACTGCTGCTAGTATGGAAAAAAAGCAAATCAAATACCAAATTATATACCATGGTAATAATGAAATTCAAAATACAAAAACTGGTACCAAATATAACGTAAACTAGACAAGTGTAGTATAAAAACTCATTTTGTTACGTACTCGCCTGTGTACTGCTTGCTTGCCTCAGAGCTGACTTGTTATGTAAATCAGGCCATTAATCTCTTTTTGAACACAAGAAATTGACTCGAATTACAGTTTTAGAAATATATTAAAAATATTTCGTGGCAGCCCTGCTATAAGAAGAGCAAAATATATTACCCAGTTGGCCAAATCGTCACAGACAACATTGTCTTCGACGATTAATGTACGACAAGACGCCTGTTCATTAGGTTTACTAATCGAAAATTTAAAGGAAATCGTCGTTCATGACTATCTGAACGATAATATCCATCGTTTTGTTTTGTTTTTGTTTTTCTGGAAGAAATATCTTAGCATTTGATATACTTATATGATGGTAATTACACAAAGTATTTTGTCACAATTAATGGAATGTGACCAACCGTTTCGGCAAGGAGTAATCAGACCACCAATAAAACTTTGTTGAGGACAATCTGAGCGACAATATACATCGGTTTGTTTTCAGTGAAGCTGTGTTGGCGACAATCTTAGCGACAGTGTCATACGTTTTGTCTCCAATAAGACTTTGTTGAGGACAATCTGAGCGACAGTGTTATATAAGTATTGCCTTTAATAAAGCAGTGTTGACGACAATATGAGCGACATTGTCGCCCATCTCGTCTTGTGTGACTTCGGCGCCATTTGTATGAAAATTTCGTCGACGATTTGTATGGGGCTGTCTTCAATATGTCGTCTACGACTTACCATTGTCTTGTACTCATCGTCAAAGATGTCTTAAAGACGTGGCCAACTGGGTACGCTCAAAAACGAAGTACCAACCCAAACATAAGTTTGAATGTATATGTGTGGGAATCGCTGTTCTAGATAGTTATTTGCATTAACCCTGTAGGAATATTGTTTACGTAACAATATTTTTTACAATCACAAAAGAAAAACAAGTGTAGTAAGCTTAGAAACTTTAACAAAACCCAGCAAATAATTTATATTCATTATGAATATATTCTATTTTTCTGTGTCTTTATACAATTAAAAATCCATTGGATAGCAATATAAGTATTTATAAGGCAAAATTTATTATTTTTTACACACATATTGTCATTAGTTTATTTTAATTGAAATTTATTTGCATTGTCTATATCATAGACTACTATTCTGTGGTCTATATATATGTATATGTATTTCATTGGTGCATTGCCAAATCATCAATAGCCTTCAACCAAATTTTTTGTTAAAGTTTCTAAGCCTACTACGCTTATTTCATTTATTTTTTTGCTTTCCTCAAAAATATTACTCTTTGCGAATTCTAAAACAGATTTGAAAGTCTCTTCATAAGATAAGAAGTTTATGACTGTTCAAAATATGTGATGATTTGGCAAAGCACCAATGAAATATATGCACAATGCTTAGCCACCAGCAAATAAATTTCAATTCAAATAATCATATGAAAATATGTCAAATAATAAATATCTTGAATAAATAAAATAATTATGAGATTATATTGTAAATGAAGAATCGGCGGCGTAACTGACTAAAATTGTGGACGGCTCTGCTCAGCCGGCTGTGAGCCATGATGGCATAGATCTCTGCTTAATTCAATCAGCTGCTTTTTACATGCGAGCCTCCAAAGCAACAACAAAATACTATTGCTATTATGCAAAAACTATTGTTAAAGTTAAAGCATGCATTAAAACCGGTTTTGCCATACAAAATTCGTTTATTTAACCAACTTTAAGTTTACCAATTGTTTTTGCATAAGGGGGTGAATTGTTTTTATTGTTTGTACTTTGTTGTAGTATTAACTTTACCTGTCATGAATTTGCCTTGATACTAGGTACGTCCACAAGCCCAGCCTGTTACTGTATAAATTGCAGATAATTGTCAAACTTTGTTTACAGGCTTCAAAAATGTTAGTGTATGCGTGTGAATAAAATGATTACAGTGTTGCCAATGAATTGACACATGGCTGTGTCTCTAATTACACATTGAAGAAAATTACACTGCACATCCTTTGTGTAGGTTAAAATTAAAACAAAAATAAATAAAAATAGAACCCAAAGTAGAATTATACACAGCTTATACATGAATTTGATTACATGGCCTACAAATGTGAGGAAAAGTTACACACTGTTAAAGGGCCACTCAGACTATAATACAAGTATTAATACTTTTGACGAAAATGCATCCCTGGTCTTATATTTATTTCAAAAATTTCAGAAAAAAACAATAACAACTGAACATGTTAGAGCTGCATTTTCCACAAAAGTATTAATACTTGTATAATAGTCTGAACGGGGCCTTAACTACACCCAGATTGGTAACACTGAATAACTTTAATCATGCAGGAATGCCGCGTCTGCAATTGTACTTTAGTTACCCTGTAATTGTTATTTTTATAAACAAAAGACAGTTGTTTCTGAAAATTTTTCATTTGTTTATACCAACAAAATACATGTGTTTCTTGGTGTTGTATTTTTGTTCTAGTTGTGCATGTACCTAGTATAATTAGTAGTAGTGAATTGCCAATTCTCCGCCACTTAAACTTGCAAAATTGTTGCCTGAAATTGTTAAATTGTGGCTGAAATTGTTAAATTTGGGTAATTAAAATTTGAAAATTCTTAAATTCTTGGAAATTTGTGAAATTTGATACCTGCGAGGGTGGTTTAATAAGTGCATCTTATTTTTTGTTTACATAAGGAGTTTTTTGTTTACATTAACTTTGTGGGAACGGGTGATTTTTTTTTTGGGTAATATTAATTGTGATAACGGGTGATTTTTTTGTGGGTGTGGTTTAAGGGATTTTATAAGATTAAGATTTCTCAAGTGTATATGCCGACGGGAAAATCATGAAAATGATTTTTCCTAATACCAGTGGGGGGGGAAATAGTGATTATTAATTTTTCCTAATGCCTACGGCAATGCATGATAAGTTTTCCTAATGCCTACGGCAATGCATGATAAGTTTTCCTAATGCCTACGGCAATGCATGATAATTATTTTTTTCGTAATGCCGACGGCAATACATGAGTATTATTTTTTTCAAATGCCGACTGCAAAACATGATTATTATTTTCTAGTACCAAAGGGAAAATTGCCAGTGTTGCCAGACTATATACATTTGTTGTCGTATTACTATATCAGTAATATCAGAGAAAATAGATTTGATGACTACTACGCGATTCTCATATGAATCGGGAGAATGTGTGTATGATTTCCTCACGCTACTAAATTGTTTATAAATAAAATAATTAAATAAATTAATAAACAATTAATTTAATTATTTTATTTATGTATGAAATGTTCTCTTGTATATGAACACCCTATACTTGTGTGTAGATGATCCAGCTTTTTTGTCGCTGGTATTTATTTATTTCTTTAAGAAATATAATTGTATGTATGTATGTATGTATGTATGTATGTATGTATGTATGTATATTTGTATGTGTATGTATGTATGTATGTATATTTGTATGTGTATGTATGTATGTATGTATGTATATTTGAATGTGTATGTATGTGTGTATATTTGTATGTGTATGTATGTATGTGTATTTGTATGTATGTATATGTGTATTTGTATGTATGAGTGAGGATGCTTGTGCGTAAAATATTTTGTAGAATACATTTAAGTATATTTTGCAACGTAATCATTTTCTTTGTCTACGATTATTTTAAAGCAGCAAAGTTTCAATTAAGTACACTCATCAGCAGAGAAACAAAAAGTAAAAATTTGCAAGTATACAATAAAGTTAACTCTCCTCCTCCCCACTTCCTTCTCTTTCATTTATGTAGTTTGTATTTGAAATAAGAAAACACTTGTACATTCTTTTATTTGGTATACATTTATTGTTTAAATTTTTTTTTTAATTTTATAATAATACATACATATGTAAATTCATATTTTAAGAAGTAAAAAGTTCATTTAAAGCAAGACATTTCTTTTGTTAGTAAAATAGCATTTTTTAATGCGCAAACACCAAAATTATGATAACTACAATAAAGATATTCTGGATACTTGATTTCCATTTGTTTAAAGTTGATGCAGCCTATATCCTCAACGTTAAAAATTTTTCGGTGCAACATTTTTTCCAACCATCGTCTTTTTTCTTCACCTTTTACATAAATTGTTGAACATCTTGCGTTGGCTTTTAAAAAATTGCAAACGCTTTGAAATGAAACTGATCCAGCAGTCCAGTTTAGGTGATGATAGTTTTTTGTTAGCCACTTTGCTTCTCTTTGCTTTTTTATTGATAACCATTTAAAATCAAATGGGGATTTTATAATGAAATGGTTATATTCATAATCGTTGAAAACAATCGCTACTTCTTTTGCGATGAAATCATTTGAATTACTCTTGAAACCTTGTACGTCTATAAAAATTATGTTTTTATCCATATTACTCAATTTATAAGACTTTTCGAACTTGTCCTTTGATAGGTACATATATATTCTATTATACGATCATGAATAAGAATGCAGTAAGCTGTTGTCTTTGCTGCAATATTAGTTGCTGTTTCAAATTCTATTTTTATATCAATCGGTCCATTATTGAGTGATTCATTCTGATGACTGACATCTACTACAATAATAGGAGCTTTTGTCTTAAACTCTGGTGCAGTTAGAAGCGGTTGAGATTCTTTCATATAATAACTTTGTTGAAATCTTATATACATATCATATAGAATTGCATATCGTTCATTTTTAAACTTTATGTTAAGATCATCATATGGATATGAGACTGAATTTAAATGTACTTTTAAATTAGTCAAATCACAATGAACAAACTTATTTTCTTGTTGAAAAGCAATCAATACAAAACGTGGGCGTTCTCTATTTGCAGCCTGTTTAAAATTCCAAATATGGCTAGTTCCTATGTTTAATTGTGGATTAATATGAAAATACCAACTGCGAAATGCCATAGGTATAGAAGCACCATTATTAATAATTTTTATCATATTCAATTTGCTAAAGTCTGATAATTGTACATGTGGGATTCTCCATGAGATGAGTGAAATTGTAAGTTTAGCTTTTTCAGTAGAAACACTCGAGCGCACAAGATCTTCATCGTTCTTATTGCGCAAGAGTATTAATTCATGTTTTCCATTTAGTATAACTTTGTTGTAGTCTTCAGCGAATCCTAGAAGCATTTTTAGAGGTACATAGAAATTGAAAAATCCATTTACAAGAGTGACATCGTCAATTTTGTTCCATCCAGCATTTTGCATCACGTTGCTTTCAGTTGGTGACATAGAAACCAAATTTTTTATGGTGCTTGTAGCTCCTAAATATCTTGTATGATCAATTTCAATTCCATTGAGCTCATAGCGAATTTCATCAAACAGATATGCCACAAAGTTGTTTTTTAGTATAAAGTTCTCTGAAGATGATGAAGATTTGGTCTTATTATCATCAGCAACAAACCCCTCCACATAAATGTAGCTCTCACTGGGTAGCACATACAAATCTTGATTTTGTATTGAAATTCTAATTTCATCATTATTGTTGTAAGACTGTAAGTATGGTACATATGTATGATAGTCCTTTTTGATTATATTTTCATCAGACAAAGGTTTATCTAAGACATCTATTATTGAACTCATTTTCTCTTTAATTTCAAATTCAATGACTTCATAAAATTTTTATTTGATGTTGTTAGAGCTTTTTGTTGAGCTGGTCGCTTTAATGTTGTTGTTGTTTTTGCTGCTATGTTTTTTAATGTATTTGTGTTGTATATTAGCATTATTTAGTTGGCCTTAAATGTATTCGTATTGTAATTTCCTCTCTTCGGAAATTAATTAAATCACCGTGTTGATCAAGTACGCGTAGAGCTAGTGAACTTATCTCTGTGGTGTTCACAGGTAAATAGATGAGATTTCTTGGAACCTCGTCTATTTTATAGCCTGGAGGCACATTTATCGGAAATTCATGAAGTGTATGCGATTTGGAGTTATTCATATATGTGTTAATAGCGATACTACTTTCAATTCGCAAGAGATTCACTTTAAAAATATTAACTGGAAGATCTGAGTAATAATATTTGTTTGGTGTTAGGATTTTGCTATTGAATCCTAAAAGTTTTCCAATTGTGTTGTCATTATTAAAATATACAGGATCCTTGGAACTATTAACTTTAACTTGCATTGTGTTGTTATTGGTTTCAATAAAAATCTTATTTGCTAGACAAAGTCGTTTGTATTGCTCTTCTATAAAATCAACTATATCATTTAATTCGTAAGATCCAATTGGTATTTCAATTTTATGTTCTCCTATATGAAACATATTGTTGTAAGTGTCTACATTTGGAATACTGTTGTATGAATGAAAATCAGTTAGAGCACACTCATATGCACCATGTAATTCAATAGGAGGAAAGTAACTAGCAGATAATTCTGATGAGTTAGAGCTCAGAGTAAGTGTTATTGACATTATAACAGACTGATTACAATTAAATAAAGTTCAGTACACAGTATGGTTTATAAGCATAATTTACATATTTATTTCATTTTCTTATTTTAAAATTAACATTAGTTTCTTAATATTAATGCTATTATTGTTCTTGATATGATGCTGTTGGTGATTTAGTTTCTCTTCCAACTATAATATTTCATCTTTACTTATCCAAGAATTGTGTTGATCTGAAAATTCTAGCCATTTAACATATACTTCCTTCGCTTTAGTTTTGAGAACCTTTTCCACTTAATATGTATTTGGAAATCTAGTTTTTGAAAGTTCATCAGTATAGAATCCACCTTTAATAGGATTACCAAGATAATCTTCTAATATGTATGTTGCAGGATTTGTATTTTAAACTTTGGTAATTGTGAGTATTTCTGTGGTCCAATTTGGAGTATAACCTTTTTCAAAGATATGCTTATATTTGCTTATGCGAACATGATCTCCTACATTAAATTTTGACATTTTATACATCTTCAATTGACTGTATACTGTATTAAGCAGCTTTTGCTCATTTGTTGAGTTGACTTTAATAGGAGACATTTTAATTGTGCGATGAAATTTTTTATTGTATGCATTAACTAAATCTTTGTGTATATCAATCCACTTATATGAACCATTACAGCTAAATTCTTTCCACATCATTCCTTTCAATGATCTATTAAATCGTTCTACAATTGATGCTTTCATTCTGCTATATGTTGAGTAGTGATTAATGTCGTATTTATGCATTAATTTTTCAAAGTTTTTGTTGAAAAATTCTTTACCATCATTTGTTTGTAAGTTCTTTGGTACTCGCCCCAATTCAAAAATATCTGCCATTGCCTTGGTTGTTTCGAGTGCAGTTTTTGTTTTTAGCGGTACTGCCCATGCAAATTTTGAAAATGTGTCGATTACAGTCAACAAAAATCGATAATTTTTATTTTCTTTAGAATAGTTCCCCATTTCAACTAAATCAGCTTGCCAAAGATCATCAATTCCTTTCATTACAACTCTGCGACGCACAAAATGTTTTCGTGCTTGCTTATGGAGTTCGTTTACTAAATTTCTTTTTGAAGACATTAAGTTATTTTTACTGATTTTTTGGAGAGTGTTGTGATCTACTTGAAGGACTTTCAGCTATTGATACAAACATGTAATTTTCCAATCTATAAATTTTCTCATTAAGCTGCTCAATTTGTTCTTCAAAGGATGTTTTCATTTTTTGGATATCTTTTTCAATTTTGTAATTTTCTTCTATATCTTATTTTATTTCACGCTGTAGTTCGATTTGCATTTGAAGATCTTCTTGAATTACAGTATTGTCTGCCTTAAAGTATGTTAATAATTTCTCTTCTAGTTTTTCGATTTGAGTTCGCAGAAACAATTTATTGATAACATCGTTTTCCTCCAGAGCTTCTGCAACATTTTTGATCTTTTGTTTTGGACATCAATGTTGTTGTTCGTATCCACAAATAACCCCAACAGTTTAGGTGCATTTTTCAAAGAAATTATGTTGCTAGTATCGTTTAAGTAGTGTCCAAATTTATCAACAGACATGCTTTATATACTTTATTAAAGTTAATGTATTATATTCGCTTCACGTAGTTCTTCAATAATTGATACAATCTCGTTATTGTGATTAGTATGACCTGTACCTTGTGATGCAAGCAGTAGTTTTCGATCTACTAACTCATTTGGATCATCCCAGTATATATAGTTGGGCTTATGAATATTAAATTCCATCACCTAAATAGCTACCTTTTGGCTTAGATCCTGTTGATTGGGGTAAATTCTTCTGGTTTTTCTCGTCAATAAATTTCTTAATAATATGTTATATTTATATCCTCTAGTACCCTTTATTTGACCATCAGGTGTATAGTCTTTTCTATATGCATTAGTAGTAATTAAAATCTTTTTATAGATTTCGAGTTCAAATTTATCATAATTTTTTGGTATTTTATGAAACATTAGAGAAAATAGCCCTGGTGTTAGGACCCATATTTGACCACCAACTTGTATTTTATCTTCATTAAGTTTGAGCGTACTATCAACAAATTTCCATTCGTTATTAAAATCTTTATGTGGACCATAGTTTGTATCTAGTTCATTTCTTCCTTCCAAGACTGATAAGTAAGTATAAGTATCTTCTGTATTGGAAGTCTGTGAGTAAAAATCATCATCATCATCATCGTCATCATCATTTACAGTATTAGCATCATTTAATGAGATGGTATTATCAAATATTGTTCCTTCTGCAAGTTTCTTTGGTGTACTTGACTCTATCTTGACTGATGTTTTTTCAGGCTTAAGACTTGTATTATTTTCAACTTCTACCTTCATTTTACTTTCTTCTTTCATGGGGATTCTTTTAATTTTCTTAGAACTATTTATGAATTCTTTGAGTGGTTCTGTTATAGGTTTAAATGTATCTCTTAGTTGTTCATGTGTATCTATTTCACCAGTTTTTATACTACGAAGCTTTTTCTTTAAGACATTTCTTGTCAACACCAATTGTTTTAAAATTTTCTCATCCATACTTAATAATAGTAAATAACAGGTATCAGCTATTAGATTAGGTATCAGCCTTTTAGGATCTGGTCTGGTTATCAGATCAGCTTTTCAGGAGCTGGTCTGGTTTTCAGATGAGCTTTTCAGGACCTGGTCTGGTTATCAGATCAGCTTTTCAGGAGCTGGTCTGGTTTTCAGATCAGCTTTTCAGGACCTGGTCTGGTTTTCAGATCAGCTTTTTAGCACCTGGTCTGGTTATCAGATCAGCTTTTTAGGACCTGGTCTGGTTATCAGATCAGCTTTTCAGGACCTGGTCTGGTTATCAGATCAGCTTTTCAGGACCTGGTCTGGTTATCAGATCAGCTTTTTAGCACCTGGTCTGGTTTTTAGATCAGTTTATCAGGTAGCAGCTCAGCTTATAGCAAATAGATGTATGAAGTTTAAAGTTAGATTAATAACTAAAGTAAATGTTTATCAAGAGTAGTTTATATAGTTATGAAATAGTCAAATTGCTTTCTGTAGCGACCATTATTTAATTCATTATCTTTGCTTATCACCAAAAATCCATATTTATCCTTCCAACACTCTCGACAAATTTCTTGGAACTTTTCATAACTCATATCGCTGCCAACATGATCCCTATAAACATGCTTCATATTCGTCTCATCTTGCTTAAACATTATAATAACATTTGCATTGTCTCTTATTAAATGCTTGGGAATTCTAGTATAAGTTTGACACAAGTAGAATGAATCAACATCCCTATTTCGCCCCATACAAAAATATGTACGTATATTATTCTGCTTTTCACATGCAACATCATCAAATATCATAATTGAATTAGCTTTAGCTTCGCCAGGTGGAATAACTGATTCATTATCTGTAAATGTATAATATCCCATTCCTTTAATTGGTGAAATTAGTTTCTTCAGATATTCATATTTGGGCTGGTATAAAGATTTTGAGTATAAATAGATGTTTTCAAACTTGAGTCCATTAGGACTTTCTAGTAAGCCAATCATAACATTAGTCTTTCCACAATTTGATGGTCCCACTATTAGAGCACGAATAGAATTTGGTAAGAGGGGGCTGTGCTTTATTTTTGAAGTAATGTTCGATGATTGATCAATATTACGAACTAAAATATTTTTATGTTGTTTCACTAACTGCATTTTTGTAATTAAATGCATTTCATAATTGTTACCTCTTATTATAGAGAAAATTAGATAATATGGTTATACGATATCAGAAAACGTTTAGTCATAAAAACACCTTCGTTGGAGGAGGTATAGTAGATAAAATAATAAACGCTCTACCTGTTGAACTTCATCTTCCTGGATATCAGTACTGTGGACCTGGAACAAAACTACAAAAACGTTTCAATCGAGGTGACAAAGGAATTAATTTATTGGACTCTGCTTGTAAAAATCACGATATTGCGTATTCAAAAAATAGGGATTTAAGTAAAGCTGATAAAATATTAGAAAATTCAGCTTGGAGTCGAGTTTTATCAAAAGATAGTAGTCTTGCTGAAAAATCATTTGCATATATGGTTACTAACGCAATGAAAGCCAAAACAAAATTTGGTATGGGTGTGGAGAAAAAGAAAAATGTTGGAAAGAACAAGCTAAATAATAAAAAACTGTTTAGAACATCAATTAGAGCTGCAACTAAAATACTAAATAAGGAAAAGCCATTAGATATTAACTCAGCTATTAAAATTGCACGAAAAACTATCAACAAATCATTAAAAGGAAAAAAATCTCAAATTATGGTACCACGTGTAATACGTGTCCCAAAAATTGGTGGATTTTTGCCTCTAATACCGATTTTAACTGCTCTGGGTGCAATTGGTAGTCTAACAACTGGAGGTGCTGCCATAGCTAAAGCTGTAAATGCAACAAAGAATGCCAAAAATCAACTTGATGAAGCAACTAGACATAATAGAGCTATGGAATCTATAGCAGTTGGCAAAGGACTTTACTTAAAACCATATAAAAAAGGTTATGGCTTAGTTCACAAAGAAAAATCAAAAAACTCTTAGAGATGCTGCCCAACAGACCACTATCTGATGTGGACCTAAACCGTTTCTCTATAAATATTCCATATTTTAGAGGAGTTTTCATGTTGAATACTCTACCAAAACGAGCAAAGAAAATTGAATGTGGAATAATGAACTTGGATGTATCAACAGGACCTGGTACACATTGGGTAGCATATTATAAAAACAACAATGAAAAAGAATATTTCGATAGCTTTCGAAACTTACAACCTCCTTCAGAAGTAGTCAAATATCTTATTACAAATGTAAAATACAACTATAATCAACATTAGAATTTTCATACATTTACCTGTGGTCACTTATGTCTTAAATTTCTTTATGAAATAACTGAAAATATTAAATAAAAACACAAACATTTATATCTTACAAAACTCTTTAATGTCTTTTTATTTATAATTTAAAATACGAAGCTAATATATTTTATTGCCAAATAGGAAATTGGGAATTTTGAATTAGAAATTCACTCAGCTCACTCTCAACGATTAGGTTTTCTGAAATTTATGAAATTTAATGGAATTTAATAATATTGTGAAATTCAATTTCTCTTGTACAGAACTTCTCAAAGAAAACAGGACTGAGCATGCTTAAATGATATTAAAACAAGACTGTGCATGAAAACAAGAATTTGCAAATAAGCAAAAACAAAAAATTTTTTGATCCAACGAAGTACAACCATTAAAGAAATAAACACCAGTCACATATTTGATTCTTTTTTCAATATTTTATTTCAAATTTTTTCTTAAAAACTTATTTACATTTGTACAATCATTTTTCTTGATAAATAAATAAATAGGATTTTATAATTATAATTATATAATTTTAACAATAATAAATAGGATTTCATATACATCAATTTTTCTTTTAATAAATAGGATTTTATTTACAATAATTTTTCTTAATAACAAAGATTTTATATACAACTTAAAAATTTAAAACTAATTAACTAAAAATTAATTAATTTTAGCCATTTTCTTGCATTCTAGCAATCTCATCTAGCAACATGGCAAGTTCGTATTCAGGGTTAGTTTCCTTAATACGAAAATGATACCATGCATATGTGTTAATGTTATTTGTCCTAATTTTTCTCTTATCGTCTCCATAACTTAATACTACCTTATTTAATTCACTAGTATATATTTGATGTAGCTTAGATTTAAATGTTAACATATTATCATTATTGAATAAACAATTTTTATAAGTAGCTGAACTATATTTATATAATATGGCTCTCCCTTACCCCCTTCGATTTCTTTACATCATTTTGATCTTGAACACTAAATGAATACATTTTAGATCGCAACCCGACAAACTCTTTCATTATTTTACCACAATTTTCATCTTTCATCATACCCAGCACCTTTTTATTAACTAGAGGAAAATTATAAATGTTGTCTGTAGGATAGTCCGATGTATCAAATTGTTCTTGTATGTCATTTTTTATGTCAGCATAAAAGTCGTGCGTCTTTATTGAATATATAAAAGAGTCCGTGTCCATATAGTTTAAGGAGAGTTTTGTCTTAAACTTAGGTTCCATGTACCCGTAATGGAAATTATACATTTTCCATTTGGACAGCTCGAGTACACAAAATCCTAAGTAAATTGGTTTATTGTAGCAGGTTTTAACTCTTGTCATTTCGATTGCTACCAGGTCCTCGGAAAATATAGATAAACTATGAAAATTTGCTTTTGATATCCAATCTTGGGCTCCCAAATGATTCCGATTCGTTTTCTCCCAACTATTGACAATTTTAACATCTCTCCTCTTGTCCACATTTTCCATGGTTTTACCATACACTGCATTATTGAGTAGTTTGAAAAAAATTTTTTCAAAAGCATTTTTAGCAGTGGCTCTATGTCTGGTATTTAAGTCAATGTAGCCTTTTAACCATGGAGATTGTTTAAATGCTAGAATACGATGAGTTTTCTTTAAAACTAAGCCATATTCTAAGCACTGTTTTAGAACTCTAAAGTGTATCACATATGATTGCTTTGTAGAGAAATCGGTTATCAACTTGTTATACTTCGCTTGCATAGGTTTCTTATTTTCAGCGCAAAAAGGAAGATCATTATGCAAGTCGTGTAAATGAGAGGGATAATCCAACGTGACCTCATATACATAACCGTCTGTTCCATTATCAGCTATGCTGTTTGGATCCAGATTCAGCTCGTCTTGCGATAACCATCTGAACCCACCATGAGGAAGATATTCCGACATTGCCCAACCGTAAAGGTTTTTTGCGTCTAAGTAGACAAGAAATTCTGATGGTTTTGATGCATCGAAATCTTCCAAATATTTGTTATTCGCTTTCGAATATCTTTGGCTACACTGTACGATCCCCCACGTATACCTTTTTTCATAAAATTGTACATGTCTATGTCTGTCAATAACTCTAATTCAATTTTTGTATATTTGAGCATTGCATCCCAGGAAAGGCCAGGTGCTGTATAGTACTGGCATGGATCGAGCTCATAAATACCCTTACAAACTTTTCTAAAGTTCTCAAAAATATCTGTCAGTAAGAGTACATCTGTTTTTAAGTAAAGTTCAATGTAGTCTTTCATAGTTTTGCAACCAAAAGTATTCCATACCTCTACAGCATGTGAGTATTCCTCTAAAGAACACTCTTTATTGTTCAACTTATTAAAGAAATCACTGCGTGTAGGGAGCTGACACCCATCTAATTTTTGAAATGAATTTAGGTACTCATAGGGGAAAATACCTTTTTTCTTAATAAGCTGAAACTCGTTTTCTGACTGAAATAAGGACCTTATAGTGCTGAAATCATTATCCGACAAATTGCAGGCTAATGATTCCAAACTCTCAGCCATAAAACGTATTGTATCAAGAAATCTTATTTCAAGCTTATGACCATCACTCATTTCTGAAAATTGGGAGAGGGATATATAAAGTTCCTTATTGAGAGGGAGTACTTTCAGCTGCATTAAAATTTCACCTAGTTCTTTAATAAAAAGATGTGAGTCATAGTTTGAATAATTATGAAAGTAAACTGGTATAAACTTGGGAATTTGATAATTTAAATTACACTTATTGTGGGCTGCACCTCTATATTTACCCCTAATGTGGCAATGATCTCTAACGCGATCTTTACCTAAAAATTTTTGACAAATATGACAATTTACCGCACTATAAAAACTATAAACATCAGAAGGAGATAAAGTATCCATTTACCTATTATTAACTAAAAATTATTGTGAGGATCACAATCTTTAACTAAATATGATACATATTTTTTGGAGGCATCTTTCCCAGTATAAACCCTTAACTTATCTAACTTACTGTTATGGAGACACTTAATATAATAACTAAATGCACAAGGAGTGTGCTTTTTAATTAAACTAGTTTTATTACTTACATTATCACTTATATCTTCCAGGATGCATTCGAAGTCAGCATAAACCACAAAGGGGACATCCATTTTCCTTTGATGTCCCTTAAAGCTGAGAATTGCATCCGGACCTGATGGCATACTTGTCACGATTTTACCGCATTCCGTCTTATGATGACTTATTCCACTCTCGCTATGAGTGTATTGCAGACAGGTGTTGCAGAAATGCAGTTTGTGTCCATTCTGCGTTATCTGACTTCGTAAAAGTCTGTGAATGATAAAAAAATAGATAAAAATTTATTAGTAAAATGTATCTATTATAATATATATATAAAACAAGTATATGTATCATTAAATTAAAGTGTTGTAAAATTTTTTAACTTACCTTGATATGTCCTTTATCAAAATATAGTGATGAACTTCACCATTCTCCAAAAGAAGCAAGTTTACATGAGTAATTTTCTCGTCCTTAGTCACATAATAAGGACCAATGATTTCATTTGCCCCCTCATCATACCCAAATACGTTAACGCTTATTGCAGGATTGTTCACCTCAAACACGTTAATTTATTTTAGAGCTAATGGGAAGCTTAAATTTTTGAAATTTAGCACTTCACCATTTCGCGTAAAAATAATGTCTGCTGAAATGTCCTGAATACCATAAGAACTGCAACGTTTTGGGTGATCGTATGTTGTGGTATCCATGGCAGCAATCAAACACCACTTGAAACAGTATTCATCATCATTTTCAATATTGATGCAAGCTTTTTTTTATTAGTTTTTGAGGTGTGGATATCCAACTTGACCCTTTGAAGAGCGACGATTTGTTGATGTTGATTTCTGCTCGGACTATGCGTGATAAAGTCCAACCAGAATCGCGCTCTTCAAATTCGGACATTTTGGTTGAAATCTCCTCAATCTGTTTACGGAATATTTCTGTTATGTTGTCTGCCTTCGTAACCAAACTCATTTTAGCTACATGTGTTATAACACACAACTCCAAATCTTCTTCAACAATTTTGATATACTCCGCCACAATACTCACATGAAATTTAATAATTGAATGCTTACACAAACTCATGTGAAGTCTCTCAATAAAAATATTTATGTTTTCCTTCATAAACTCTTCCAGAAGAAGTTGGTCCTTTCTGTTTAAAATAGCATATGTGGCGATATGATATTTGAAGGCTTTCGATATTTTGAAACATCTCACATTCTCTGCTACTTCTTCTGTCCTAGAATGTGAAGCCCTCATTGGAGTTGGCAGAGTTTCTTCTCTTCTTTCTTCTTCTTCTCCATCACTTTCCGGTAAACTTATGTCCATAGCATCGTTGTACAAATTCCCTCCATGGATATCCACACCTTGTTGTTGAGCTTGTTGTTGCTGCTGCTCTTGTTGATGACAATTAAGAGGTTGCCATTGCATCAAATTGGAATACTGCTGCATTTGATTATCTGGTGTGACGGGATTATAATTATAAGTTGGGTACTCATATTGCATTGGCACTCCTAATCCCAAAAACTGATTATTCCATGGCATACCGTATTGTTGATAATTCATTGGTACTTGATATTGGGGGTAATGTAGAGAAGGATGTTGCTGATGATGAGACATATTTAGGTGCTGTTGATAATTTTCAAGAGATGTCTGCGGTTGTTCTTGATTTCTGTTCCAGCTTACGACCACTTGATCCTGCACACTATGATTTTTGACATGATCCAAAAAGGACTTTTGGTATTTATATACCTTATGGCATCTTTCACACTGATAACCTGAAGAACTCATTTTTAATTATTTTAATGTTATTATTTCACTTTAACACAATTTCTGATGATGGTTGTAAATACAATGAAGTACTGATGTGATGGTTAGAAAAGTTGGCGTATTTATACAAAAATTAGTAGTAGTATCCTTGCAGCATATTTACTTTTTGTTTCTCTGCTGATGATTATACTTAATTGAAACTTTGCTGCTTTAAAATAATCGTAGACAAAGAAAATGATTACGTTGCAAAATATAAATGTATTCTACAAAATATTTTACGCACAAGCATCCTCACTCATACATACAAATACACATATACATACATACAAATACACATACATACATACACATACAAATATACACACATACATACACATACAAATATACATACATACATACATAGATACACATACAAATATGCATACAAATATACATACATACATACACATACAAATATACATACATACATACATACATACATACAATTATATTTCTTAAACAAATAAATAAATACCAGCGACAAAAAAGCTGGATCATCTACACACAAGTATAGGGTGTTCATATACAAGAGAACATTTCATACATAAATAAAATAATTAAATTAATTGTTTATTAATTTATTTAATTATTTTATTTATAAACAATTTAGTAGCGTGAGGAAATCATACACACATTCTCCCGATTCATATGAGAATCGCGTAGTAGTCATCAAATCTATTTTCTCTGATATTACTGATATAGTAATACGACAACAAATTTATATAGTCTGGCAACACTGGCAATTTTCCCTTTGGTACTAGAAAATAATAATCATGTTTTGCCGTCGGCATTTGAAAAAAATAATACTCATGTATTGCCGTCGGCATTACGAAAAAAATAATTATCATGCATTGCCGTAGGCATTAGGAAAACTTATCATGCATTGCCGTAGGCATTAGGAAAACTTATCATGCATTGCCGTAGGCATTAGGAAAAATTAATAATCACTATTTCCCCCCCCCCCTGGTATTAGGAAAAATCATTTTCATGATTTTCCCGTCGGCATATACACTTGAGAAATCTTAATCTTATAAAATCCCTTAAACCACACCCACAAAAAAAATCACCCGTTATCACAATTAATATTACCCAAAAAAAATCACCCGTTCCCACAAAGTTAATGTAAACAAAAAACTCCTTATGTAAACAAAAAATAAGATGCACTTATTCAACCACCCTCGCAGGTATCAAATTTCACAAATTTCCAAGAATTTAAGAATTTTCAAATTTTAATTACCCAAATTTAACAATTTCAGCCACAATTTAACAATTTCAGCCAACAATTTTGCAAGTTTAAGTGGCGGAGAATTGGCAATTCACTACTACTATAATTGTATCATGATTGTACACCTTATTTTCAAATAGTGGCGTTATTTGCAAATAGTTTTTGTGAACTAACTTACAATAAAAAAGTTATACGGCAACGCTTTCCATTTTTATTTGGAAATAAAAAGTGCATATAAACGGGATGTATGAGGCGGATGCTTAAATATTTTTTTCAGCAAACATATGTATATGCCAAAAATGAATTTATAGCTAATATATAATTTCATTTTTGTTGACTAATGCCCTGTATTTTTGGCATTAAAATTAATTATTATTACTATAGAAATTATTCTCAATAATTTAAACAAACAACTATTAATACGGACAATAAAAAGTTAATTAATGCCAGTATCACGGTTTTAAACTTTAAAAATAGTTTGTTTGTGATTGATAAATTTGCATTGCCATTCTCCACTAAATTAACAGTCGACTTTTCAGTTGTGTTTTGGTACTGTCGTTTACAATTCTGCGTAAGTTTGGTTGAGAAAAACGTTGAGTATACACAACTGCTTTTTAGTAGTTGGGTCTGTGGTTGTTTTTCTAGTTACAGGTTGGTGTGCTGTAAAATACAGAAAAAGTGAAAAATCGTAACTAGAAAATTTTCTATGTCCTTAATTTTTTTTTTTAAATACATATATTTATTTATTGCATCTTCAAATATGAACTAACAATAAGTGATCAAATCTTAAATCTAAAATATAATTATTTAGCCCGACCAGTGTCGGCCAAAACTTAGTGATAGTTTAAATAATACAAAGTAGTGATAATCAAAAAGGAAAATTAAATGTATTTTCAAGCATTCCCATCTAGAGTGTTGAGTAAAATAGCCCTTGTGTCCCTCTTTTTAGGCGGATGTGACCAGTTAAATTCAAGATGTTACGAGCAAGCGGATTAGGATGTGACTCGAGTTTTGTTAAGTATTTGCCTGCGTATCTTGCAATTTCTTCAGTCAGTAGTGGCATTTTTAAATCACGATGCAAATTTGAATTCTTAATGTACCATGGAGCAGATGTTATTAACCTTAAAATTTTGTTTTGTCTTCGTTGGATTTCATCAATGTTACTACGTTTTATTGGAACAATGTGAAATTGATTTTTACCAATGACCGAGATTACTTTTGTAATAAGAGCGTTTGAATTTTTTTCTCTCAAATAAATTGGTGGCGGCTTGGATGTTTTTTTAGTGGATACATCGGGGTTGTTGTTATCATATTTGAAAACGGTTTTGACGGTTACTAGAGGAAGCGCTGTTATCCCTAGATATTTTTGGAGCAGATGAAATTTTCGAAGACTTTGGGTTTATATATCTATCCATTCCGACTTGGACCTTGGGTTTTGGGCTGGTCTTAACTTCAGTGAAAACTTGGTTAATTGATGACCACGAGCCCGAACCGGATGATATCGCTAAGATAAATGTGTAAGTACTAGGCAACGGTAATGTTAACGAATCACTAATTGGCATTGGACAAAGCGAAGTTGATCGCTGACGAAAAATTGGCTTTGCCGTTAAAAAAAAAGTGTATTATCAGGTTTCTTATTTATTTTGTTTTCATTAAGAGCTTCAGAACTCGCAGTAAGTCTATCAACAGATTTTTTATTTTTATTATTTTCATTAAGAGCTTCAGAGCTCACAGTAAAATAGGCATTTCTGCCATTAGAACTCAACACAGTTATTACTTTTTGATACACTCATATAGAGTATTCCTCAAGGGCACTTTGTTTGTTTGTGTTTTTTTGTTTGCGTTTTTTTTTTGTTTTTGTTATTTATGACTATGTAAAATATATTAGCAAAGCAAATAAAGCTTATTTATTAATAGCAATATGTATTCCGAATATTTTTTTCGTTTAGTATGTAATAAAAACTCCGCTATGACGTCTGTTCACTACGAATGATCAACGAGTACTCAATTAGATATATGTGCCCTTAATTACGAAAGTGGTCTAAGTCATGTGCATTTTTTCTTCAAAATATCGTACAAATCTTTGAAAAATTTCAATAAATATTTAAAGATTCTTAAATAAATTTATATGAATCGAGATCAGTACATGTCTAAATTAAAATGCTGCATAATATAAAAGCACTTTTTGATTTGTTCAAATGTAATCTTCCAAATATCTCGACCAGAGCAATATATGACTCAGACCACTTTCATAATTAAGGGCACATATAGTATTAAAAAAAATTAAGGATGCCTCAATAAAAAAACAGCCAAGTTGCTTTTGCACTTCACCCGGAAACGGAAACGCTCTACGCGACCAACTAAATTTCTATTTCCCTCACTGAACTGCTTTATTTACTATCCTACCTAAAAGAGCTCACTTAGGTGGTATTTCTATATTGCAGACAATTTCTTTTAACAAAAAAAATAAATAGAAATTTCCCGCATTTTCCTAATTTTTTATACCGTATTTTCTCCTTTATATTTATGCACTAACAAATATTAATTTATAAACTTATTTAGTTAATTTATTCCCTATTCACACATAAAGACATAAAAAAACAATATGACACATAAACACTTACCATAAAATGTATTTAAAATTTTCGGGGTGTTGTCTGGACACTCGAAGCTCGTCAAGCACTATTATTTTTCCCTTTTTGTGAACCCAAGAAAATGGCGAATTTTTATTAGGCACCTTTTAGGTATCGTTATGGCTGCCTACCACTTTAGTAATTTTAAATTATACAACTTTACCTGTTGTGTATTGGTATACTTTGTTTAATACCGGTTCGTCCAATTCTAATAGAAAATCACTGTTGTTATCCGTGAGAGGAGGGTCGGACTTTTCTTCTTACGTTCGTGCGTATGCTAACACCTTTTATTTAACACAAAATGTATATATAGAGATCCAAATTTAGTTTACACACTTCTTAATATTTCTTTTACTTTTAATAGCTTATATTTTTATTTCTTAATCCTTATTTCACTTCTTACTCAGAGAATTGTTCGGTTAATAATGGATACTTGGTTCTTTAACTATATTTTTTCCTACCTACGTGTACTTCCAAAAATCTTTTTCCTACTGTATTTTTCCATTTTCCTAAAATCAACAAAACTACAATTCCATATTTATGTTATTTTCGTTTTACAAAAACAAAAAGCATCCTGGATGGGCTATTTTTTTTTGCTCAATCTATGAACAGAATTGACCAGTGATGTGCACTAACACATAAACACACTTGCAATTGTGTGTGAAGTAACGAAAAACCTCTGCTTACTTTTAAAAGATGTGGAAATGTTTTTTGAATCACTTTATGTTTATCACTTGTTGAGACAACACCACGCGAGTTAACGACGCTCATGCATAGTTAATGACGCCCACGCATAGTCGACGCTCATGCATAGTTAATGACGCCCACGCATAGTTGACGCACATGCATGGACATGTTTATATTATATAAGATAAGAAATAAGTAACTTTCCATAGATGATAAGAATTACAAAATATACAAACAACTAAATTAAGAAAGTAAACAAGATCATAAAATATCCCTAAATACAAAGATCATAACAAATATATGTATATTGTAAACAACTAAAACATTAAAAACATTAGGTCATAAGATATCATAAAAATATTGTAAATAATCAAGGTCAGAGAAAGTACGAAATCAAACATAATGGTTTGAGTTCGTCTTAGAATAAAGAAGTTAGAATAAGATAAGAATGATATTCATTTAGTATTTAAGATACAAATTTTGTAAATACTAGTTAGTTAAAATTAAGTAGTTAAGACGCATAGTCGTCGTTATAATTTCAATTCAAGAATTAACGTAAATTTAAATTAAAGAAAATATAAATAAATAAAGACACATATATGTCCAAGAGCGGACCAAAAGTTATCCTTGTCGGAGCAAGGAAGTGAAATTTTTCATAAAGAAAAATATAATAAATAATAGGATAGTTTTTATAAAAAATATAAACATATATTCCTTAAAATAAAAAAACACTCAACATTCATACAAGGACAAAAATAAAAAATTATTTGTATAAAGGAAAAGTACAATCTTCATATGAAGATAGAAAAAATAATTTACACAAAACTGATAGTGCAAAATATTTAATAAAATATTTAATTAAAAAACATTAAGAAAAAAACAAAGTTTTATATTTATGAAGAGAAGAATAATTTTTGACATTACACGTCCTTTGGAATTAGTTGAAGAAGAACCAAACAACGTAATGACAAGCAACGTAGAAATCAATGTACTGACACTACAAGCCAAACTTCAGATTTTAGTACAACAACATACAACGGAAATAAATGGACTGAAACACCAACTACAACAGCCACAGCAACATTTTCTCCAACAACCACGGCAACACTTCCCAGCAAGACAACAATCCAACAATTTACAACCACGACCAGACCCTAAGTTCCGGTAACACAATTCAGTGACGACCCACACACTTCAACTCAAACAACCAACCGAGAATCCAGTGGAAATTTCCAACAGAACAAATTTATGAGGAATAACAACATCACCACTGAAGATGATATGCTGAACGCAACAATAGATAGTAGACACATGACATTTACAATGAGCAAGATTAAGGAAATTAGTAATATAAACTATACAATAGGTAACGAATTATATAAAAAAGATATAGATAGGTTAATGGAGGACAACAATGGCATAGGACCATTATCCTTCACTACAACTGTTGAAGCCACGATTAGGACAAGAACAGACGAACCCATTTGGACGAAGCAGTACCCATAAATTCAAATACAATAACAGATAGACATATTATTCCTGACGTAAACATGACTATACAGAACTTAGGAAAAGCCAAATATTTTACAACTTTAGATTTAGAATCAGGATTCCATCAGGTTAAGATTAAAAAGGAAGATAGGGAAAAAACTGCATTTTGTGTGAATGGTGGCGAGTAAGAATTTGTGCTTTTGCTGTTCGGACTAAAGAATGCTCCTTCAATATTTCAAAGATGTGTTGATGATATCTTTTTTTTTTTAATACATGTATTTATTTATTGTATCTTCAAATATGAACTAACAATAAGTATTCAAGTCTTAAATCTAAAATATAATTATTAGGACTGACCACTGTCGGACATAAACTTGTTAATAGCTATAATTAATACATAAGTAGTGATAATCAAAAAAGGAAAAAAAAATTTTAAAAAGTATTTTCAAGAAATTAAATCTGGAGTGTTGAGTAATAGAGCCCTTGTGTCCCTCTTTTTTAAGCGGATGTGTCCAGTAAAGTTCAAAATATTACGAGCCAGCGGATTAGGATGTGACTCGAGTTTTGTTAAATATTTGCCTGCGTATTTTGCAATTTCTTCAATCACTAGTGGCATATTTAAATCACGATGTATATTAGAATTTTTGATGTACCATGGAGCCGATGTTATTAACCGTAACATTTTGTTTTGCCTTCGTTGGATTCTCTCTACATTGGAAGCTGAAGTAGTGCCCCATAACTGGATACTGTAACACCATATTGGCTTCAAAAGCGACTTGTATAATAAAAGCTTACAGTCTAGGTTAAGTGTTAAATTTCTGCCAATCAACCTGTGCCTTTGAGATAACTTAAGTTTCATCTGAGTTAGCTTAAAGTCAATATGATGTTTCCATGTAAGTCTTCGATCAAGGTGTATACCAAGGTATTTCACTTGGGAATGTTGAGGAATATTTTGATTGTTGATTCGAATGGGGGAACAAGTACCTCTTCTTAGGGTAAACGTTGTATGGACACACTTTTGTTCATTGACTTTAATTCTCCATAAGTTCAACCAGGTTTCCAACTGTGTAATATGTTCTTGAAGATATCGGGAAGCCTCGTGCAGGTTTTTGTGCATACTAAGGCAGGCTGTATCATCGGCAAACGTAGATGTATGGATATTGCTGCTCAAAGGCATATCACAAGTATAAATCAAATACAAAACTGACCCCAGTATGCTCCCCTGTGGCACATCGGGTGATATAGACTAGGGCAGACTCATGAATTCTCCTTCCACAATCGTAAACTTTCGGGTAGTTATGTAGCTTTCTAATAAATTCAGAAAATTTTTTGGTAAATATGATTTTAATTGTAAAATAAGGCCTTCATGCCACACTTTATCAAAGGCCTCAGAAACGTCAATAAACAGGGCAGAACAATACATTTTTTCTTCAAAAGTTCTTCTCATAAATTGCACCAATCTATGAGTTTGTTCAATGGTGCTATGCTGACTTCTAAAACCAAATTGATGGTCTGGGATGCATCCACTACCTCTTAGAATAGGGGACAATTTTTTCATGAGCAGCTTTTCGAAGAGTTTTGACATTGTTGATAGCAGACTTATTGGCCTGTATGACTCAGCCTTGGTAAGGTCTTTGCCTGGCCTTGGAATCATTTTGACCTTCGCAAGCTTCCAGCTTTGTGGATAATACTCCAGTCGTAAAATGGCGTTAAAAATAAATAACAGGATTCTAATTGCAACATGGGGCAAGTTTATCAGCATATTGTTGCTTATTCCATCAATACCTGGAGCTTTCTTTAGGTTGAGTTCAGCAATTAGTTTCTGAACATCACGCGTCTTAAATTTTATGGATCGACGGGGTAGATTAACTACACTCGGCAAATCAGCAACACCAGTACATGTGTTTGGGGTAAATACGGATTTTAAATGCTCAACAAATATGTTACCTTTTTCAGTATCGCTTCTGGCCCAACCTCCGGTAGAAGTGCGCAGAGGTGGTCTATATTCAACGGGTGTTTTAAGCTTTCTAGCAGCTCGCCACAAGGAGTAATTAGATGCAGGTGTGGCATCAAGATTTTCCAGATCATTTTTAAGACAAACAGTTTTTTCATATTCCAGCAGCTCTTGGAGTCGTCTAGTGCACTCTTTAAATCTAATTTTATTTTGGAGTGATCTGTGCTGTTGCCATTCCCTTCTAGCTGTCCTTTTTTCACGTAAAAGACGTTCAATGTCTGTAGAATAAATTCTATTAAACCCAGTCTGCGGATGGGAAGTAGTGGCATGTTCAGCAGCCTGTTTAATATTTTCGTTAAGATTTTCAATGTTAGATTCAATATCACCTGGAGTTCTTGGGTTAATATTTTCCGTACAATGGCTACTGAGGTATTTTTTGAACCCCAGCCAATTAACACGGTTGATCATCTTTACATATGGGACAGGGAAGTCACTTCTTAGTGGGCTACAAATTGTAACAATCGTGGGAGAGTGATCGGAGGAGAGATCTACAGAATCTTCAACATGAATTAATTCCCCAGCGATATTTTTCATGACTCCAAAATCTATAACATCCGGAATTTTTTGTATGTCCGTAGGCCAGTAAGTGGGCTCCCCACTTATAATGACGTCCAAGCCCATTTTTGAAATTGTGTTGAACAATGCCCGACCTCTAGGTGTAATAAGACGCGAACCCCAGAACGCATGTTTTGCATTGTAGTCCCCAGCTGCTACAAAACAAGGGCTAAGAGATTTGTAGAATTCCTCGAATTGATCCTCAGTAATTGCCAATCTGGGAGGGGAGTAAATTGATGATATCACGAAATTTGTAACAAAATTTTCGACACAAATATTTGTTGCTTGTAGATATTCTTCACAAATGTTATCAAGGACATAGTGTTTGAGTCTTGACTTAATTAGAATTGCTGACCCACCGCATGCTCTCCCCCTCGGGTCCTTTGAAACATATAGAGTGTAACCATTTATTTTAAATAAGCTCCTTGAAGTCAAATGAGTCTCAGAGACCAACATTATATCAATATTTTTTTCCATGAGGAAGTGCTCAAGTTCATTTTTATGCTGGCGAATGCCGTTTGCGTTCCAGAAACATATTTTTAACATGTTCATGGTTTGTTAACTAATGCTTGAAGCAGTGTGTTCTGCATTCGCAGCATTTCTTGCATCATGCTAGTCATATTTGTTGTAAAGTTGTTTATAGTTAGCACCAGATTCTCAATAGTAGCTTCAAGGCGACTAAAGTTAAAGCCTGAGTTTGCATTCGCTGAATTATTTTGCGGTGAAACATTTTGTGAGGGACTAGAACTAGCCTTAGCAGCATCGGCATACGATACACGTGCAGTAACTGGTTGACAGACTTGAGCAAAAGAGGTGGAGTACGCGTTTAATGGTTGCGCTGGAGCTAACTTAGGTCTTTGACTCATAGTCTGTTTAACAAAAGCATATACAGGGCATCCTCTATAGTTAGCGGTGTGATTACCTCCACAATTACTACATTTTTTTTTCTGCTTGTTCTTTTGGCGTAGTGCAGCTAGCAGTACCATGCAATTCACCGCAGATAACACAAACTGTAGGTAAATTGCAGTAAGTTTTTGTATGGCCATATTCTTGGCAATTATGGCACTGTACATGACCTGAACGCTTACGTGGCTCTTCAACTGTGATTTTTCGGTGTAACAGAAACTTTACGCTATAAATTGGATGGGTTTCATTTTTTTTCAATTGTATGTCATTCGGCTCCAGTTCAATGCGAAATAGGGGTTGGGCGACCTTTTCTCTGTTACTTATATTAGTAAAGTTTTTACCTTAAATCCTTGGTCTAGAAGTGCACATTTTACTTCTTCGGGCTCAACATATAAATCTATGCCCTTTAGTACTATCTGTAGGCCTTTAGCACTCTTAAGCTGGTATGTGTAAAAGTTTGTTTTATTTTTTTCAAAATCATTTACAATTTTTCGAAAATTGTTTTCATCGTATATTTGGATTTTAGTTTCATCAATATTACCTCTTTTAATTGGAATTACGTGAAAAGTATTTTCACCAATGGTCGACAGTAGCTTTTTTAAAAGCGCGTTAGAATTTTTTTCCCTCACATATATAGGTGGTGGCTTAAAAGGCTTCTGAGATGATGAAGCGGTCTTGTCGTTATCGTCTTGCAATAATGAAAAACGATTTTGGCGATTCATGGATGATGCGCTTTTATCCCTAGACATCTTTGGAACAGATGAAATTTTAGAAGAATTCGGGCTTCGCCCACGCTTTACCACGGTTATATATCTGTCCATTCCGACTTGTACCTTTGGTTTTGAGCTACTGTTATCTGTAGTGATAACTTGGTTAGGTGATGAACAGCCCGAAGCGAATGATTTCAATGGCTTAACTGACGAAGTACTAGGCAACTGTAATGTTAAAGAATCACTAGTAGGCATTGGACAAAGCGAAGTTGATCGCTGTCGAAAAAGTGGATTTGTTGTAAGAAAAAGTGTATTATCAGATTTTTTATTTTTATTAAGAGCTTCCGAACTCACAGTAAGTCTGTCATCAGGGTTTTTATTTTTATTGTTATCATTATGAGCATCAGAACTCACAGTAAAATAGGAATTTCTGCCGTTATAACTAACTTCACATTTATTTGTTTTTGAGGTACTCATATAGAGTATTCCTCAAGGGCACTTTTGTTTGTTTGTTTGTTTTTTTTATTACGGTTTTTTTTGTTTTTGTTATTTATGACTATGCAAAAAAATATTAACAAAGCAATTAAAGCTTATTTATCAAAGTTAATAATATGTATTACGAATATTTTCTTTTATATGATTTTTTTTGTTTAGTATGTATGTAAAAAAAAACTCCGCTATGACGTTAGTTCTCTATGAAGGTACAACGAGAACTGATGTCCTTAATAACAAATTTTTTTTAATCATTATCGGCGGTATATCGGGTACATACAAAGTTATATGGTTTTAGGTGATCCAAAAGAATGACAAAACGTTTCATTGTTCAGCGGAAATAACTAAAACACCTTAAAAAATTATTGTTTAAAGAATTCGTTCCCTATTTTGATTATTCCTTACCTTGCATTGAGTATTCCAAGAGGGTTGGAATCATCACGAATTTTTCCGCTGATACGTAGCACATCTATAATTGTGACTTCGTTTCCGTCGTCATAAAATTAATCTACATATATTTATATCCATTTGGTATGATTTCTTTGAACTAAAACACTAAAAACAATACTTTTTCTAAAACTTTGTTTTTTTTCCTTTCAAAATAGATATTTTAAGTTGGCAAAGCGATGACAATTTCAACTAAAAAACAGTCGTGGTTCATAATACTAAAACACAGTTTGCTCGTGTGTAAGTTTGGTCTACTCTTAGACGACCAAACTGAATTTAGTTGAGAACCGTGATAGGGACATAAAAATTAAATAAAATTTTTTATTCAATAATTCAAGTTAGGATGTCTTGAAACAAGTGCATTTTATGATTAATTAATTCAATCTAATTTTTTCTTAAATGAAACTCTTTTTGAGATTATTTCAATTACGGATCCAGGATCAAGTCAACCCCATTTTTAGATTAATTCAATCTCAGGTTTCCTGAAATCAATCTGGTTTTGGATTTATTTCAATTACAAAATCGGCATTAGATAGGGATAAAATTAAGTATTTAGCACCTGAATAATCCGTACTTGAATCAAGTCTTATTACGACCCTCAATATGATTGCAATTGTGATGCCAGCCAGCTCAAAAGCACAAACAGGGCAGGTTCCAACCCACAGAGACAAGCACAAATAAAATGAACAACATAAAAAAAACTATTGTACCAACAAATAAAAAGCATCTTTACCTTTACATGGAAACACTTAGAGGCAGAACTATGTGATTGTGTTCCCCACTTCGCCCACCCTACCTAGGACATTTTTGATCCGTTCTCATATTGTTTGTGTCCCCCAATATCAAACACACTCTTTCTTAAACCACTATATTCACATCCAACCACAAAAACATTTTTTTGTTATACAATTATGGATATAATTATGTAGATATAGGTTTTATTTATAATCAAACTTAAGATTAAAAAAACCCGTTTTTTTAATGTATTAAGTTTTCTTTGTTTTAAATTAAATAATTATCGCTCCTAATGGGCTAAACGAGTCAGGTGAATCACCTAAATTTAGCTTGCTTTTAATTCGAATAGTCTTAAACCAAAAAAAAATTTACGGCCTGTCCCACGATGTCACCAGAAATCGTTCGATAGAAAACTTATGTTGAGAACGAAAACAAATTTTCTAATTTTATTGTTGCTTGCAATACAAGTTGTCGATCGAACGATTTCTGGTGATATCGTGGGACAGGCTGTTAAACTCAATCAAATAAAAAAAACAAATTCTTTGATTTTGCTACTTCTTTAAATTTTTAAACTAACCTATACACTAAACAATAAAGAAAATTACATATATTTTTTTAATACATGTTTTTATTTATTGCATCTTCAAAAATGAACTAACAATAAGTATTAAAATCTTAAATCTAAAAAATAATTATTAGGCCCGAGAAGTGTCGGACATAAGTAGTGATAATCAAAAAAGGAAAAAAAATTTTCAAGAAATCGCATCTGGAGTATTGAGATTAGAGCCCTTGTGTCCCTCTTTTTTAGGCGGATGTGTCCAGTAAAGTTCAAAATATTACGAGCAGGCGGATTAGGATGTGACTCGAGTTTTGTTAAATATTTGCCTGCGTATTTTGCAATTTCTTCAGTCACTAGTGGCATATTTAAATCACGATGTAAATTTGAATTTTTAATGTACCATGGAGCAGATGTTATAAACCTTAAAATTTTGTTGTGTCTTCGTTGGATTTTCTCAACATTTGAAGCTGAAGCAGTGTCCCATAACTGAATTCCGTAGCACCATATTTGCTTTAAAAGTCACTTGTTTGCAGTCTAGGCTGAGTGTTGAATTTCTGCCAATCAACCAATGCATTTATTTCGGTTAACTTGAGTTACATTTGAATTAGCTTAGAGTCAATTGCTTAATTCACAAAACCTCTTGTATCTCTGTATCGATTGTATTTTCATATTAAATACAAGAGTGTAACATTTGCTGTTTGAAATTTTCATATAAAAAATACACTATTACACTGTTATTTCATACGTTTTTAAAATATTGTATTCAGAGAGAGGCTATCTGAGAGACTTTGTATGTAGCTTGTTCTTCTTTTTTCATTAAAAATACAAAATACATTAATACACTACAGAGAGTGTGTTCACAATTAAAAAACAAAAAGTGTATTTGATACACAAATACATGATTCAAATTGTTGTGAATTAAGCAAATATGATGTTTCCATGTAACCCTTCGATCGAGGTGTATATTAAGGTATTTTACTTGTGAATGTTGAGGGATATTTTGATTGTTGACTCGAATGGGAGAAAAAGTATCTTTTCTTATCGTAAACGTTAAATGGACACTCGTTTGTTCATTTACTTTAATTCTCCATAATTTCAACCGCATTTCCATGTGAGTAATATGTTCCTGGAGATTACGTGATGCCTCATAAGGGCTTTCGTGCATACTCATACAGGCTGTATCATCGGCAAATGTAGACGTGTGGATATTATTGCTCACAGGCATATCACAAGTATATATTAAATACAAGACTGGACCTAGAATACTACCTACCAATAATATAATAATATAACTTTCCAAAAGTTTTTGTATGTTTATTGGCAGATATGTCTTCCATTTTAAAAATAGGCTTTCGTGCCATACTTTATCAAATGCGTGAGAAACATCAATAAAAATGGCAGAACAATACTTCTTTTCTTCAAATGTCCTCCTTATAACTTGAACCAATCTATGCATTTGCTCAATAGTGCTATGCTGACTTCTAAAGCCAAATTGATGGTCCGGGATGCACCCATTATCAGCTAAAATTCTGGACAATTTAGTCATGAGCAGCTTTTCGAAAAGCTTTGAAGAAATAATTCATAGTTAGGTTCAAGTTCAGTAATTTCAATTCTTATTGAATGAACTATTTTTATTTATGGGGGGTATTTCCCCCAGCTTAAAGTCTAAGTTTAATTTTTCTTCTCTTCTTTAGAAACTCACATTAATTAATAAAAATATTTCATTCAATAAGAATTGAAATTACTGAACTTGAGCCTAACTATGAATTATTTCTGATTAAAAATTCACTACAGTTCAATTAAAAAAAAATCTAAAAATTTCTCACAAGCTTTGAAGTTGTTGAAAGTTGTTAGATATTTGCCCGGCTTCGGAAGTTTCCAGTTATGTGGATAATACTCCAGTCGTAAAATGGCATTAAAAATTAATAACAGGATTCTAACTGCAGTACGAGGTAACTTAATCAGCATCTGGTCACTAATTCCATCAATACCGAGAGCTTTTTTTGAGTTGAGTTCGGCAATAAGTTTTTGTAATTCACACATAATTAATTTAAGGGTCGAGGAGTAGAGCAACTACACACGGCAAATCATTAGCAGTGGTATATGTGCTTGGTGTAAATACTGATTTTAAACCTTTTCAGTACCTTTTTCAGTATCACTTCTTGCCCAACCTCCTTAGATGGGCGCACAGGTCGTTTAAACTTAACCCCCTTAACTAAACCCCTGTTAAGCTTTCTAGCAGCGCGCCACAAATTAATTAATTAGACGCTGGTGTGATATCAAGACCTTCCAAATAATTTTTAAGAGATGCAGTTTTTTCAGATGCAAGCATCTCTGGGAGTCGTTTAGTGCACTCTTTAAATCTGCATTTATGTTGAGGTGATCTGTGCTGTTGCCATTCCCTTTTAGATCTTCTTTTTTCACATACGAGACCTTCAATATCCATAGAATAAATTCTATTACACACTGTCTGCGGATGGAGGTAGTAGCATGTCCAGCAGCCTGTGTAATCATTTTGTTAAAGTTAGCAATGTTAGCTTCAATATCTTCGGGTGTTTTCAGTGGAATGACTACTAAGATATTTTTTGAATCTCAGCCAATTAACACGACTCATCATCTCCTCATATGACTGAGGTAAGGCACTTCTCAGTGGGCTACAGATTGTAACGATCGTGGCAGAGTGATTGGACGAGAGATCTAGGCAAGCTTCAACGTGAATTTATTCCCTAGAAATGTTTTTCATAACGTCAAAATCTATAACATCCAGAATTTTATGTACGTCAGTAGGCCAGTAATTGCGCTCCCCACTCGAAATGACGTCCAAGCCCATTTTTGAAATTGTGTTGAACAACGCTCGATCTCTGGGTGTGTTCAGACGCGAACCCCAGGAGGCTTATTCTGAATTGCGATGCGAAAATAAATGCGATGCGAAAATACATAAATATGAACAATTGCTATTCTGTATTGCGATATTCGTATTTCAAATGCGAAAAGGTGGGAAGTCGGTATTCTACATTGCGAAAACAAATGTCAAATTCGCAAAATTTATTCGACAACAAAATAGCATTCGCAAAGTACAAACATGTAAGTAAAAGATAATATTTTATTTATTTATTCATCATATATTTATTATTTAATTTAGGGAATCAAGCAATAAGACCACCAAACTGCGTCAATTTGAAATAATGATAGAATTTATGAACAAGCACAGCCAATTGGCAAGAGGCCATTTGAAAACACCAAAGCACGTCAGTCGGCAAATACTTTGTGGCTAACGTTAAATGAAGAACTAAATATCAATGGACCACCTATTATATAAATATTTCAAATTTTTCAATTCCACAACCAAATGCTAATAAAATTGCCTCGTATTGCATTTAGAATCATGTTATTCATTTTTAATGCCATTTTACGACTAGAGTATTATCCCCACAGCTGGAAGCTTGCCAAAGTTAAAATGATTCCAAAGCCATGCAAAGATCTTGCCAAGGCAGAATCATACAGGCCAATAAGTCTGCCATCAACAAAACTTTTCGAAAAACTGCTCATGTCAAAATTGTCCCCAATTCTAATTAGTAGTGGGTGCATCCCACACCATCAGTTTGGTTTTAGAAGTCAGCATAGCACCATCGAACAAACGCATAGATTGGTTCAATGTATAAGAAGAACATTTGAAGAAAAGAATTACAGTTCTGCACTGTTTATTGACGTTTCGCAGGCATTTGATAAAGTGTGGCATGAAGGCCTAATTTTAAAATTAAAATCATATCTACCAATAAATTTAGTGAATTTATTAGAAAGTTACATTACTACCCGGAAGTTCACGGTTGTAGAAGGAGAATTCATGAGTGTGCCCGAATCTATATCATCCGGTGTGCCACAGGGGAGCATACTGGGGCCAGTTTTGTATTTGATTTATACTTGTGATATGCCATTGAGCAGTAATATCCATACATATACGTTTGCCGATGATACAGCCTGCCTAAGTATGCACAAAAGTCCTCATGAGGCTTCCCGATATCTACAAGAACATATTACACAACTGGAACTATGGTTAAAATTATGGAGAATTAAGGTAAACGAGCATAAGTGTGTTCAGGTAACATTTACCCTGCGACGAGATACTTGTTCCCCAATTCGAATCAACAATCAAGTTGTTCCTCAGCATTCACATGTAAAATACCTTGGTATACACCTTGATCGACGACTTACATGGAAACACCATATTGACTCAAAGCTAGTACAAATGAAACTTAAACTAACTCAGATATATTGGCTGATTGGTAGAAATTCAATACTCAGCCTAGACTGCAAACTTTTATTATACAAGTCGCTTTTGAAGCCAATATGGTGCTACGGAATTCAGTTATGGGGCACTACTTCAGCTTCTAACGTCAAGAGAATCCAACGAAGGCAAAACAAAATTTTACGTTTGATAACATCGGCTCCATGGTACATCAAAAACTAAAATTTACATCGTGATTTGAATATGCCACAATTGATTGAAGAAATAACAAAATATGCAGGCAAATATTTAACAAACTCGAGTCACATCCTAATCCGCTTGCTTGTAACATCTTGAATTTTACTGGCCACATCCGCTTGAAAACGAAGGACACAAGGGCTCTTATACTCAACACTCCAGATGGGACTGCTTGAAAATATTTTTTTTTCTCTTTTTTTTTTGATTATCAATACATATGTATTATTTATAACTATCACTAAGTTTATGTCCGACAGTGGTCGGGCCTAATACATATATTTTAGATTTAAGATTTGAATACTTATTGTTAGTTCATAATTGAAGATACAATAAATAAATAAATGTATTGAAAAAAAATTCCACAAATTTTTCACGTAGTTAATGATCACTTCAACCTTCCTTCAAACGGTATACTGGGAAAAGATTTTTTTAAGAACAACAAATGTAAAATTGATTATGAATCCATGATATTATCTCTTTTTATTCAAGATACTAGACTTAAACTACCAATACTACAGGGTACAAGTGGTTACTAATGCATAATTCCACCTAGATGTGAAGTTTACAGAATTTTTAATTTCAATAACATCACAGAACCAATGTTCATAAATTCACAAGAAGTTCCAAATGGAGTATGTATAGGGAAAGGCATAATAGATTCGAAGAATCCTGTATTACGTGTGGTCAATACCACATATGAAATAAAATATATTACAAATTATAGCATTAAGGCGGAAAAGTTACAAAATGAAACTAAAGCCGATTGAAAACGTACTTCAAAACTTTAAAATGTGCTGCAAGAACAAATGCCAGATTTGTTACCAATTTGTGAGCAATTTTCAGATATTTTTGCATTGAAAGATGACAAAATGACGTTCACAAACTTCTATGAACAAAAGCTAAGGTTGACTGATTCCACACCTGTCTACATTAAGAATTACCGACTAGCACACACGCAAAAAGATGAGATAAAAAGACAAGTTAAAAAATTATTGGACAATGACTTGATAGAACCAAGTAATTCTAACTATAATAGTCCGTTAATACTAGTTCAAAAAAAAAAAGATTAGATGATAAAAAATCGTATAGAATGTGTGTTGATTATCGAGCCTTAAACAAAAAGTTAATAGCCGATAAATTTCCGTTGCCTAGAATAGACGATATTTTAGACAACCTTGGTCGCGCAAAATATTTTTCAGTCATAGATTTATATTCAGGTTTTCATCAAGTACCTTTACACCCGGATTCTCGCTACATTACATTTTTTAGTACCGATATCGGATCATACCGTTGGAAAGTTTTGCCCTTCGGACTTAACATCGCTCTAAATTCTTTTTCCAGGATGATGTCCATTGCCTTTTCGGGTCTTGCACCAAACAAAGCTTTTCTTTATATTGATGATATTATAATTATCGGATGTAGCAAACAACATCATATTCAAAATTTGACAAATGTGTTTGAAATTTTAAGAAACCTCAAGTTCAGTAATTTCAATTCTTATTGAATAAAATATTTTTATTTATTAATGTGAGTTTCTAAAGAAGAGAAGAAAAATTAAACTTAGACTTTAAGCTGGGGGAAATACCCAAGATAGACTAGGGTGCTGATGAAGTGCGTGGCTGCACAGAAAAGTATCGGTATTTCCCCCAGCTTAAAGTCTAAGTTTAATTTTTCTTCTCTTCTTTAGAAACTCACATTAATTAATAAAAATATTTCATTCAATAAGAATTGAAATTACTGAACTTGAGCCTAACTATGAATTATTTCTGATTAAAATTCACTACAGTTCAATTAAAATATCTAAAAATTTCTCATTTTAAGAAACCACAAACTCAAGATAAATCCTTACAAATGTAATTTTTTTCGGACTGAAGTCACATTCCTTGGGCATAAATGTACTGCCAAAGGCAGTTTGCCTGATGATTCCAAAATCAGTGTAATAAAAACATATCCAACACCTACCGATAAGGATGCTGTAAGGCGATTTGTGGCATTTGCCAATTATTACCGAAAATTTATCCCTAACTTTGCTATGCTAGCAGCACCCCTGAATTTTCTTACAAGGAAAAATACACCATTTGACTGGACAGAGATATGTCAAAATTCTTTTACAAAACTAAAATATGCTTTATTATCTCCCAGAATTTTGCAGTATCCTGATTTTAAAAAGCCATTCACAATAATTGTTGATGCCTTAAAAACGGGTTGTGGAGCTGTATTAAGCCAAAATATAAATAATAACGATTTACCAATCTATCTTGCTTCCAAATCTTTTAGCCCATCTGAACAAAAGAAACCTATAATAGAACTTGAACTTTTAGCAATTCACTTTGCTATTATCCATTTTCGCCCGTATATCTACGGTACTTCTTTCACAGTCCGATCGGACCATCGACCTTTGGTTTACTTATTTAATATGAAGGATCCTTCTTCCAAGTTAACAAGAATTAGATTGGAACTTTCCGAATACAATTTTACAGTCGAGTATTTGAAAGGTAAAGAAAATGTAGTTGCAGATGCTTTATCCAGAATTTCCATCGATGAACTAAAAAATTTAAATAATCATGTATTTTCAATAACAACTCGAGCAATGTCAAAGAAAAATAGTGAAAACAAAAATGAGCTAGAACCACAAACAGAATCCAGTAAATTGAAAATTTATGATAAATTTTCACACAAATTTGATAAAAAAAACTGCAAAGATTAAAACAGAGTTATTTTACACAAATCAAAAATTTATGAAAATGCGCTTAAATATACATAATAAATTTAAAAAACTGCTCTATCTTGATTTTGAGATTGTTAACGAAACAATTTTTTTAGGCAACTTGCTTTCGAGGCTGCAAAAGGAAGCCAACAACAAAAGTGATCAATTTTTTTCAATTTGTCCAATTCAAACTCTTAAAGATACTGGAATAAAGATTTTAAAGACACTGGAAATAGTTCTAACGGAACTAATTGAAGTAATAACCGACGAAAGCGATAAGCTAAAACTGATGGAAATATACCACAACGATCCGATAACAGGAGGGCACTGTGGTCAAAAGAAGTTGTACGCAAAAATCCGTACGAAATATTATTGGAAGAGAATGACAAAGGATATTTAAAAATGTATTAAAAATTGTAGCAAATGTAGTTTAAATAAAGTCAGACCAGGCAATGTCGAAAACCTAGTTCTAACCCCTACTCCGACTAAAGCGGCCCATACACTACAACAGCATGCACGCACAATCAAGCGATTGAGCATTCATGCTCGAAGCACACATTATACCAACAAGCTTGTACAATATTCATTGCGGTAAGGGTGGTTATGAATAGTGACACTGTTTTTGCTACAATTTATTTATTTTTTTCAATCTATGGACAACAAATTCTTACAATTACTATTGGTATGTTGATAAAATTAGCAGCTATGTATAACTGAAAAGCTAAAATTCTCTTTTCCATTGAAAAAAATTATATTTCAATAAATTATATTTTTTAAATGCGTGTTTACTCCATGAAAACTTTGCTCATCTGAGCTAATTTCACCATATACTACACCAGCAAGCTTGTACCATCAGCAAAATATCAAACTCTATTTGACATCACTACAGCAACACGTACAATCACACAAAATGCCCATACACGACCCAACCGCTGGCACAAACACTTGATTGCGCATGCATGCTGTTGTAGTGTATGGGCCGCTTAAAGCATTTGACATAATTGTGTTAAGCGGCCCATACACTACAACAGCATGCACGCACAATCAAGCGATTGAGCTTTCATGCTCGAAGCACACATTATACCAACAAGCTGGTACAATATTCATTTAAGGTAAAAAATGTATCTAACATAATAAATAGGGAGAAGATTCCTCAACCTCTATTTCGCGTCGAACTTGAGCCAAACGATATAAAATTGAAAAAAAGCGAGACTCATCCAATTTATAATTTGAAATATCTCTTATATCGAAAAATAACAGTTGAAGAACCACACAAGCGTTCTGGACCCGTACAGTGCCATAATTGTCAAGAATATGGTCACACAAAAACTTACTGCAAGTTACCTTCAGTTTGTGTTATCTGCGGTGAATTGCACGGTACTGCTGGTTGTACTAAGCCTAAAGATCTAGCAGAAAAAAAAATGTAGTAATTGTGGAGGTAATCACACCGCTAACTACAGAGGATGTCCTGTATATTCTTTCGTTAAGCAGACTATGGGGCAAAAACCTAAATTAGCTCCAGCACAAACAGCAAACACTTACTCCGCCACTTTTGCTCAAATGAGCCAACCTGTCACTTCACGTGTATCGTATGCCGATGCAGCTAAAACTAGTCATATTCCCACACAAAATATTCCGCCTCAAAATAATTCAACGAATGCAAACTCAAGCTTTAATTTTAGTCGCCTTGAAGCTACTATTGAGAATCTAGTGCTGACTATAAATAATTTTACAACAAATATGACTAGCATGATGCAAGAAATGCTACGAATGCAGTCTACACTGCTTCAAGCATTAGTTAACAAGCCATGAACACGTTAAAAATATGTTTCTGGAACGCAAACGGCATTCGCCAACATAAAAATGAACTTGAGCACTTCCTCACGGAAAAAAATATTGATATAATGTTGGTTTCTGAGACTCACTTGACTTCAAGAAGCCAATCAAAATTAATGGCTACATTTTATATGATTCAAAGGACCCAAGAGGAAGAGCTTGCGGGGGATCAGCAATTTTAATAAAGTCAAGACTCAAGCATTATATTCTTGACAACATTTGTGAAGAACATCTACAAGCAACAAATATTTGTATCGAAAACTTTTGCACAAATTTTGTCATATCATCAATTTACTCCCCTCCTAGATTCGCAATTACTGAGGATCAATACGAGGATTTCTACAAATCTCTTGGCCCTTGTTTCGTAGCAGCTGGAGACTATAATGCAAAACATACTTTCTGGGGTTCGCGTCTTATCACACCTAGAGGACGAGCGTTGTTCAACACAATTTCAAAAATGGGCTTGGACGTCATTTCGAGTGGGGAGCCCACTTACTGGCCTACTGACATACATAAAATTCCGGATATTATAGATTTTGGCGTCATGAAAAATATTTCTAGGGAATTAATTCACGTCGAAGCTTCCCTAGATCTATCGTCTGATCACTCTCCCACGATCGTTACAATCTGTAGCCCACTGAGAAGTGCTCTACCTCACCCATATGTGAAAATGGTCAGTCGTGTTAATTGGCTGCGATTCAAAAAATATCTTAGTAGTCATTGCACTGAAAACATTAAGCTAAGAACTCATGACGATATTGAATCTAATATTGCTAATCTTAACGAAAATATTAAGCAGGCAGCTGAACATGCCACTTCCTCCCACCCGCAGACTGGGTTTAACAGAATATATTCTACAGATATTGAACTTCTCGTATGTGCAAAAAGAAGAGCTAGAAGAGAATGGCAACAGCACAGATCACCCCAAAATAAAATTAGATTAAAAGATTGCACTAAAAGACTCCAAGAACTGCTTGCATATGAAAAAACTGCATATCTTAAAAACTATCTGGAAAATCTCGATGTCACACCAGCATCTAATTATTCTTTGTGGCGCGCTGCGAAAAGAATTAAAACACCCGTTGAGTTTACACCACCTCTGCGCACTTCTACCGGAGTTTGGGCCAGGAGTGATATTGAAAAAGGTAACTTGTTTGCAAAGCATTTAAAATCCGTATTTACCCCAAACACATGTACTGGTGTTGTTGATTTCCCGAGTGTAGTTGCGCTACCCCCTCGACCCATAAAATTTAAAATGTGTGATGTACAAAATCTAATTGCTGAACTCAACCCGAAGAAAGCACCGGGTATTGATGGAATTAGTAACCAAATGCTAATAAAATTGCCTCGTATTGTAATTAGAATCATGTTATTCATTTTTAATGCCATTTTACGACTAGAGTATTATCCCCACAGCTGGAAGCTTGCCAAAGTTAAAATGATTCCAAAGCCGGGCAAAGATCTGACCAAGGCAGAATCATACAGGCCAATAAGCCTGCTATCAACAATGTCAAAACTTTTCGAAAAACTGCTCATGTCAAAATTGTCCCCAATTCTAATTGGTAGTGGGTGCATCCCAGACCATCAGTTTGGTTTTAGAAGTCAACATAGCACCATTGAACAAACGCATAGATTGGTTCAATGTATAAGAAGAACATTTGAAGAAAAGAAGTACTGTTCTGCACTGTTTATTGACGTTTCGCAGGCATTTGATAAAGTGTGGCATGAAGGTTTAATTTTAAAATTAAAATCATATCTACCAATAAATTTGGTGAATTTATTAGAAAGTTACATTACTACCCGGAAGTTCACGGCTGTGGAAGGGGAATTCATGAGTGTGCCCGAATCTATATCATCCGGTGTGCCACAGGGGAGCATACTGGGGCCAGTTTTGTATTTAATTTATACTTGTGATATGCCTTTGAGCAGCAATATCCATACATCTACGTTTGCCGATGATACAGCCTGCCTAAGTATGCACGAAAATCCTCATGAGGCTTCCCGATATCTACAAGAACATATTACACAACTGGAACTATGGTTAAAATTATGGAGAATTAAGGTAAACGAGCAAAAGTGTGTTCAGGTAACATTTACCCTGCGAAGATATACTTGTTCCCCAATTCGAATCAACAATCAAGTTGTTCCTCAGCATTCACATGTAAAATACCTTGGTATACACCTTGATCGACGACTTACATGGAAACACCATATTGACTCAAAGCTAATACAAATGAAACTTAAACTAAGTCAGATATATTGGCTGATTGGTAGAAACTCAACACTCAGCCTAGACTGTAAACTTTTATTATACAAGTCGCTCTTGAAGCCAATATGGTGCTACGGAATTCAGTTATGGGGCACTGCTTCAGCTTCTAACGTCGAGAGAATCCAACGAAGGCAAAACAAAATTTTACGTTTGATAGCATCGGCTCCATGGTACATAAAAAACTCAAATATACATCGTGATTTGAATATGCCACTAGTGATTGAAGAAATAGCAAAATACGCAGGCAAATATTTAACAAAACTCGAGTCACATCCTAATCCGCTTGCTCGTAACATCTTGAATTTTACTGGCCACATTCGCTTGAAAAAGAAGGACACAAGGGCTCTTTTACTCAACACTCCAGATGGGATTGCTTGAAAATATTTTTTTTTTGATTATCACTACTTATGTATTATTTATATCTATCACTAAGTTTATGTCCGACAGTGGTCGGGCCTAATACTTATATTTTAGATTTAAGATTTAAATACTTATTGTTAGTTCATAATTGAAGATACAATAAATAAATAAATGTATTAACAAAAAAAAAAAAAAAAATAAATTTGGATTTTCCTTTCATCAATGTTACTACGTTTTATTGGAACAATGTGAAATTGATTTTTACCAATGACCGAGATTACTTTTGTAATAAGAGCGTTTGAATTTTTTTCTCTCAAATAAATTGGTGGCGGCTTGGATGTTTTTTTTAGTGGATACATCGGGGTTGTTGTTATCATATTTGAAAACGGTTTTGACGGTTACTAGAGGAAGCGCTGTTATCCCTAGATATTTTTGGAGCAGATGAAATTTTCGAAGACTTTGGGTTTATATATCTATCCATTCCGACTTGGACCTTGGGTTTTGGGCTAGTCTTAACTTCAGTGAAAACTTGGTTAATTGATGACCACGAGCCCGAACCGGATGATATCGCTAAGATAAATGTGTAAGTACTAGGCAACGGTAATGTTAACGAATCACTAATTGGCATTGGACAAAGCGAAGTTGATCGCTGACGAAAAATTGGCTTTGCCGTTAAAAAAAAGTGTATTATCAGGTTTCTTATTTATTTTGTTTTCATTAAGAGCTTCAGAACTCGCAGTAAGTCTATCAACAGATTTTTTATTTTTATTATTTTCATTAAGAGCTTCAGAGCTCACAGTAAAATAGGCATTTCTGCCATTAGAACTCAACACAGTTATTACTTTTTGATACACTCATATAGAGTATTCCTCAAGGGCACTTTGTTTGCTTGTGTTTTTTTGTTTGCGTTTTTTTTTGTTTTTGTTATTTATGACTATGTAAAATATATTAGGAAAGCAAATAAAGCTTATTTATTAATAGCAATATGTATTCCGAATATTTTTTTCGTTTAGTATGTAATAAAAATTCCGCTATGACGTCTGTTCACTACGAATGATCAACGAGTACTCAATTAGATATATGTGCCCTTAATTACGAAAGTGGTCTAAGTCATGTGCATTTTTTCTTCAAAATATCATACAAATCTTTGAAAAATTTCAATAAATATTTAAAGATTCTTAAATAAATTTATATGAATCGAGATCAGTACATGTCTAAATTAAAATGCTGCATAATATAAAAGCACTTTTTGATTTGTTCAAATGTAATCTTCCAAATATCTCGACCAGAGCAATATATGACTCAGACCACTTTCATAATTAAGGGCACATATAGTATTAAAAAAAATTAAGGATGCCTCAATAAAAAAACAGCCAAGTTGCTTTTGCACTTCACCCGGAAACGGAAACGCTCTACGCGACCAACTAAATTTCTATTTCCCTCACTGAACTGCTTTATTTACTATCCTACCTAAAAGAGCTCACTTAGGTGGTATTTCTATATTGCAGACAATTTCTTTTAACAAAAAAAATAAATAGAAATTTCCCGCATTTTCCTAATTTTTTATACCGTATTTTCTCCTTTATATTTATGCACTAACAAATATTAATTTATAAACTTATTTAGTTAATTTATTCCCTATTCACACATAAAGACATAAAAAAACAATATGACACATAAACACTTACCATAAAATGTATTTAAAATTTTCGGGGTGTTGTCTGGACACTCGAAGCTCGTCAAGCACTATTATTTTTCCCTTTTTGTGAACCCAAGAAAATGGCGAATTTTTATTAGGCACCTTTTAGGTATCGTTATGGCTGCCTACCACTTTAGTAATTTTAAATTATACAACTTTACCTGTTGTGTATTGGTATACTTTGTTTAATACCGGTTCGTCCAATTCTAATAGAAAATCACTGTTGTTATCCGTGAGAGGAGGGTCGGACTTTTCTTCTTACGTTCGTGCGTATGCTAACACCTTTTATTTAACACAAAATGTATATATAGAGATCCAAATTTAGTTTACACACTTCTTAATATTTCTTTTACTTTTAATAGCTTATATTTTTATTTCTTAATCCTTATTTCACTTCTTACTCAGACAATTGTTCGGTTAATAATGGATCAGTTCTCGTTGTACATTCATAGTGAACAGTCAATTTAGCGGAGTTTTTATTTCATACTAAACAAAAAAAATTGTACGAAAAAATATTCGGAATACATATTGTTATTGTTAGCTTTATTTGCATTGCTAATATTTTTTACATAGTCATAATTAACAAAAACAAAAAAACCGTAATCAAAAAAAAAAAAACAAACAAACAAACAAAAGTGCCCTTGAGGAATACTCTATATGAGTACCTCAAAAACAAATAACTGTGAAGTGAGTTCTAATGGCAGAAATGCCTATTTTACTGTGAGTTCTGAAGCTCTTAATGAAAATAATAAAAAATAAAAAATCTAATGATAGACTTACTGAGAGCTCTGAAGCTCTTAATGATAATAAATTAAATAAGAAATCTGATAGTAGACTTTTTTTAACGGCGAGACCACTTTTTCGTCAGCGATCAACTTCGCTTTGTCCAATGCCAACTAGTGATTCGTTAACATTACCGTTGCCTAGTACTTCTACATTTAAGTCAGCGATATCATCCGCCTCGGGCTCGTGGTCATCACTTAACCAAGTTTTTACTGAAGTTAAGAGCAGCCCAAAACCCAAGGTCCAAGTGGGAATGGACAGATATATTACAGTGGTAAAGCGCGGACGAAGCCCAAAGTCTTCGAAAATTTCATCTGCTCCAAAAATGTCTAGGTATAACAGCGCATCCTCTATTAACCGCCAAAATCGTTTTCAAATGTTACAAGTTGACAACAACGAACCCGATGTATCTACGAAAAAAAAACATCCAAGCCGCCTCCAATCTATTTGAGAGAAAAAAATTCAAACGCTATTATAAAAAATTTAATTTCAGTCATTGGTGAGAATAAATTTCACATCGTTCCAATAAAACGTGGTAACATTGATGAAACCAAAATTCAAATTTATGAAGAAAAAGATTTTCGCAAACTGATTACTGAATTTGAAAAAAGTAAGAAAAGTTTCTACACATATCAGCTTAAAAGTGCTAAAGGCCTGCAGATCGTATTGAAGGGCATCGATTCCTATGTTGCTCCCGAAGAAATAAAAGATGCACTCGTCCTCCAGGGATTTAGGGTAAAAAATGTATCTAACATAATAAATAGGGAGAAGATTCCTCAACCTCTATTTCGCGTCGAACTTGAGCCAAACGATATAAAATTGAAAAAAAGCGAGTCTCATCCAATTTATAATTTGAAATATCTCTTATATCGAAAAATAACAGTTGAAGAACCACACAAGCGTTCTGGACCCGTACAGTGCCATAATTGTCAAGAATATGGTCACACAAAAACTTACTGCAAGTTACCTTCAGTTTGTGTTATCTGCGGTGAATTGCACGGTACTGCTGGTTGTACTAAACCTAAAGATCTAGCAGAAAAAAAATGTAGTAATTGTGGAGGTAATCACACCGCTAACTACAGAGGATGTCCTGTCTATTCTTTCGTTAAACAGACTATGGGGCAAAAACCTAAATTAGCTCCAGCACAAACAGCAAACGCTTACTCCGCCACTTTTGCTCAAATGAGCCAACCTGTCACTTCACGTGTATCGTATGCCGATGCAGCTAAGACTAGTTATATTCCCAGACAAAATATTCCGCCTCAAAATAGTTCAACGAATGCAAACTCAAACTTTAATTTTAGTCGCCTTGAAGCTACTATTGAGAATCTAGTGCTGACTATAAATAATTTTACAACAAATATGACTAGCATGATGCAAGAAATGCTACGAATGCAGTCTACACTGCTTCAAGCATTAGTTAATAAGCCATGAGCACGTTAAAGATAAGTTTCTGGAACGCAAACGGCATTCGCCAACATAAAAATGAACTTGAGCACTTCCTCACGGAAAAAAATATTGATATAATGTTGGTTTCTGAGACTCATTTGACTTCAAGAAGCCTATTCAAAATTAATGGCTACATTTTATATGATTCAAAGGACCCAAGAGGAAGAGCTTGCGGGGGATCAGCAATTTTAATAAAGTCAAGACTCAAGCATTATATTCTTGACAACATTTGTGAAGAACATCTACAAGCAACGAATATTTGTATCGAAAATTTTTGCACAAATTTTGTCATATCATCAATTTACTCCCCTCCTAGATTCGCAATTACTGAGGATCAATACGAGGATTTCTACAAATCTCTTGGCCCTTGTTTCGTAGCAGCTGGAGACTATAATGCAAAACATACTTTCTGGGGTTCGCGTTTTATAACACCTAGAGGACGAGCGTTGTTCAACACAATTTCAAAAATGGGCTTGGACGTCATTTCGAGTGGGGAGCCCACTTACTGGCCTACTGACATACATAAAATTCCGGATATTATAGATTTTGGCGTCATGAAAAATATTTCTAGGGAATTAATTCACGTCGAAGCTTCCCTAGATCTATCGTCCGATCACTCTCCCACGATCGTTACAATCTGTAGCCCACTGAGAAGTGCTCTACCTCACCCATATGTGAAAATGGTCAGTCGTGTTAATTGGCTGCGATTCAAGAAATATCTTAGTAGTCATTGTACTGAAAACATTAAGCTAAGAACTCATGACGATATTGAATCTAATATTGCTAATCTTAACAAAAATATTAAGCAGGCAGCTGAACATGCCACTTCCTCCCATCCGCAGACTGGGTTTAACAGAATATATTCTACAGATATTGAACTTCTCGTATGTGCAAAAAGAAGAGCTAGAAGAGAATGGCAACAGCACAGATCACCCCAAAATAAAATTAGATTAAAAGAATGCACTAAAAGACTCCAAGAACTGCTTGCATATGAAAAAACTGCATCTCTTAAAGACTATCTGGAAAATCTCGATGTCACACCAGCATCTAATTATTCTTTGTGGCGCGCTGCGAAAAGAATTAAAACACCCGTTGAGTTTAAACCACCTCTGCGCACTTCTACCGGAGTTTGGGCCAGGAGTGATATTGAAAAAGGTAACTTGTTTGCAAAGCATTTAAAATCCGTATTTACCCCAAACACATGTACTGGTGTTGTTGATTTCCCGAGTGTAGTTGCGCTACCCCCTCGACCCATAAAATTTAAAATGTGTGATGTACAAAATCTAATTGCTGAACTCAACCCGAAGAAAGCACCGGGTATTGATGGAATTAGTAACCAAATGCTAATAAAATTGCCTCGTATTGTAATTAGAATCATGTTATTAATTTTTAATGCCATTTTACGACTGGAGTATTATCCCCACAGCTGGAAGCTTGCCAAAGTTAAAATGATTCCAAAGCCGGGCAAAGATCTTACCAAGGCAGAATCATACAGGCCAATAAGTCTGCTATCAACAATGTCAAAACTTTTCGAAAAACTGCTCATGTCAAAATTGTCCCCAATTCTAATTGGTAGTGACCATCAGTTTGGTTTTAGAAGTCAGCATAGCACTATTGAACAAACGCATAGATTGGTTCAATGTATAAGAAGAACATTTGAAGAAAAGAACTACTGTTCTGCACTCTTTATTGACGTTTCGCAGGCATTTGATAAAGTGTGGCATGAAGGCCTAATTTTAAAATTAAAATCATATCTACCAATAAATTTGGTGAATTTATTAGAAAGTTATATTACTTCCCGGAAGTTCACGGTTGTGGAAGGAGAATTCATGAGTGTGCCCGAAACTATATCATCCGGTGTGCCACAGGGGAGCATACTGGGGCCAGTTTTGTATTTAATTTATACTTGTGATATGCCTTTGAGCAGCAATATCCATACATCTACGTTTGCCGATGATACAGCCTGCCTAAGTATGCACGAAAATCCTCATGAGGCTTCCCGATATCTACAAGAACATATAACACAACTGGAACTATGGTTAAAATTATGGAGAATTAAGGTAAACGAGCAAAAGTGTGTTCAGGTAACATTTACCCTGCGAAGAGATACTTGTTCCCCAATTCGAATCAACAATCAAGTTGTTCCTCAGCATTCACATGTAAAATACCTTGGTATACACCTTGATCGACGACTTACATGGAAACACCATATTGATTCAAAGCTAGTACAAATGAAACTTAAACTAACTCAGATATATTGGCTGATTGGTAGAAACTCAACACTCAGCCTAGACTGTAAACTTTTATTATACAAGTCGCTCTTGAAGCCAATATGGTGCTACGGAATTCAGTTATGGGGCACTGCTTCAGCTTCTAACGTCGAGAGAATCCAACGAAGGCAAAATAAAATTTTACGTTTGATTACATCGGCTCCATGGTACATAAAAAACTCAAATATACACCGTGATTTGAATATGCCACTAGTGATTGAAGAAATAGCAAAATACGCAGGCAAATATTTAACAAAACTCGAGTCACATCCTAATCCGCTTGCTCGTAACATCTTGAATTTTACTGGCCACATTCGCTTGAAAAAGAAGGACACAAGGGCTCTTTTACTCAACACTCCAGATGGGATTGCTTGAAAATATTTTTTTTTTCTCTTTTTTTTTTGATTATCACTACTTATGTATTATTTATAACTATCACTAAGTTTATGTCCGACAGTGGTCGGGCCTAATACTTATATTTTAGATTTAAGGATTTGAATACTTATTGTTAGTTCATAATTGAAGATACAATAAATAAATAAATGTATTAAAAAAAAATAAAAAATAAAAAAAAAATAAAAAAAAATAATGGATACTTGGTTCTTTAACTATATTTTTTCCTACCTACGTGTACTTCCAAAAACCTTTTTCCTACTGTATTTTTCCATTTTCCTTAAATCAACAAAACTACAATTCCATATTTATGTTATTTTCGTTTTACAAAAACAAAAAGCATCCTGGATGGGCTATTTTTTTTTGCTCAATCTATGAACAGAATTGACCAGTGATGTGCACTAACACATAAACACACTTGCAATTGTGTGTGAAGTAACGAAAAACCTCTGCTTACTTTTAAAAGATGTGGAAACGTTTTTTGAATCACTTTATGTTTATCACTTGTTGAGACAACACCACGCGAGTTAACGACGCTCATGCATAGTTAATGACGCCCACGCATAGTTGACGCACATGCATGGACATGTTTATATTATATAAGATAAGAAATAAGTAACTTTCCATAGATGATAAGAATTACAAAATATACAAACAACTAAATTAAGAAAGTAAACAAGATCATAAAATATCCCTAAATACAAAGATCATAACAAATATATATTGTAAACAACTAAAACATTAAAAACATTAGGTCATAAGATATCATAAAAATATTGTAAATAATCAAGGTCAGAGAAAGTACGAAATCAAACATAATGGTTTGAGTTCGTCTTAGAACAAAGAAGTTAGAATAAGATAAGAATGATATTCATTTAGTATTTAAGATACAAATTTTGTAAATACTAGTTAGTTAAAATTAAGTAGTTAAGACGCATAGTCGTCGTTATAATTTCAATTCAAGAATTAACGTAAATTTAAATTAATGAAAATATTAATAAATAAAGACACATATGTGTCCAAGAAAATATATTTTTTTTAAATAATTTAAACAAGCGTTATTATTTGGCGATCCAGCCAGGAGTTCAATTAAAATTGTTCTCTAGTGAGCGGACCAAAAGTTATCCTTGTCGGAGCAAGGAAGTGAAATAATAAATAATAGGATAGTTTTTATAAAAAATATAAACATATATTCCTTAAAATAAAAAAACACTCAACATTCATACAAGGACAAAAATAAAAAATTATTTTTATAAAGGAAAAGTACAATCTTCATATGAAGATAGAAAAAATAATTTACACAAAACTGATAGTGCCAAATATTTAATAAAATATTTAATTAAAAAACATTAAGAAAAAAACAAAGTTTTATATTTATGAAGAGAAGAATAATTTTTGACATTACACGTCCTTTGGAATTAGTTGAAGAAGAACCAAACCACGTAATGACAAGCAACGTAGAAATCAATGTACTGACACTACAAGCCAAACTTCAGATTTTAGTACAACAACATACAACGGAAATAAATGGACTGAAACACCAACTACAACAGCCACAGCAACATTTTCTCCAACAACCACGGCAACAGTTCCCAGCAAGACAACAATCCAACAATTTACAACCACGACCAGACCCTATGGATGTAAGTTCCGGTAACACAATTCAGCGACGACCCACACACTTCAACTCAAACAACCAACCGAGAATCCAGTGGAAATTTCCAACAGAACAAATTTATGAGGAATAACAACATCACCACTGAAGATGATATGCTGAACGCAACAATAGATAGTAGACACATGACATTTACAATGAGCAAGATTAAGGAAATTAGTAATATAAACTATACAATAGGTAACGAATTATATAAAAAAGATATAGATAGGTTAATGGAGGACAACAATGGCATAGGACCATTATCCTTCACTACAACTGTTGAAGCCACGATTAGGACAAGAACAGACGAACCCATTTGGACGAAGCAGTACCCATAAATTCAAATACAATAACAGATAGACATATTATTCCTGACGTAAACATGACTATACAGAACTTAGGAAAAGCCAAATATTTTACAACTTTAGATTTAGAATCAGGATTCCATCAGGTTAAGATTAAAAAGGAAGATAGGGAAAAAACTGCATTTTGTGTGAATGGTGGCGAGTAAGAATTTGTGCTTTTGCTGTTCGGACTAAAGAATGCTCCTTCAATATTTCAAAGATGTGTTGATGATATCTTTTTTTTTTTTTTTAATACATGTATTTATTTATTGTATCTTCAAATATGAACTAACAATAAGTATTCAAATCTTAAATCTAAAATATAATTATTAGGACTGACCACTGTCGGACATAAACTTGTTAATAGCTATAATTAATACATAAGTAGTGATAATCAAAAAAGGAAAAAAAATTTTAAAAAAGTATTTTCAAGAAATTAAATCTGGAGTGTTGAGTAATAGAGCCCTTGTGTCCCTCTTTTTTAAGCGGATGTGTCCAGTAAAGTTCAAAATATTACGAGCCAGCGGATTAGGATGTGACTCGAGTTTTGTTAAATATTTGCCTGCGTATTTTGCAATTTCTTCAATCACTAGTGGCATATTTAAATCACGATGTATATTAGAATTTTTGATGTACCATGGAGCCGATGTTATTAACCGTAACATTTTGTTTTGCCTTCGTTGGATTCTCTCTACATTGGAAGCTGAAGTAGTGCCCCATAACTGGATACTGTAACACCATATTGGCTTCAAAAGCGACTTGTATAATAAAAGCTTACAGTCCAGGCTAAGTGTTAAATTTCTGCCAATCAACCTGTGCATTTGAGATAACTTAAGTTTCATCTGAGTTAGCTTAAAGTCAATATGATGTTTCCATGTAAGTCTTCGATCAAGGTGTATACCAAGGTATTTCACTTGGGAATGTTGAGGAATATTTTGATTGTTGATTCGAATGGGGGAACAAGTACCTCTTCTTAGGGTAAACGTTGTATGGACACACTTTTGTTCATTGACTTTAATTCTCCATAAGTTCAACCAGGTTTCCAACTGTGTAATATGTTCTTGAAGATATCGGGAAGCCTCGTGAGGGTTTTCATGCATACTCAGGCAGGCTGTATCATCGGCAAACGTAGATGTATGGATATTGCTGCTCAAAGGCATATCGCAAGTATAGATAAAATATAAAACTGGCCCAAGTATGCAACCCTGTGGCACACCGGATGATATAGATTCGGGCACACTAATTAATTCTCCTTCCACAACCGTGAACTTCCGAGTAGTAATGTAACTTTCTAATAAATTCACTAAATTTATTGGTAGATATGATTTTAATTTTAAAATTAGGCTTTCATGCCACACTTTATCAAATGCCTGAGAAACATCACTAAACAGGGCAGAACAATACTTCTTTTCCTCAAATGTTTTTCTTATAAATTGAACCAATCTATGAGTTTGTTTAATGATGCTATGCTGACTTCTAAAACCAAATTGATGGTCTGGGATGCACACACTATCAGTTAAAATTCTGGACAATTTTGTCATGAGCAGCTTTTCGAAGAGTTTTGACATAGTTGACAGCAAACTTATTGCTCTTACTCAGACAATTGTTCGGTTAATAATGGATCAGTTCTCGTTGTACATTCATAGTGAACAGTCAATTTAGCGGAGTTTTTATTTCATACTAAACAAAAAAAATTGTACGAAAAAATATTCGGAATACATATTGTTATTGTTAGCTTTATTTGCATTGCTAATATTTTTTACATAGTCATAATTAACAAAAACAAAAAAACCGTAATCAAAAAAAAAAAACAAACAAACAAACAAAAGTGCCCTTGAGGAATACTCTATATGAGTACCTCAAAAACAAATAACTGTGAAGTGAGTTCTAATGGCAGAAATGCCTATTTTACTGTGAGTTCTGAAGCTCTTAATGAAAATAATAAAAATAAAAAATCTAATGATAGACTTACTGAAAGCTCTGAAGCTCTTAATGATAACAAATTAAATAAGAAATCTGATAATAGACTTTTTTTAACGGAGAGACCACGTTTTCGTCAGCGATCAACTTCGCTTTGTCCAATGCCAAGTAGTGATTCGTTAACATTACCGTTGCCTAGTACTTCTACATTTAACTCAGCGATATCATCCGCATCGGGCTCGTGGTCATCACTTAACCAAGTTTTTAGTGAAGTTAAGAGCAGCCCAAAACCCAAGGTCCAAGTGGGAATGGACAGATATATTACAGTGGTAAAGCGCGGACGAAGCCCAAAGTCTTCGAAAATATTATCTGCTCCAAAAATGTCTAGGGATAACAGCGCATCCTCTATTAACTGCCAAAATCGTTTTCAAATATTACAAGTTGACAACAACGAACCCGATGTATCTACGAACAAAACATCCAAGCCGCCTCCAATCTATTTGAGAGAAAAAAATTCAAACGCTCTTATAAAAAATTTAATTTCAGTCATTGGTGAGAATAAATTTCACATCGTTCCAATAAAACGTGGTAACATTGATGAAACCAAAATTCAAATTTATGAAGAAAAAAATTTTCGCAAACTTATTACTGAATTTGAAAAAAGTAAGAAAAGTTTCTACACATATCAGCTTAAAAGTGCTAAAGGCCTGCAGATCGTATTGAAGGGCATCGATTCCTATGTTGCTCCCGAAGAAATAAAAGATGCACTCGTCCTCCAGGGATTTAAGGTAAAAAATGTATCTAACATAATAAATAGGGAGAAGATTCCTCAACCTCTATTTCGCGTCGAACTTGAGCCAAACGATATAAAATTGAAAAAAAGCGAGTCTCATCCAATTTATAATTTGAAATATCTCTTATATCGAAAAATAACAGTTGAAGAACCACACAAGCGTTCTGGACCCGTACAGTGCCATAATTGTCAAGAATATGGTCACACAAAAACTTACTGCAAGTTACCTTCAGTTTGTGTTTTCTGCGGTGAATTGCACGGTACTGCTGGTTGTACTAAACCTAAAGATCTAGCAGAAAAAAAATGTAGTAATTGTGGAGGTAATCACACCGCTAACTACAGAGGATGTCCTGTCTATTCTTTCGTTAAACAGACTATGGGGCAAAAACCTAAATTAGCTCCAGCACAAACAGCAAACGCTTACTCCGCCACTTTTGCTCAAATGAGCCAACCTGTCACTTCACGTGTATCGTATGCCGATGCAGTTAAGACTAGTTATATTCCCAGACAAAATATTCCGCCTCAAAATAGTTCAACGAATGCAAACTCAAACTTTAATTTTAGTCGCCTTGAAGCTACTATTGAGAATCTAGTGCTGACTATGAATAATTTTACAACAAATATGACTAGCATGATGCAAGAAATGCTACGAATGCAGTCTACACTGCTTCAAGCATTAGTTAATAAGCCATGAACACGTTAAAGATAAGTTTCTGGAACGCAAACGGCATTCGCCAACATAAAAATGAACTTGAGCACTTCCTCACGGAAAAAAATATTGATATAATGTTGGTTTCTGAGACTCATTTGACTTCAAGAAGCCTATTCAAAATTAATGGCTACATTTTATATGATTCAAAGGACCCAAGAGGAAGAGCTTGCGGGGGATCAGCAATTTTAATAAAGTCAAGACTCAAGCATTATATTCTTGACAACATTTGTGAAGAACATCTACAAGCAACGAATATTTGTATCGAAAATTTTTGCACAAATTTTGTCATATCATCAATTTACTCCCCTCCTAGATTCGCAATTACTGAGGATCAATACGAGGATTTCTACAAATCTCTTGGCCCTTGTTTCGTAGCAGCTGGAGACTATAATGCAAAACATACTTTCTGGGGTTCGCGTCTTATCACACCTAGAGGACGAGCGTTGTTCAACACAATTTCAAAAATGGGCTTGGACGTCATTTCGAGTGGGGAGCCCACTTACTGGCCTACTGACATACATAAAATTCCGGATATTATAGATTTTGGCGTCATGAAAAATATTTCTAGGGAATTAATTCACGTCGAAGCTTCCCTAGATCTATCGTCCGATCACTCTCCCACGATCGTTACAATCTGTAGCCCACTGAGAAGTGCTCTACCTCACCCATATGTGAAAATGGTCAGTCGTGTTAATTGGCTGCGATTCAAGAAATATCTTAGTAGTCATTGTACTGAAAACATTAAGCTAAGAACTCATGACGATATTGAATCTAATATTGCTAATCTTAACAAAAATATTAAGCAGGCAGCTGAACATGCCACTTCCTCCCATCCGCAGACTGGGTTTAACAGAATATATTCTACAGATATTGAACTTCTCGTATGTGCAAAAAGAAGAGCTAGAAGAGAATGGCAACAGCACAGATCACCCCAAAATAAAATTAGATTAAAAGAATGCACTAAAAGACTCCAAGAACTGCTTGCATATGAAAAAACTGCATCTCTTAAAGACTATCTGGAAAATCTCGATGTCACACCAGCATCTAATTATTCTTTGTGGCGCGCTGCGAAAAGAATTAAAACACCCGTTGAGTTTAAACCACCTCTGCGCACTTCTACCGGAGTTTGGGCCAGGAGTGATATTGAAAAAGGTAACTTGTTTGCAAAGCATTTAAAATCCGTATTTATCCCAAACACATGTACTGGTGTTGTTGATTTCCCGAGTGTAGTTGCGCTACCCCCTCGACCCATAAAATTTAAAATGTGTGATGTACAAAATCTAATTGCTGAACTCAACCCGAAGAAAGCACCGGGTATTGATGGAATTAGTAACCAAATGCTAATAAAATTGCCTCGTATTGTAATTAGAATCATGTTATTCATTTTTAATGCCATTTTACGACTGGAGTATTATCCCCACAGCTGGAAGCTCGCCAAAGTTAAAATGATTCCAAAGCCGGGCAAAGATCTTACCAAGGCAGAATCATACAGGCCAATAAGTCTGCTATCAACAATGTCAAAACTTTTCGAAAAACTGCTCATGTCAAAATTGTCCCCAATTCTAATTGGTAGTGGGTGTATTCCAGACCATCAGTTTGGTTTTAGAAGTCAGCATAGCACTATTGAACAAACGCATAGATTGGTTCAATGTATAAGAAGAACATTTGAAGAAAAGAACTACTGTTCTGCACTGTTTATTGACGTTTCGCAGGCATTTGATAAAGTGTGGCATGAAGGCCTAATTTTAAAATTAAAATCATATCTACCAATAAATTTGGTGAATTTATTAGAAAGTTATATTACTTCCCGGAAGTTCACGGTTGTGGAAGGAGAATTCATGAGTGTGCCCGAAACTATATCATCCGGTGTGCCACAGGGGAGCATACTGGGGCCAGTTTTGTATTTAATTTATACTTGTGATATGCCTTTGAGCAGCAATATCCATACATCTACGTTTGCCGATGATACAGCCTGCCTAAGTATGCACGAAAATCCTCATGAGGCTTCCCGATATCTACAAGAACATATAACACAACTGGAACTATGGTTAAAATTATGGAGAATTAAGGTAAACGAGCAAAAGTGTGTTCAGGTAACATTTACCCTGCGAAGAGATACTTGTTCCCCAATTCGAATCAACAATCAAGTTGTTCCTCAGCATTCACATGTAAAATACCTTGGTATACACCTTGATCGACAACTTACATGGAAACACCATATTGATTCAAAGCTAGTACAAATGAAACTTAAACTAACTCAGATATATTGGCTGATTGGTAGAAACTCAACACTCAGCCTAGACTGCAAACTTTTATTATACAAGTCGCTCTTGAAGCCAATATGGTGCTACGGAATTCAGTTATGGGGCACTGCTTCAGCTTCTAACGTCAAGAGAATCCAACGAAGGCAAAATAAAATTTTACGTTTGATTACATCGGCTCCATGGTACATAAAAAACTCAAATATACACCGTGATTTGAATATGCCACTAGTGATTGAAGAAATAGCAAAATACGCAGGCAAATATTTAACAAAACTCGAGTCACATCCTAATCCGCTTGCTCGTAACATCTTGAATTTTACTGGCCACATTCGCTTGAAAAAGAAGGACACAAGGGCTCTTTTACTCAACACTCCAGATGGGATTGCTTGAAAATATTTTTTTTTTCTCTTTTTTTTTTGATTATCACTACTTATGTATTATTTATAACTATCACTAAGTTTATGTCCGACAGTGGTCGGGCCTAATACTTATATTTTAGATTTAAGATTTGAATACTTATTGTTAGTTCATAATTGAAGATACAATAAATAAATAAATGTATTAAAAAAAAAAAAAAAAAAAAAAAAAAAAATAATGGATACTTGGTTCTTTAACTATATTTTTTCCTACCTACGTGTACTTCCAAAAATCTTTTTCCTACTGTATTTTTCCATTTTCCTTAAATCAACAAAACTACAATTCCATATTTATGTTATTTTCGTTTTACAAAAACAAAAAGCATCCTGGATGGGCTATTTTTTTTTGCTCAATCTATGAACAGAATTGACCAGTGATGTGCACTAACACATAAACACACTTGCAATTGTGTGTGAAGTAACGAAAAACCTCTGCTTACTTTTAAAAGATGTGGAAACGTTTTTTGAATCACTTTATGTTTATCACTTGTTGAGACAACACCACGCGAGTTAACGACGCTCATGCATAGTTAATGACGCCCACGCATAGTCGACGCTCATGCATAGTTAATGACGCCCACGCATAGTTGACGCACATGCATGGACATGTTTATATTATATAAGATAAGAAATAAGTAACTTTCCATAGATGATAAGAATTACAAAATATACAAACAACTAAATTAAGAAAGTAAACAAGATCATAAAATATCCCTAAATACAAAGATCATAACAAATATATATTGTAAACAACTAAAACATTAAAAACATTAGGTCATAAGATATCATAAAAATATTGTAAATAATCAAGGTCAGAGAAAGTACGAAATCAAACATAATGGTTTGAGTTCGTCTTAGAACAAAGAAGTTAGAATAAGATAAGAATGATATTCATTTAGTATTTAAGATACAAATTTTGTAAATACTAGTTAGTTAAAATTAAGTAGTTAAGACGCATAGTCGTCGTTATAATTTCAATTCAAGAATTAACGTAAATTTAAATTAAAGAAAATATTAATAAATAAAGACACATATGTGTCCAAGAAAATATATTTTTTTTAAATAAAAAAGTTATCCTTGTCGGAGCAAGGAAGTGAAATAATAAATAATAGGATAGTTTTTATAAAAAATATAAACATATATTCCTTAAAATAAAAAAACACTCAACATTCATACAAGGACAAAAATAAAAAATTATTTGTATAAAGGAAAAGTACAATCTTCATATGAAGATAGAAAAAATAATTTACACAAAACTGATAGTGCCAAATATTTAATAAAATATTTAATTAAAAAACATTAAGAAAAAAACAAAGTTTTATATTTATGAAGAGAAGAATAATTTTTGACATTACACGTCCTTTGGAATTAGTTGAAGAAGAACCAAACAACGTAATGACAAGCAACGTAGAAATCAATGTACTGACACTACAAGCCAAACTTCAGATTTTAGTACAACAACATACAACGGAAATAAATGGACTGAAACACCAACTACAACAGCCACAGCAACATTTTCTCCAACAACCACGGCAACAGTTCCCAGCAAGACAACAATCCAACAATTTACAACCACGACCAGACCCTATGGATGTAAGTTCCGGTAACACAATTCAGCGACGACCCACACACTTCAACTCAAACAACCAACCGAGAATCCAGTGGAAATTTCCAACAGAACAAATTTATGAGGAATAACAACATCACCACTGAAGATGATATGCTGAACGCAATAATAGATAGTAGACACATGACATTTACAATGAGCAAGATTAAGGAAATTAGTAATATAAACTATACAATAGGTAACGAATTATATAAAAAAGATATAGATAGGTTAATGGAGGACAACAATGGCATAGGACCATTATCCTTCACTACAACTGTTGAAGCCACGATTAGGACAAGAACAGACGAACCCATTTGGACGAAGCAGTACCCATAAATTCAAATACAATAACAGATAGACATATTATTCCTGACGTAAACATGACTATACAGAACTTAGGAAAAGCCAAATATTTTACAACTTTAGATTTAGAATCAGGATTCCATCAGGTTAAGATTAAAAAGGAAGATAGAGAAAAAACTGCATTTTGTGTGAATGGTGGCGAGTAAGAATTTGTGCTTTTGCTGTTCGGACTAAAGAATGCTCCTTCAATATTTCAAAGATGTGTTGATGATATCTTTTTTTTTTTTTAATACATGTATTTATTTATTGTATCTTCAAATATGAACTAACAATAAGTATTCAAATCTTAAATCTAAAATATAATTATTAGGACTGACCACTGTCGGACATAAACTTGTTAATAGCTATAATTAATACATAAGTAGTGATAATCAAAAAAGGAAAAAAAAATTTAAAAAAGTATTTTCAAGAAATTAAATCTGGAGTGTTGAGTAATAGAGCCCTTGTGTCCCTCTTTTTTAAGCGGATGTGTCCAGTAAAGTTCAAAATATTACGAGCCAGCGGATTAGGATGTGACTCGAGTTTTGTTAAATATTTGCCTGCGTATTTTGCAATTTCTTCAATCACTAGTGGCATATTTAAATCACGATGTATATTAGAATTTTTGATGTACCATGGAGCCGATGTTATTAACCGTAACATTTTGTTTTGCCTTCGTTGGATTCTCTCTACATTGGAAGCTGAAGTAGTGCCCCATAACTGGATACTGTAACACCATATTGGCTTCAAAAGCGACTTGTATAATAAAAGCTTACAGTCCAGGCTAAGTGTTAAATTTCTGCCAATCAACCTGTGCATTTGAGATAACTTAAGTTTCATCTGAGTTAGCTTAAAGTCAATATGATGTTTCCATGTAAGTCTTCGATCAAGGTGTATACCAAGGTATTTCACTTGGGAATGTTGAGGAATATTTTGATTGTTGATTCGAATGGGGGAACAAGTACCTCTTCTTAGGGTAAACGTTGTATGGACACACTTTTGTTCATTGACTTTAATTCTCCATAAGTTCAACCAGGTTTCCAACTGTGTAATATGTTCCTGAAGATATCGGGAAGCCTCGTGAGGGTTTGTCATGCATACTCAGGCAGGCTGTATCATCGGCAAACGTAGATGTATGGATATTGCTGCTCAAAGGCATATCGCAAGTATAGATCAAATATAAAACTGGCACACCGGATGATATAGATTCGGGCACACTAATTAATTCTCCTTCCACAACCGTGAACTTCCGAGTAGTAATGTAACTTTCTAATAAATTCACTAAATTTATTGGTAGATATGATTTTAATTTTAAAATTAGGCTTTCATGCCACACTTTATCAAATGCCTGAGAAACATCACTAAACAGGACAGAACAATACTTCTTTTCCTCAAATGTTTTTCTTATAAATTGAACCAATCTATGAGTTTGTTTAATGGTGCTATGCTGACTTCTAAAACCAAATTGATGGTCTGGGATGCACACACTATCAGTTAAAATTCTGGACAATTTTGTCATGAGCAGCTTTTCGAAGAGTTTTGACATAGTTGACAGCAAACTTATTGCTCTTACTCAGACAATTGTTCGGTTAATAATGGATCAGTTCTCGTTGTACATTCATAGTGAACAGTCAATTTAGCGGAGTTTTTATTTCATACTAAACAAAAAAAATTGTACGAAAAAATATTCGGAATACATATTGTTATTGTTAGCTTTATTTGCATTGCTAATATTTTTTACATAGTCATAAATAACAAAAACAAAAAAACCGTAATCAAAAAAAAAAACAAACAAACAAACAAAAGTGCCCTTGAGGAATACTCTATATGAGTACCTCAAAAACAAATAACTGTGAAGTGAGTTCTAATGGCAGAAATGCCTATTTTACTGTGAGTTCTGAAGCTCTTAATGAAAATAATAAAAATAAAAAATCTAATGATAGACTTACTGAAAGCTCTGAAGCTCTTAATGATAACAAATTAAATAAGAAATCTGATAATAGACTTTTTTTAACGGAGAGACCACGTTTTCGTCAGCGATCAACTTCGCTTTGTCCAATGCCAAGTAGTTATTCGTTAACATTACCTTTGCCTAGTACTTCTACATTTAACTCAGCGATATCATCCGCTTCGGGCTCGTGGTCATCACTTAACCAAGTTTTTACTGAAGTTAAGAGCAGCCCGAAACCCAAGGTCCAAGTGGGAATGGACAGATATATTACAGTGGTAAAGCGCGGACGAAGCCCAAAGTCTTCGAAAATTTCATCTGCTCCAAAAATGTCTAGGGATAACAGCGCATCCTCTATTAACTGCCAAAATCGTTTTCAAATATTACAAGTTGACAACAACGAACCCGATGTATCTACGAACAAAACATCCAAGCCGCCTCCAATCTATTTGAGAGAAAAAAATTCAAACGCTCTTATAAAAAATTTAATTTCAGTCATTGGTGAGAATAAATTTCACATCGTTCCAATAAAACGTGGTAACATTGATGAAACCAAAATTCAAATTTATGAAGAAAAAAATTTTCGCAAACTTATTACTGAATTTGAAAAAAGTAAGAAAAGTTTCTACACATATCAGCTTAAAAGTGCTAAAGGCCTGCAGATCGTATTGAAGGGCATCGATTCCTATGTTGCTCCCGAAGAAATAAAAGATGCACTCGTCCTCCAGGGATTTAAGGTAAAAAATGTATCTAACATAATAAATAGGGAGAAGATTCCTCAACCTCTATTTCGCGTCGAACTTGAGCCAAATGATATAAAATTGAAAAAAAGCGAGTCTCATCCAATTTATAATTTGAAATATCTCTTATATCGAAAAATAACAGTTGAAGAACCACACAAGCGTTCTGGACCCGTACAGTGCCATAATTGTCAAGAATATGGTCACACAAAAACTTACTGCAAGTTACCTTCAGTTTGTGTTATCTGCGGTGAATTGCACGGTACTGCTGGTTGTACTAAACCTAAACATCTAGCAGAAAAAAAATGTAGTAATTGTGGAGGTAATCACACCGCTAACTACAGAGGATGTCCTGTCTATTCTTTCGTTAAACAGACTATGGGGCAAAAACCTAAATTAGCTCCAGCACAAACAGCAAACGCTTACTCCGCCACTTTTGCTCAAATGAGCCAACCTGTCACTTCACGTGTATCGTATGCCGATGCAGCTAAGACTAGTTATATTCCCAGACAAAATATTCCGCCTCAAAATAGTTCAACGAATGCAAACTCAAACTTTAATTTTAGTCGCCTTGAAGCTACTATTGAGAATCTAGTGCTGACTATAAATAATTTTACAACAAATATGACTAGCATGATGCAAGAAATGCTACGAATGCAGTCTACACTGCTTCAAGCATTAGTTAATAAGCCATGAACACGTTAAAGATAAGTTTCTGGAACGCAAACGGCATTCGCCAACATAAAAATGAACTTGAGCACTTCCTCACGGAAAAAAATATTGATATAATGTTGGTTTCTGAGACTCATTTGACTTCAAGAAGCCTATTCAAAATTAATGGCTACATTTTATATGATTCAAAGGACCCAAGAGGAAGAGCTTGCGGGGGATCAGCAATTTTAATAAAGTCAAGACTCAAGCATTATATTCTTGACAACATTTGTGAAGAACATCTACAAGCAACGAATATTTGTATCGAAAATTTTTGCACAAATTTTGTCATATCATCAATTTACTCCCCTCCTAGATTCGCAATTACTGAGGATCAATACGAGGATTTCTACAAATCTCTTGGCCCTTGTTTCGTAGCAGCTGGAGACTATAATGCAAAACATACTTTCTGGGGTTCGCGTCTTATCACACCTAGAGGACGAGCGTTGTTCAACACAATTTCAAAAATGGGCTTGGACGTCATTTCGAGTGGGGAGCCCACTTACTGGCCTACTGACATACATAAAATTCCGGATATTATAGATTTTGGCGTCATGAAAAATATTTCTAGGGAATTAATTCACGTCGAAGCTTCCCTAGATCTATCGTCCGATCACTCTCCCACGATCGTTACAATCTGTAGCCCACTGAGAAGTGCTCTACCTCACCCATATGTGAAAATGGTCAGTCGTGTTAATTGGCTGCGATTCAAGAAATATCTTAGTAGTCATTGTACTGAAAACATTAAGCTAAGAACTCATGACGATATTGAATCTAATATTGCTAATCTTAACAAAAATATTAAGCAGGCAGCTGAACATGCCACTTCCTCCCATCCGCAGACTGGGTTTAACAGAATATATTCTGCAGATATTGAACTTCTCGTATGTGCAAAAAGAAGAGCTAGAAGAGAATGGCAACAGCACAGATCACCCCAAAATAAAATTAGATTAAAAGAATGCACTAAAAGACTCCAAGAACTGCTTGCATATGAAAAAACTGCATCTCTTAAAGACTATCTGGAAAATCTCGATGTCACACCAGCATCTAATTATTCTTTGTGGCGCGCTGCGAAAAGAATTAAAACACCCGTTGAGTTTAAACCACCTCTGCGCACTTCTACCGGAGTTTGGGCCAGGAGTGATATTGAAAAAGGTAACTTGTTTGCAAAGCATTTAAAATCCGTATTTACCCCAAACACATGTACTGGTGTTGTTGATTTCCCGAGTGTAGTTGCGCTACCCCCTCGACCCATAAAATTTAAAATGTGTGATGTACAAAATCTAATTGCTGAACTCAACCCGAAGAAAGCACCGGGTATTGATGGAATTAGTAACCAAATGCTAATAAAATTGCCTCGTATTGTAATTAGAATCATGTTATTAATTTTTAATGCCATTTTACGACTGGAGTATTATCCCCACAGCTGGAAGCTTGCCAAAGTTAAAATGATTCCAAAGCCGGGCAAAGATCTTAACAAGGCAGAATCATACAGGCCAATAAGTCTGCTATCAACAATGTCAAAACTTTTCTGCACTCTTTATTGACGTTTCGCAGGCATTTGATAGAGTGTGGCATGAAGGCCTAATTTTAAAATTAAAATCATATCTACCAATAAATTTGGTGAATTTATTAGAAAGTTATATTACTTCCCGGAAGTTCACGGTTGTGGAAGGAGAATTCATGAGTGTGCCCGAAACTATATCATCCGGTGTGCCACAGGGGAGCATACTGGGGCCAGTTTTGTATTTAATTTATACTTGTGATATGACTTTGAGCAGCAATATCCATACATCTACGTTTGCCGATGATACAGCCTGCCTAAGTATGCACGAAAATCCTCATGAGGCTTCCCGATATCTACAAGAACATATAACACAACTGGAACTATGGTTAAAATTATGGAGAATTAAGGTAAACGAGCAAAAGTGTGTTCAGGTAACATTTACCCTGCGAAGAGATACTTGTTCCCCAATTCGAATCAACAATCAAGTTGTTCCTCAGCATTCACATGTAAAATACCTTGGTATACACCTTGATCGACGACTTACATGGAAACACCATATTGATTCAAAGCTAGTACAAATGAAACTTAAACTAACTCAGATATATTGGCTGATTGGTAGAAACTCAACACTCAGCCTAGACTGCAAACTTTTATTATACAAGTCGCTCTTGAAGCCAATATGGTGCTACGGAATTCAGTTATGGGGCACTGCTTCAGCTTCTAACGTCGAGAGAATCCAACGAAGGCAAAATAAACTTTTACGTTTGATTACATCGGCTCCATGGTACATAAAAAACTCAAATATACACCGTGATTTGAATATGCCACTAGTGATTGAAGAAATAGCAAAATACGCAGGCAAATATTTAACAAAACTCGAGTCACATCCTAATCCGCTTGCTCGTAACATCTTGAATTTTACTGGCCACATTCGCTTGAAAAAGAAGGACACAAGGGCTCTTTTACTCAACACTCCAGATGGGATTGCTTGAAAATATTTTTTTTTCTCTTTTTTTTTTTGATTATCACTACTTATGTATTATTTATAACTATCACTAAGTTTATGTCCGACAGTGGTCGGGCCTAATACTTATATTTTAGATTTAAGATTTGAATACTTATTGTTAGTTCATAATTGAAGCTACAATAAATAAATAAATGTATTAAAAAAAAAAAAAAAAAAAAAATAATGGATACTTGGTTCTTTAACTATATTTTTTCCTACCTACGTGTACTTCCAAAAATCTTTTTCCTACTGTATTTTTCCATTTTCCTTAAATCAACAAAACTACAACTCCATATTTATGTTATTTTCGTTTTACAAAAACAAAAAGCATCCTGGATGGGCTATTTTTTTTTTGCTCAATCTATGAACAGAATTGACCAGTGATGTGCACTAACACATAAACACACTTGCAATTGTGTGTGAAGTAACGAAAAACCTCTGCTTACTTTTAAAAGATGTGGAAACGTTTTTTGAATCACTTTATGTTTATCACTTGTTGAGACAACACCACGCGAGTTAACGACGCTCATGCATAGTTAATGACGCCCACGCATAGTCGACGCTCATGCATAGTTAATGACGCCCACGCATAGTTGACGCACATGCATGGACATGTTTATATTATATAAGATAAGAAATAAGTAACTTTCCATAGATGATAAGAATTACAAAATATACAAACAACTAAATTAAGAAAGTAAACAAGATCATAAAATATCCCTAAATACAAAGATCATAACAAATATATATTGTAAACAACTAAAACATTAAAAACATTAGGTCATAAGATATCATAAAAATATTGTAAATAATCAAGGTCAGAGAAAGTACGAAATCAAACATAATGGTTTGAGTTCGTCTTAGAACAAAGAAGTTAGAATAAGATAAGAATGATATTCATTTAGTATTTAAGATACAAATTTTGTAAATACTAGTTAGTTAAAATTAAGTAGTTAAGACGCATAGTCGTCGTTATAATTTCAATTCAAGAATTAACGTAAATTTAAATTAAAGAAAATATTAATAAATAAAGACACATATGTGTCCAAGAAAATATATTTTTTTTAAATAATTTAAACAAGCGTTATTATTTGGCGATCCAGCCAGGAGTTCAATTAAAATTGTTCTCTAGTGAGCGGACCAAAAGTTATCCTTGTCGGAGCAAGGAAGTGAAATAATAAATAATAGGATAGTTTTTATAAAAAATATAAACATATATTCCTTAAAATAAAAAAACACTCAACATTCATACAAGGACAAAAATAAAAAATTATTTGTATAAAGGAAAAGTACAATCTTCATATGAAGATAGAAAAAATAATTTACACAAAACTGATAGTGCCAAATATTTAATAAAATATTTAATTAAAAAACATTAAGAAAAAAACAAAGTTTTATATTTATGAAGAGAAGAATAATTTTTGACATTACACGTCCTTTGGAATTAGTTGAAGAAGAACCAAACAACGTAATGACAAGCAACGTAGAAATCAATGTACTGACACAGATAGACATATTATTCCTGACGTAAACATGACTATACAGAACTTAGGAAAAGCCAAATATTTTACAACTTTAGATTTAGAATCAGGATTCCATCAGGTTAAGATTAAAAAGGAAGATAGGGAAAAAACTGCATTTTGTGTGAATGGTGGCGAGTAAGAATTTGTGCTTTTGCTGTTCGGACTAAAGAATGCTCCTTCAATATTTCAAAGATGTGTTGATGATATCTTTTTTTTTTTTTAATACATGTATTTATTTATTGTATCTTCAAATATGAACTAACAATAAGTATTCAAATCTTAAATCTAAAATATAATTATTAGGACTGACCACTGTCGGACATAAACTTGTTAATAGCTATAATTAATACATAAGTAGTGATAATCAAAAAAGGAAAAAAAATTTTAAAAAAGTATTTTCAAGAAATTAAATCTGGAGTGTTGAGTAATAGAGCCCTTGTGTCCCTCTGTTTTAAGCGGATGTGTCCAGTAAAGTTCAAAATATTACGAGCCAGCGGATTAGGATGTGACTCGAGTTTTGTTAAATATTTGCCTGCGTATTTTGCAATTTCTTCAATCACTAGTGGCATATTTAAATCACGATGTATATTAGAATTTTTGATGTACCATGGAGCCGATGTTATTAACCGTAACATTTTGTTTTGCCTTCGTTGGATTCTCTCTACATTGGAAGCTGAAGTAGTGCCCCATAACTGGATACTGTAACACCATATTGGCTTCAAAAGCGACTTGTATAATAAAAGCTTACAGTCCAGGCTAAGTGTTAAATTTCTGCCAATCAACCTGTGCATTTGAGATAACTTAAGTTTCATCTGAGTTAGCTTAAAGTCAATATGATGTTTCCATGTAAGTCTTCGATCAAGGTGTATACCAAGGTATTTCACTTGGGAATGTTGAGGAATATTTTGATTGTTGATTCGAATGGGGGAACAAGTACCTCTTCTTAGGGTAAACGTTGTATGGACACACTTTTGTTCATTGACTTTAATTCTCCATAAGTTCAACCAGGTTTCCAACTGTGTAATATGTTCTTGAAGATATCGGGAAGCCTCGTGAGGGTTTTCATGCATACTCAGGCAGGCTGTATCATCGGCAAACGTAGATGTATGGATATTGCTGCTCAAAGGCATATCGCAAGTATAGATCAAATATAAAACTGGCCCAAGTATGCAACCCTGTGGCACACCGGATGATATAGATTCGGGCACACTAATTAATTCTCCTTCCACAACCGTGAACTTCCGAGTAGTAATGTAACTTTCTAATAAATTCACTAAATTTATTGGTAGATATGATTTTAATTTTAAAATTAGGCTTTCATGCCACACTTTATCAAATGCCTGAGAAACATCACTAAACAGGGCAGAACAATACTTCTTTTCCTCAAATGTTTTTCTTATAAATTGAACCAATCTATGAGTTTGTTTAATGGTGCTATGCTGACTTCTAAAACCAAATTGATGGTCTGGGATGCACACACTATCAGTTAAAATTCTGGACAATTTTGTCATGAGCAGCTTTTCGAAGAGTTTTGACATAGTTGACAGCAAACTTATTGGCCTATATGACTCAGCTTTAGTAAGATATTTGCCCGGCTTTGGAAGAGTTTTGACTTTTGCAAGCTTCTAGAGTTGTGGATTATACTCCAGACGTAATATGGCATTAAAAATAAACCGCACGATTCCTATTGCAATATGCGGCAAGTTCATCAGCATCTTGTTACTAATTCCATCAATACCTGGAGGTTTCTTAGGCCTGAGTTCAGCAATTACTTTATGTACATCACGCATCTTAAACTTTAATAAGGGTCAAGGGGATAGAGCAATTACACTCGGCAAATCAGCAACACCAGTACATGTATTTGGGGTTAATACGGATTTTAAATGCTCAGCAAATATTTTAAATTTTTTTCGTATCGCTTCTTGCCCAACCTCCGGTAGATATGCGAAGAAGTGGCTTAAACCCAACGGGTGTTTAAAGCTTTCTAGCAGCGCTAGAAATGCTAGATGCAATTTTTTCAGATGCAATCAACTCTTGAAGTCATTTAGTACATTCTTTAAGTCTGAATTTATGTTGGGGTGATCTGTGCTGTTTCCATTCCCTTCTAGCTCTTCTTTTTTCACACACGAGATGTTCAATATACGTGGCATAAATTTTATTAAATCCAGACTGCGGGTGGGAGGTAGTGGCATGTTCAGCAGCCTGTTCAATAATTTCGTTAAGATTGGCAATGTTAGTTTCAATGTCATTGGGTGTTCTTAGCGCAATATTTTCGGTGCAATGACTACTAAGATATTTTTTGAATCCCAGCCAATTAACACGATTGATCATCTTCATATATGGGTGAGGTAAGTCACTTCTTAGTGGGTTACAAATTGTAACGATAGTGGGGGAGTGATCGGAGGAGAGATCTAGAGAAGTTTCAACATTAATTAAATCCCTAGAAATATTTTTCATGACGCCAAAATCAATAACATCCGGAATTTTTTGTACGTCAGTAGGCCAGTAAGTGGGCTCCCCACTCGAAATAACATCTAAACCCATTTTTGAAATTGTATTAAACAAAGCTCGACCTCTAGATGTTACAAGGCGCGACCTAAAGTACGTATGCTTTGCATTGTAGGCTCCAGCTACCACGAAACAAGATCCAAGCAATTTGTAGAACTTCTCATACTGATCTTCGGTAATTGAAAATCTGGGAGGTGAGTAAATTGATGATATCACGAAATTAGAACAAAAATTTTCTACAAAAATATTCGTAGCTTGCATGTATTCTTCACTAACGTTGTCAAGCATATAGCGCTTGGGTCTTGACTTAATTAGAACTGCAGATCCACCGCATGCTCTCCCTCTAGGGTCCTTTGTATCATACATAGTGTAGCTATTTATTTTGAAAAAGCTTCTCGAAGTCGAATGTGTCTCAGAGACCAACATTATATCAATATTTTTTCCGTAAGGAAGTGCTCAAGTTCATTTTTATGTTGGCGAATGCCGTTTGCGTTCCAGAAACATATTTTTAACGTGTTCATGGCTTGTTAATTAATGCTTGAAGCAGAGTATTCTGCATTCTCAGCATCATGGTAGTCATATTTGTTGTAAAGTTGTTTATAGTTTGCACCAAATTGTCAATAGTAGCTTCAAGGCGACTAAAGTTAAGGCTTGAGTTTGCATTCGTTGAAGTATTTGGATGTGAAACATTTTGTGGGAAAATAGAATTTGTTTTAGCAGCATCGGCATACGATACACGGGAAGTAACTGGTTGGCTCATTTGCACAAAAGTGGCGGAGTAAGCGTTTGCTGATTGAGATGAAGCTAATTTGGGTTTTTGCACCATAGTCTATTTGACAAAAGAGTACATAGGACAACCTCTGTAGTTAGCGGTGTGATTACCTCCACAATTACTGCATTTTTTACCACTTTGATCTTTTGGCTTATTGCAACTAGCAGTGCCGTGTAATTCGCCGCACACAACACAAACAGTGGGTAATTTACAGTATGTTTTTGTGTGGCCATATTCTTGGCAATTATGGCACTGTACGGGACCTGATCGCTTATGTGGCTCTTCAACTGTGATTTTTCGGTATGAGAGGTATTTTAGGCTATAAATTGGGTGTGTCTGCTTTTTTTTAGCTGTATATCATTCGGCTCAAATTCAACACGAAATAAAGGCTGGGGGATCTTCTCCCTCTTGAGTATGTTGGTAAAATTTTTTACCTTAAATCCTTGTATCATGAGTGCATCTTTTACTTCTTCGGGATTAACATAAGAGTCAATGCCCTTTAATACGATCTGCATACCTTAAGCTGGTACGTATAAAAACTTGTTTTATTTTTTTCGAATTCAGTCACTATTTTGCGGAAACCTTTTTCTTTATTGGAATAACATGAAATGCCTTTTCACCAATGGCGGAGACTAATTTTTTAATTAGGGCGTTAGAATTTTTCTCTCTCAAATATATAGGTGGTGGCTTAAAAGACTTTTGGGATGATGCAGCGGGCTTGTCGTCGGTGACTTGCAATATTGAAAAACGATTTTGACGATTGGTAGATGATGCGCTATTGTCCCTAGACATCTTTGGAGCAGATGATTTTGAAGAATTCGGGCTTCGCCCACGCTTTACCACGTTTATGTATCTGTCTATTCCAACTTGTACCTTGGGTTTTGAGCTACTGTTATCTGTAGTGATAACTTTATTAAGTGATGAACACGAGCCTTAACCCGCCAATGGTGACGCAATTTTGACTTTGATCAATGGTGACGCCAGTCTCACGCAGTATTAGTTAGTATTATTCATGTTTTTTTTAATTTATGCTCATTGAGAATAAAGAAAAGATATTTAATTCGAGGACACATCGGGTTTGTCGTTCTCATCTTGCAAAATTTTAAAACGGTTTTGGCGATTAGTTGAGGAAGCGCTGTTATCCCTAGACATCTTTGGAGCGAATGAAATTTTAGAAGAATACGGGCTTCGCCCACGCTTTACCACGGTTATGTGTCTGTCCATTCCGACTTGTACCTTGGGTTTTGAGCTACTTTTATCTGTAGTGATAACTTTATTAAGTGATGAACACGAGCCTGAAGGGGATGATATTACTGAGTTATATGAAGAAGTACTAGGCAACTGTAATGTTAATGAATCACTATTTGGCATTGGACAAAGCGAAGTTGATCGCTGACGAAAAATTGGATTTGCCGTTAAAAAAAATACTTTCATTATATTTATTATTTCTATTATTTTCATTAAGAGCTTCAGAACTCACAGTAAAATAGGCATTTCTGCCGTTAGAACTCACTTCATAATTTTTTGTATATGAGGTACTCATATAGAGTATTCCTCAAGGGCACCTTTTTGTTTTTTTTTTTTGTTTGCTGTTATTTTTTGTTTGTTTTTGTAATTTATGATTGTTTGTTTGTTTTTGAGGTCTCGTATAGAGTATTCCTCAATGTCAATGTTTTTTTGTTTTTGTTATTTCCACTATGTAAAAATATTAGGAAAGCACATAAAGCTTATTTATTAAAGTCAGTATGTACCTATTACGAATAATATGCACTACGAATAGTTGTTTGTATAATTTTTTGTTTGTTCAATAAGAAAGTAAGAAAAATTCCGCTAATCGCCTATTCACTATGAAGGTACAACGAGAACTGATGATATCTTGAGAGAATATATTGGCAAGTTCGCATACGTTTATATTGGTGTATTAATATTTTCTTCAACACCAGAAGAACATATGGAACATATCAATATCATATTCAATGTTTTGAATCAAGCAACACTTAGTGTATCAAATGAAAAATCCAAGTTTTTCCAAACAGAAGTTGAATACTTGGGAATATGGAATAAGAAAGATAGAGACTCCAGTCTATAGATCGACTTCGAACGGACAAGTCAAACGCGCTCATAGCACAATATCGGAATTAAGTAGAATATTTAAAATACAGAATAAAACAACAATAGCTGAAGAAATCTACAAAACCACAAGGGAATTAAATAACACCATACATACGGTCACAGGACAAAAACCGGTTGACATCCTATTTAATAAAATCAAATATAATAAGAAGGATATATACAAAAAACTACAAAAGGCATCAGAAAAAACACTTGGAAGACTAAATCAAGGTACTAAACATCGAACCTTTCAACCAAATGAACAAATTCTTGTAAAAATAAAAGGTGTAAGGAAGAAAAAAGACGCTAGATATATTAAATATATTGTAAAGGAAGACCGTGAGGACACTGTCTTAACTACAAGGGGGAAGATTGTGCATAAATATAATATCAAAAACTACACAATTAATAAAGATGATCATCTTCCTGATATTACTCGTGATGGTCACACCAGAAACCAAGGGAGAAGTGGAAATTAAAAATTTAAACGGACAAAAATATATTCTCACCAGAACAGACGACGTACTTTTTATTTAATGACTATTCATATTTATTCCACGTAACTAATATAACGAAAATACTCTTACCTTATAAACAAATTGTCGTGAAAGATTACAAGCCCACACCTCAAGAAATGATTTGGATAAAGAAAATTGTTAAGTTGGCAGACCAACTTAACGCACATAAAAGACATACAAGATCTCTGAACTTCCTAGGATCAGCGTTAAAATTTATTACAGGCGTTCCAGACCATGACGATTTAATTTTAATGGAAACAAAAATAAATGAATTAATAAATAATAATGAAAAACAAAAATTGGTAAATCCAAGGTTTGAAAAATTAATCGACACACTACAAAACCATACGTTAAAAAACCACCTCATCATTGAACAGGTACATGATTAACTCTTGATACTAGCCAGGACAATAAACGCAGCAAAAAATAATGAGTACCTATCCGAGTCACTAAATATGGAAGACGTAAAGGAAATAATACAACACGAATTAATAACAGTACCTATTATAAATATCTTAGAATACGCAGATATACATATGGCTGGAACTGGAGCTTTATTGATAACTATTTATAAATATCCCATATTAATAAACCACTGAAAAACTTTTCAAGATCACTCCCATTAGCTTCAAACATGGACAAATTCAAACGGACGAGCAAATCGCTCAATGCAACAGAGACTATGTAAGAATAAACCATTGGCAGAACTATTTAGGACTAAACATTTGTAGAACAAATAATGAGACAGACACATGCATACTTCCACTACTCAACAATAAGAATAGTAAATGTAACGTTTTACAAGAATATAATGATCCATTATTGGAAATCGATGAAGGTTTTATACTATTGGATGGTATTCATCAAGTCGACAATACTACTACTACAGGCATAACATTAGTAACGTATACTGACAAAGTTAGGATAGACAATAACACTTATAGGAACCTGCACGACAGACTAATACAAGCAATCCACATAAAACACGACGAGGACTTTGAAATTATAAAGATATTAAACTCAGATCGTAAAATTAATTATACCATTTGAGGAACACCCTACACGTTCAATTTTGTATATGATGATCTTCATAACAATAGTATTTGGTATAATTTATATTGGACTCAAAATATTCAAATATGTACTAATATATAAAAGAAAACATAAAGAACAAAATTTTAGAATTTATTATAATCAACAAGTTGAAAGAATTAGTAGAGATCGGGACGCTCTAGTTTAACCCAGGGGAGAGTTAACGACGCTCATGCATAGTTAATGACGCCCACGCATAGTCGACGCTCATGCATAGTTAATGACGCCCACGCATATTTGACGCACATGCATGGACATGTTTATATAATATAAGATAAGAAATAAGTAACTTTCCATAGATGATAAGAATTACAAAATATACAAACAACTAAATTAAGAAAGTAAACAAGATCATAAAATATCCCTAAATACAAAGATCATAACAAATATATATTGTAAACAACTAAAACATTAAGTAAGTAAACATTCTATAGGTCATAAGATATCATAAAAATATTGTAAGTAATCAAGGTCAGAGAAAGTACGAAATCAAACATAATGGTTTGAGTTCGTCTTAGAACAAAGAAGTTAGAATAAGATAAGAATGATATTCATTTAGTATTTAAGATACACATTTTGTAAATACTAGTTAGTTAAAACTAAGTAGTTAAGACGCATAGTCGTCGTTATAGTTTTAATTCAAGAATTAACGTAAATTTAAATTAAAGAAAATATAAATAAATAAAGACACATATGTGTCCAAGAAAATATATTTTTTTAAAATAATTTAAACAAGCGTTATTAATTCGCGCGCAAAATGTTTAAAGAAAATTACGAAAGCGAATTCTTCTTTATAGAAAATGTTGATGGTAATGCACAATGTGTTCAATGTTTGGCACCACATATAATTGTAAAGCCGCTTTTTCTACCATGAAAATAATTCTAAGCAAAGTACGCAATCGATTATCCGATAGACACGTGGCCGACATACTAAGAAGAAAGGAGTAGACATCAGTTAAAGCCATGTCTCAGTCCGATGCTAATAAATAAATTTATTGCGTTATATACAATAAATACAATTATAAATGCAAAACATACGAGAAGCCCTTCAACTCAAGATGTAATAGAATTGAAAAAAACTTGTTATCCATTCCTGTTCGTTGTTAAGGACACAGAAAAAACTAATTTTCCATTTCAAACACAAAATTCTCTGAATCAAATACTAATTTTTTCAATTCAGGTCCTACAAAGAAATTTGTAAATTCAAATGCAAAATTTTGTAATTATTTGTTTGGAAAAGACCCCGATTTTTTCAATCAATAGATGTCTGATTTGTAATAGGTTGTTTTATTAACTTTTTATTTAGTTTATTTTTGGTTTATTTTTATTAAATAAAAAGATTATTTCCTGAGCTCAGCTAGGAGCTCTAGGAGTGTTGTTTAAAGATTAATCTTAAAATAAAAATACATTGTCTTATATACTAGTTATGAGAATAAAGCTTAACCTATCTTAACATAAGAGGGAAAAGAAAAGGTGTATGCTTAATAAGCAAATTGTTCCTTTTAGTTTCCCACGGTAGGCGTGCGGCGTGTGTCTCATAAGAAATTTGGAAAACATGGATTTTGTATTGTTTATATTTATTATATAAACACATGTGGTTATTAATTATGATTATGGCGAGTGTCAAATAGCATCTGTACAAAATACATATTTACGTTGCAGTCTGTCAAATGCATTTATCTAACACTTCATGCAGCGGTATTTCCCGATTGCATGAGTGTCAAATGTCCAGTGCACAAAAATAATTTCAATGCCATTGGATGTTATGTATGTATGTTGCGGTCAAGTTGACTTTAAATGTTTACTACGCAATGTTAGTCGTAGTGATAGTTAGAACACGCTACACCTCCACCTTTTATAAGAATGTTCATATAACGTTAGTTTTATGGACATTCTTTTACACACAAAAAAAAATATTTTTGAAATATAATTAAAAATTTAAATCTTATTGTAAAATATTAGGTTTTATTGGTAATGGCCATACAGTTTTAATTATTTAATATTATATAATTTAAGTCTATTCTTATGAACTATTTGTGTTTTATTTGTTTTCTTATCAAATATAGTTACATTATTTCTTAAGCCTATTTTCTTAATTTTGTAAGGTCCTCTATATTGTATATCTAACTTATGACCTGCTTCATTTTTCAGTAATACTAGATCTCCTATTTTAAAGTTATAATCAATTATATCCCTATCATAGTTTAATTTTTGCTTAAGTTTATTTCTATCTAATAATTGTTGGGCCCTCTTATATGCTACTTCTAATCTAAATTTTGTTTCTTTGGCATAGTCCTCTATATTATATAGTGGTTCTACTTTATCTACATTGAAAATCTGAAAACTGTTGGGAGTTTTTGCAAAGACTAACTCATAAGGACAATAATTATGAATTGTTGAAGGTGTTGTATTAAAACAATAAGTAAAATATTTTAGCCATTCGTCCCAATCATATTTGTCTATAGATATATAGGAACGTACATATTCATTGAAAGTTCTATGACTTCTTTCTATTGTGCCTACTGTTTGGTGGTGATGAGCTGTCGAAGTTAATTTTTCAATTTTTAGTAGATTACAAAGTTCTGTTAATATCGAATTTTTATATTCTGTTCCCATGTCCGAAATGAACGTCTTCATTGGACCATAGGTAAGTATAAAATTTTCAAATATTGCCTTAGCGATTGTTTTAGCGCTTTTGTCTCTTATTGGTATAGTAACTAAATATTTAGTTAAATCACATATTATTGTGATTGCGTATTCATTTCCAATTAATGATTTTGGAAATGGCCCTATTGTGTCTACCACTACCGTATCAAATGGTTTTGTTGGCGTTGGTGTCACAGTCATTGGACTTTTGTTATGTTTTAAAGTTTTAGCAGTTTGACATTTATGACATGTTTTTACGTATTTAGATATGTCCTTGGACATATTTTTCCAATAGTAATATCTTTTTATTTTTTCTAATGTTCTATATATTCCGCAATGTCCTCCTTCTATGGGATCATCGTGATATTTCAGCATAATTTCAAGAATTGCTTTGGCATTCTTACTATCTATTTGGGTCACCTTATTTAGTAGCGCTACTTTAATTTTATTTAATATTTTATTGCCCATAAGTTTAAATTCATTAATAGAGATAAATTCGAAAATTTTTTCACTAGGTGCCACTTGTAAATTATATATATTGTGTTTACCGGCCACTTTTTCGAGCCTAGAGAAAAATTTTCCTAAGTCAAAATTCTCTTTAGTAAACAAATCATTAATATGTATATATGTTACTATAGATTTTCCACGTTTGATATAACATCTTCCGGGGGAAATCTTTAGTTTATAGTATTTTCTGACGTCAGTGTTTGTTAAAGGTACATATATACTGGGCTTATCATTATTTTTATTTTTATGCTGTTCATTTAGTGTATTACTATTCTTGTCTTTTGTATTGGTCATCGATCTAGTCGTGACTTTTAATATAGAACAAATTTTATTATTCATGTCTTTTAGGTCATTTATTGTAATTCGCGATAGAGCGTCAGCAACACAGTTATCTTTTCCCCTAAGATATTCTACTGTAAAGTTATATTCTTCCAAATCGACTCTAATTCTTGTTAACTTGGAGCTTGGGTTTTTCATTGAAAACAAATAAGAAAGTGGTCTATGATCAGTACGGACAAGAAAATGTTTTCCATATATATATGGTCTGAAGTGGGTAATTGCCCAATGAATTGCAGTTAATTCTTGCTCAATGGTTGATTTGTTACTTTCTCCCTTTGTGAATGTCTTTGATGCATAGGCAATAGGTAAATGTTTACCATCATATTCCTGTGTCAAAACCGCACCACAAGCGTACTTACTTGCATCTGTTGTTATACAAAATTCCTTCTCAAAATCAGGATATTGTAATAAGGTTGGACTCATTAATGCCCTTTTGAGATATTTAAATGCAAAATCACAATCTTTCGTCCATTCAAATGGTGTATTTTTCTTGGATAATTTTGTTAAATGTAATACTCCAGTATTCAGAAAAATTTTTAATGAATCTTCGATAGTAATTACAAAATGCTACGAATCTCTTTGCACTGTCTGCGTTAGTTGGTGTTGGATAGTTTTCAATGATTGAATATTTACTATCGTCTGGTAATATTCCTTTATCTGTACATTTGTGACCAAGATATGTTACTTCTTTCATGAAAAACGAACATTTCTCTGGATGCAGTTTTAGATTGTTCTTACGGCATAAGTCAAAAACACTCTTTAAATTTGAAAGCATATGCTTTTCTGAACATCCCAGGACAACTAAGTCGTCCATGTAAAGGAATGCTTGATCTGGTTTTAGTCCAGTAAAAGCAAGTGTCATCATTCTTTGAAAAGAATTTGGTGCTATTTTTAAACCATAAGGTAATCTAGTGAATCTGTATGAACCGTTATTGGTTGAGAATGCTGTTAAGTCTCTGGAGTTTTTCTCCAAACTGATTTGGTGAAAACCTGACATTAAGTCTAAACAGGAGAAATATTTTGCTCTACCTAGTTGGTCTAATATATCATCAATTCTAGGTAATGGGAATTTATCTGCAATTAATTTTTTATTTATTTGTCTGTAATCTATGACAAGTCTCCATCTTTTCTGGTCAGAGTTAGGAAGTGATTTCTTTGGTACTAACAAGACTGTTATATATGACTGTTATATTCAGAATAGGAAGGTTCAATAATTTTATCGTCTATTAATTTTTTCACTTGTTTGTCAATTTCTTCTTTATGTGTATGTGGTATACGATAATTTTTAATACATACTGGTTCTTTATCTTTTACTCTCAATTTTTGTTCATAAAAATTATTAGTTGTTATTGTTTCTGATTCCAAACCGAAAATATCACTATATGTTGAACATAGTTTTGTTAATGTTGTTTTAAATTGTTGTGGAAAATGTTTCTGTAAAATTTTTAATATTTCTGATTTTCTTTTAGAGTTTTTGCCTAAATTTTCTTTGATAATTTCATAATCAGAGATGTTTTCAGTTTTTATGTTACTTTGTTTGATTTTAGTAATGGTGTTATTAGTGTTTAGAATACGAATAAATGCTTTGTCAGATTTAACTAATGTATTTGGTATAAAAACACCTGGTTCAATTTCTTGATTTGGAATTAATAATTCGTTATTTGAATTGGTAAAATTTACTTGACGTATTACTTCACATCTTGGAGGTATATTAATTTCATTGCAGTTATTCGTAATCGGTATATCTATTGTTTGTGGTATATTAAATGGTCTAAGGATAAGGTAATCATTATCTTGGTTGAAATCCAATATACAGTTATATTTTTTGATAAAATCCATGCCAATGATTCCATCGCATGGTATCGGAAAATTATTATCTACTACCTGGAAGTAATGTGGTATTAAAAATTTTTTTAAATTTTAAATCGCAAAATGTATTTCCAATCGATTTGATGTTACCCTGTCCTATTCCACTTAAAGTTGTTGTTTTATTAGTGTTAATTTGGTTTTGTTTAAAGAATTTTGATTTTATTAATGAAATATCTGCTCCCGTGTCTACTAAGAGTATGAGTGTAGTGTTAGTATTGTCTAATTGAATATGTATAAAGAAGCTCAAGTTTAGATTTAGATGGTAAATTTTCACTGATTTGATGCTAGGGGAATTTCGGAGTTTTGCGAATTGTTTTCATTTGATTCTGTTGCTCTTACGTAGTTATTGTTCCTACGATTATTATTAAATCTTTGTCGGTTTCTGTAATAATTGCTATTATTATTATTGTTATTATTATAGTTGTTGTTATTATTTCTACGTGGGTAATTATTTCTTCCACGTGATCGTGTATTATTACCACGGTAACTGTTTCCAGATTTGTACTCTTATCCATAGTGCAAAATAGTATTTTGTTGACCTGTGGCGTCTGTACAACTATTGACAAATTTACTAATAGCATCGTTCATGCTATTGAATTGTCCTGCTTCCATGATAAGCTTAACTTTATATATGGTGCAGTTCTTAGTTAATGCCTTTACGGCAGTTTGTGTGGAATACTTTGTGGCTAGGTCGCAAGACAATCCATCTGAAATGTATGCGGTTTCTAATGCCTTGGTTAAATTTTCTATTTCACTGCAATAAGCGTTAGCAGTTTTATTGTTTTGTTTTATATTTAAAATTTTTGCTGTTAATACTTCCACAGACTCTCCCTTCACGCTATTTTTTAGTTTGTTTATTATTTCTGATATAGTTGATTCATTGCTGATTAGATTTCTTGCAGTTCCCTTTAATTTTGTTTTTATTAGTGATACTGCAACTGCTTCGTGAGTACCTTTTATTGAATCTACTAAGGACAAGGAGTCAACAAAGGATCGTAAATTTTCTGATTTTCCATCAAATTCTATAATCAGCTTTGATGCTGTGTTTAAAAAGTCCACTACAGTTTGAGTCATTTTGGATTCAGTTATAGGCATAGAAATATTAAATATTACACTTTCGTGTATTGAATTTGGTAGTTCGATTTGTATCGATTTTTTATCAGCTAATTTTGAAATTCTGCTTGTTAAATCAAGGAAAAATGCGTATGCTGCTCTTTGGTGAGCTACTGTTAGTCTATTGTAATAAACATTAAATAAAACTCTTATTTCTTCTAACTTTGTAAGAACATTTTGAAAATGATGAATAATTGTTTCATTTTTAATTGGTCTATCAATATTGATGCACTTATATGACCGTTCTAAATCTTCTTTTATAATTCGTGCCTTATTCAAAATATCTTTCCATTCCATCAGTAAATTAAAAAAAATTGCTGAAAAGTTTAATTTGGTTATATTTTGTCTAAATCGTTTGCTTTACTGAAATACTTTTTTCTTAGAGCTCTTTTATGTGACTAATATATTTTAAGCAACAAGTTTATTGCTGAAATTATTACTAATATTAGCATTAGTAACCATAATGAATTTATTTCTGACTTATGGTCAATGATTTCCAAATTGGTAATCACGTTAGCATTGGGGTTTTCCATTTTTTATTCTGTTTTATCCATATTCAAAATTTATTTATTTTACTATATTATTTGTGCTTATTATTTTCTTTTTCTATGCGTTCTGACCACCTTATTGCACGAACTGTCATTTCTTCTACATGAGTTTTGTTTAAAATATCGTCCTCATTTGGGACACCTGGCATTCCTATTATTTTCCAAATCTGTGCTAAATATTTTACTTGTTGTTCCAATGAAATTCCTTCTTCAAAAATAACATTAATATGTTTTTTGGTTTGTTTTCTATTTACGTTATCTATTATAATGGCCTTACAAAATTAATTACAAAAAAAATATTATCATACTTTAAAGTTATTTTTGTTAAAATCTAATTTAAAAAAAATAATATATATATATATATATATATATATATGTATAGTTTGTCAACGGCGGTTAACGCCTACTGACCTAAGAGTGCGCCGCAATTAGTGCACTTCTTTGTTTGTTATACCTATTTATTATTTTTTTGCTGTCTTTACCTCATGTTGTAGCACATCATAATTCAACTACGATTTTCGTTATATATTGTTGTGTTGTTGTTGGTATCAACTCGACTGTTGTAAATATCTTCCAATTTTGTAGTTACCGCAAACTGTAGTGTTAATGAAAAATTTTATTTGGTAAAAATGCATTAAGCTGTTGTAGTTGTTGCTCTCTGGTTGTTTTCCCTGGTGCTGATGTTCTTGTAGATTTGTTGGCTAGTTGTTGTTGTTTCGTCTGATTAATTCTGCCTTTTGGCCAGGCGGACATCTTCCACTGACAGTTCGTTTTTGGCTGGTCTGTCAGGACTCAAAGATTTTCTTTCTTTTGCGCCTTACGGTCGCAACTGGCAAGATTTATTGTATTTTGGCAGTATAAATAATTTTATTTTATTCTGGGTGCAGAGTTTTAGCACTTCCAGGTTGGCAGGATCGCCATGTAATAGGTTGTTTTATTAACTTTTTATTTAGTTTATTTTTGGTTTATTTTTATTAAATAAAAAGATTATTTCCTGAGCTCAGCTAGGAGCTCTAGGAGTGTTGTTTAAAGATTAATCTTAAAATAAAAATACATTGTCTTATATACTAGTTATGAGAATAAAGCTTAACCTATCTTAACATAAGAGGGAAAAGAAAAGGTGTATGCTTAATAAGCAAATTGTTCCTTTTAGTTTCCCACGGTAGGCGTGCGGCGTGTGTCTCATAAGAAATTTGGAAAACATGGATTTTGTATTGTTTATATTTATTATATAAACACATGTGGTTATTAATTATGATTATGGCGAGTGTCAAATAGCATCTGTACAAAATACATATTTACGTTGCAGTCTGTCAAATGCATTTATCTAACACTTCATACAGCGGTATTTGCAAGATTGCATGAGTGTCAAATGTCCAGTGCACAAAAATAATTTCAATGCCATTGGATGTTATGTGTGTTGCGGTCAAGTTGACTTTAAATGTTTACTACACAATGTTAGTCGTAGCCATTAAAATAATATTAGCTCTTACAAGTAATCAACCCTAAAGGCAGAATTAGTTTGTACGTGCTGTTCTGTTCTGAATCAGCTGTTTTGTTTCTGTTTAGTTGAAAATCTGTATGTGTGGTTAGTTTTTCCTTTTTCGTTCTGTTCTGTTGCGGACAGATCTGTAGAAAATAGAATTCAACGTTAAGTGACAGCCAAAAGTGTGTATGTATTAGTGTGTTGTGATACTTTTTGTACAAGTGTAATCAATTCTATAGGTTGCCAGGTGATTTTTTTTCACAGAAAAAGTAATTGCAAAATATTTTATACGGAAAAGAACGGCACAGAACAGCAACAGAAAGTAAAGACTAATGAAGCCTTAAGTCACTTGCGCACCTATACCAGAAACCATGATAAAATTTTTGTTATTGTTGCTGGCACTTAAAGACTTCCAGACCACCATGAGCCGAAAAATCAAAACTCACCGCATCGGTCGTGAAAGCTGTGAAATCGTGGCCATGCAAATTTAATCCCTAGGCACAATCCCAAACCAGCAAACAAACAAAAACATCAGCCAAAACGAAATTTAATACATGAGCGGGTCATGTTGGTGGATATAGCATTTTCAGTTTAAATTAAACCTTTTTCAAATTAAACGAAACTATTTTCAAATTAAGCGAAACTTTTTTCAAATGAAGCGAAACCTTTTTCAAATTAATCGAAACCTTTTACAAATTAAACGAAACTTTATTCAAATTAAAGGAAACCATTTTCAAATAAAATAACAAATTTTTCAAATTTAATTAAACCACAAAATATAATATATTTTACGAGTATATAAAAAAAAATATCGCAATAAAAAATATATTTCATGTTAATTTATAACATTAAGGAAGAGCTTGTCCACTCGCCGCTTTAAGAATGACATAGTTCACACAAACATTTGGATTCATTTGTTCGATGCTTTCCTCAATTACACTAACTATGTTTCTTAGAAAATGTCTTCTCGATCAGGTTTAGCATGTGAGAGTAGGGTTGTACAAATTTCAGTGTACATTCACTATTGTCCACCAAATGCCGTATTTCTATGAATTTATTGATTTTGGCGTTATTCATAATTAAAAATTAATTTTGTAACTCTGGGCTGCTTTAAATTTTGTGTAAGAGCTCCTGAAGAACTTCTTTGAAACCAGCAACAATGTAATGGTTCAAAAAATTAATGCGAGGCAAAACTATAAAAATGGTTTCATTTAATTTGAGAAACGTTTCGTTTAATTTGAAAAAGGTTTCGATTAATTTGAAAAGGAATTCGCTTGGTTTGAAAAAAGTTTCGCTTAATTTCAAAAATGTGTCGCTTAATTTGAAAATAGTTTCGCTTAATTTGAGAATAGTTTCGTTTAATTTGAAAAAAATTTAATTTAAACTGAAAATGCTATACATACATAAGTCCTAACTTAGACTATGCAAGTCTTATTGCTAAGCTGAGGTTAGTTTGTTAGAGGGAGCCGAGAGGAATAGAAACGGTTCTGTGTTCTCCTCGTCTCTCTTTCCCACAAACTAATCAGCTCAGCAATAAGACTTGCACAGTCTAAATAAGGACTAAGTGTTAAGTAAGCCGCAACAGCCTTCTGTACTTGGTTTAAGTAAATCCGTACTTACCGTACTTATGCCACCGCTTTGGATTGACTTACTTACGGATGGATCGATTTTTTTTCGAGTGTACGTGTTTCATTTCAAATTGATAATATGCGAAAATTATTTAATTCTAAATTACGAATTTGGTAACATACAAGGGCCTGTCCATATATTACGTAACGCTCTAGGGGGTGGGGGGTTCGAATTTTGTTACGAATTGTTATGAAGGAGGGGAGGGTGTATTTGAAAATGTTACGTAACAGAAAAAATTACTCATTTCGTACAAAAATACGTACGTTTTTCTCATTTATTTATTTTTTTATTTGATCATACGTGTTACCTACATATATAATGTATGTATTAGTGATGTAACGAATATCAAATTTTGATATTCGCGAATAGGAATGCGAATATTAAATGTGAAATTTATAGACATAAAATTGGTGTTGAAATTGTTATGAAAAACAACTTTAAACTCCTTTTGGTGTACTTTAAAGTTAATAAAGACTACCCAAAATTTTAATTATCGTCATTGAAAAGCATTTGAAAATGTTAAAAAGCACAAATTTCTATAAAAAATTTAATGAAAATTTATTTTTAGCCATTTATTTAAATTTCGTTTAGGATTTATGCATTTATTTATTTAAATTCTTTGGAAAAATATTCGTATTCGGATTCGATTGAATTTGGCAAATACGAATACATTCGTGTGTGCATGAGTATGAGTGCATTTACAACGTTTTTCCTCACACGAAGTGGTAAATACAAATCCTGCATACATATATAGTCTTCTGAGGGTGGCATTCACTTTAGCGCAGACATGATCAATATGTTTCGAAAAATTAAACTTATTACCCAGAACAGCACCAAGACACTTCATTCCCTCAACAAATTTCAAATCAAATCCATTAAGGTATTTATCAATTTCGCGCATTTTAAAATATCATTTAATTTCATTTGTTTGTGTTGGTGTTTTCCTTGCTTGTTGATTGACTCAACGTGGTCATGTGCCGATGTTGTTGTCTTTTTTGATTGCTCGTGTTGTATACGTGTAAATTCGGACAAGAAACTGAAAAACGTCGTGACTTGTTTTTAGGGTTCCGTACGCCAAAGGTGAAAAAAGGAACCCTATTGTTTTCGCTACGCTGTCCGTCTGTCCGTCACACGGTATTTTCTCAGGAACCGTAAGAGCTACGGACCTGAAATTTGGACAGAGTATGTAGAACATTGGCCACTACAACAACAAATACATGAGAATTAGAAATTAAAGGGTGCTCCAAAACGAGCGACGTAAAATGTTAAAATCTCATGTAATATACATACAATTGTATGACCATGTGTATATTGACACTTGAAATTTGTAAAATTAGTGTATTTTTATATAGACTACAACAATAAACAGTAAAATATTAAAAAATTTAAATTAAAGGGTGGTCCATCAGTTAATGCAATTTTGACTATGTAAATTTGACAAATTGCTATATCTTGGAGACCGTAAGAGGTAAACTCTTGAAATTTTCAGAAACGGTAAAACTAAAAAATCCGAATATTATAAAATCGCAAAACCGAAAAAAAAATCGCCAGAACCTGAAAAAAGTCGCCAAAAATATTAAAAAAATCGCCAAATCGAAAAAAATCGACAAAATTAACAAAAAATCTAGCACTAAAATAAATCGTCAAATTCGAAAAAATCGTTTAAATGAAAAAAAATCGCCAATATGAAAAAAACGCCAAAAGCCGAAAAAAATCGCCAAAACGCGAAAAATGCGCCAAAACCAAAATAATTGTTTATGTGAAAAAAAAATTGCCAAAATTAAAAATAAATCGCCAAAATTTGAAATAAACGCCAAAAACCGAAAAAAATCCTCAAAACGAAAAAGAAAGTGCCAAAACTAAAAAAATCACCTATATGAAAAAAAACGCCAAAATTAAAAAAATCGCCAAAATAAAAAAATCGCCAAAATAAAAAAAACGCAAAAATAATAAAAATCGCCAAAATTAAAAAAATTTCAAAAACCAAATAAAAAAAATTGCCAAAAAGGTGAAAAAAAGTGCCAAAACTCAGAAAGCGCCAATAAATTCAAAAAACCCCCAAACTAAAAATAATCGCTTAAAACCGAAAAAACCCAAAAACGAAAAAAATGCCAAAACTATAGTTTATATTGTTCGTATTGAATTACATATCTCGTGTCCATACGGAACCCTTCGTGCGCGGGTCAAAGTCGCACTTCACTGAGTTTTTTTTACTCAATAAAGTTATTTTTAGAAACAAAAGAAATCATGTTTTGCGTGTATTCATTATTTGCGTAACCAAAAACGATTTGCTCTTTAGCTGAGTGGTAAGTACGTTAGGCTGAGTTTACATCTGGCATTTCTTGTGTGTAATTTGCACAAAAAAACGTAACCAACTAATTACTAATGAAAAACTGCTTGATATATGACATATGTATATTTATTGATTTAAACAGTTTGCAATCATTTTGGATTCTATAAAATTGTCTATATCTATGTATGAAACTGTTTAACTTAATAAATACATGTCTGAATCAAATAGTTTTTCATTAGTAATTAGTTGGTTACTTTTTTACGCACACAGAATTTACGGAATTTGGCACACAGATGTAAACACGGGCTTAGTTTATTAGTCAAGGGATTGCCGGATCGACTCATCCCAAACACACTTATACCCCTTTTCCCCACGCAAATTTTACTTTACAAAGTCTTAATTCAGCTGGGAGAAAGGCAGAAAGAGACTGTACTACTACTTCTGTCTTTTCACACAGCTGAATTAAGACCTTGCAAAGTAAACTTTGCGTGTGGAAAAGAGGTGTTAGTTTTAATAGCAGCCAAGCAAAAGCAAACAAAAAGGGGTTGAAAAATGTGACATTCATTCACACACACACAAAAACAATTATCACTAAAAATAAAATTTCAGTCAACAAATTTTTTCTTTGATTCATTAAATTTCTTTATTGAATTTATTTTTAATAAAAGTGCATACATTTTTATTTATCAATAATGCAAAAATCGTCATCACAGAAAATTCAAAAGATAAATTCAATAAAATAATTGAATCAATGATTTTCGTATTCAAATATCAAAATCATTTTTTTCTGTGTGTATTAATTATCTGTCAATATGTTGAAATTGAGACCTACCCACCAAAAACAAAGCCAGACAGTTAAAATATTAATTGAAAATAAAACATTTTCTAAGCAAACAGTCAATTGTATAAAACTTTTATAAACTTTATTTTGGCATGGTCCACTGAGAGCAAAATTTTTTTTTATATTTTATTTTTCCATATATTTTGTTTTATTTAAAATTGTTTTCTTTCCCTGCCATTAAACTTATAAATATCGCTATGAAAAACATCATAATGTCTGTTAATGACATACATACATATGTATTCCATTTTTCTTTAAATCTTGATAAAATAAAAGGCATTGGGGGCTGTCCATATATTACGTAACGCTGTTTTCTCCGATTTTTTACCCCCCCCCCCAACCCCCTCCACACCCAGGTAACATATTGTAACAACCCTCCTCTCTCCCCCCCCCCCACCACCGGGGAATAACGTAACAATGAGTTAAAAACGAATTACATAGTTTAAAAAGTTTTTATTTAAAAAAAATATTTGTTAGACTAGCACAGTGCGTAGACAAAAATTGAACAGCTTACTCATGAACGCACTCCAAATATTGGCAAAAATATTTTTTAAATGTCTTCCCAAGTGCACTCAAACTTCAAAAATATGATTTTATGGCGAGCTTATTCCTAAACTGTATGTATGAATTAGTGATGCGTATTCGAATTCTCAAATATTCGGCCATTTCTAGATGTGTAATCGTATTTGTTTAAAAAAATATATGTACATATAAAGAAATTCATAAATCCAAAACGAAATTTAAATGAATGGCACACAAAAATTAGTTTGTAATAATTTAAAAAAAATTAATTTATTTGTATATTTTTGCTATCCGTTTTTCCGCCAAATATTCCGTATTGATGACTGAGCAGTATTTGAAATACCAAGATGAGAATTGGCATTAGCCTCATGTCGCTTTCACTAGTGTCTATAAGTAAGTCGTCGTGTATTTCAAAGATCTTGAAGATACCCCGTTTGGCCATCTTCAAATAAATCTAAACTGTGCGTGAAACTAAAAAAAATTATATCATGGATCAATAAAGGTTGTCGGTGAAAAATATTTCATTATCTAAAAGACAAAATTTTTTAACCAGTGCATTTAGCGAGTTCTCTACGCATTAAAATTATTTTCGGGTACCAACAGCACTATCCTAAGGAAAATTCACTTGATTTTTAATCGTATTATTAGATTTTATATAAACTGAAAATTAGATCTCATGTATTTGCTTATGTTATAGATTTTATTGGCTTTTCATTTGAAAATTTCATTAAGTTAAGAATATTATGTCTGTTTCGAAAGGCCATAATGATGAATTGTCCTAGATACTTGGTGGATAGTTTTACATTTTCAAGATCTAGTAGAAATCCGCAGATAGTGTGTCGCCGCATAGCTTCCTCAATTTATGAAAGATCGCTGCATGTGAGGATTACTAGAGCTTGGAATCCCCTTCCCATTTATCTTAAATTGTTTTCGTTCTCAAATGCTACCTTAAAAAGTAAGTTAAAATTTTCTTCTCTGCTTCAACACTATGACCGCTGCAATTAATATCCTATTTTGCTGTTAACATATAATTACATGCATATGTCTACATATATAATTGGGGTATTCATAACGTCATAAAGTCCTAACATTTTAAACCAGTTTAAAATAATTTTTTTTCCTTCATATAAAAGGTGTACTATATTAATTCAATTCTTCAACATACATATGTATATATTTGTTACTGTCATAACTAATTATTTTGCTCTTTACTTTTCTTTTTTGACAAAATGGTCATTTATATTTAAATACGCGGCGTTTTTCTTTAGCAAATTTCTACTAAAATCATTATATATTGCAAAAAATATAAAAATTCGCAATGGATGAAAATAACGGAAATAAATCTCCCAAAGCTGACTATATATAGATCGCAAAAAAGCAATAAATCGAGAAAAGGCTTACAGCATATAAATCGCGAAAACTTGCACAAATGCGAATATCTTTAAAAATTTTCCAAAACTGCAAAAACTGTAAAGGAACACACTCAGTGGATTTTAAGAATAAAAATAGCCTCATGTGCAAAAAATTGCGAAAATTCGCGAATATCTTTTTAACTGAAAAAACATTAAAATTTATTATAAACGGAGCTAAAATTTTAAGGAATGCAAAAAAATTATAAAAATTCGCAAAAATGAAGAAAATATGCAAATACTTGGTAACATAAAAAATTCATACATATATAAAAGTCAGATATTTATTTTAAAAATTTTAAAACTGCAAAAAAAAAACAATCATGATGATGCAAAATTTTCAAACAAGCACTTATGTAAATAACTTTCAAGTGCCTAAGGATATTAAAAATTCCAAAAAATCGCAGAAAATTTGCAAAATGATGAAAATTGGCATAAATTTGCTGACATCAAATAGATATTTGGATTAAAAATCGGTTAAATGGCAAAAAGGCAAGATTAGATAGACTTAAAATCACTTTAATCGCGAAAATTGGCGAGAAATGGCAAAATTGCAAATGAGCCCAAACATAAATCACAAAAAAACCTTAAGATATAAGAAATTCAAAAATAGCGGAAAAATTCGCGAAAATTAAAATTTGCAAAAACTTGCTAATATCAAAAAGGTAGCAAAGTGTGTAAAGGGCAAAAAACTGCAAAACACATAATTCTATCAGACAATGAAATGGCTTGAGTCACCCCTAATTTGTTAAAATTATGCACAAGAGCATTAAGTTTTACCTGATTCGCAAAACTTACCAACATTTTGCAAATAAATTCGAAAGCCTTAAAATTTTAACAGGATAAATGCTTGAAAACCTTTTGTTTTACATATTGCGAAAATTGCAAAAATATGCAAATTATTTTCCGATACAGATAGAATCCGTTGAATATTTTTTCTCATAATTTTGCATATTCGTACCAAATATTATTTTATTTTTGCAAATTTTTTTCATTTGTTTTGTATCGTCTTGTTTATGTTTCAACTAACATACTAAAATATGAGGGGTTGCTCACCACAGTCATATTTTAAACCAGTTTAAAAGTTTAGGACTTTATGACATTATGACTTTAAGACACCCTTGTGAATACCCCAAATGTTTCTCCTTTGTTCATAATTATATTACTGCTTTATCTTGAAATTTAGATACTATGCAAATAGTTTTATGAAAATATGAATCATATTTGGCCTTAAAGGCTTGATTTTGAATCAATAAAGAAGAAAAAAATAAGAAATTAAGAATTTTATTCAATAACATGGTTTTATTGAAAATAATTCATGTCTATTTTTTATATGCGTTCAAGGCGCCCACCATTGATTTAAATTTTAAACTTAACTTTAAATTTTGAAGTCACCCTACGCTTTTATTAAATCAATGTTGCCGTTGTGAAGTTTTTAAAGAAGTTATATTCTTTATTTATTTATTGATACATATTATACAAAGTAAATTTGAATAATAAGGGTGCAAAAATATGGGCAGAGTAATTAGACCATATGCCCAAGATATTATTGACAGTATTTTGAAAAGGATTTGTGACTGACTGTACACGACCTATGCCCGCATATAGTAGCAACGTGGTTGTTAAAAAAATTCCACAAAAGAACGGCTAGATTATACGGTTATCCGTGGCAGATCATTCAACCAGTGCGAGCGAGACAAGAAACTCTCGAAGGCCAAATAACACACACAAGCCTGACCGCACTAGAAATAATTACGGTGACGCCACAACTGTTCTTCAACCCAGAGCTCCTTAACGACTGAAAACAAAATACATTTTCGGCGTTTTAGTTCATTAAATTTTGTGAATGGCCAAGTCAATTATTGGTTTCATTTCTAAAATACTGTCAGTGAAATTTTTTATTTTGAAGCTCTTGCCGCCAACATTCATTTTTGAAGTTCTTCATATTTCCTTCTTTACCCATTTTCGTGACAAAAATATTAAGTTTCAAAAAAAAATCTAGACGAAATGTTTTTACTTACGCTACGAGCTCTCAAAATCTTTTGAATAAAAAGAGTTTCACGATGTTGTTCTAAAGGTTAAATATTAACAAAAACAAATTTACCAGTTACGGCAGTTTAAAAAAATCTGTTTTAAATTCTATTATTTTATTGATATAGAAAAAAAAACAAATTTGGTCCAGTTAATTTTTTCAACAATATATTAACACACTATTTACATTAAAAATTCAAATGCAAAATAAATATAATACAGATAAAAAAACTTTAAATTATTGCAATAAGAATAATTAGTATGTAATAATAAAGTAATAATAATATCACACGCAAATCAAGTGGGGTTTAAAGGTAAAGAACGAGGCGGAGAGGCAAATTGAAATGTTTACTTAATCTGATTTTACTAAAGAGAAAAGATGTCTATTTACATAAACAAAATCCAACGGAAAATGCTCAAAATCTTATTACGATAGTTGTTATCGCATTTCGTTCTCGACATTTTTTTAGATTAATGAAAGAAAACTTTAATTGAATTACTGGTTACTAAAATTAAATTATAATTTAAAAACAAATATTTAGCTGCATTACTGAAATGAAGCTGCATTTGTTTATTCAAGCTTGGATTTAAAACAAACTATTTTGTATGTTAAACTTAAAAATAGAATAATAATTTAGTGATTTAGTTCTTTTTTATGTATTTTTTTTACAAAACAGTCTTTATATTTGGTTTGAAGACAAAAAACTGTCGATTTGGTTTTTAGTGTTCGTTTTGTTTTTTTTTCATTAGAAAGAATTTAATATAAAATCTAAATATCAACCGTTTGTGAACGAAGAGGAATTGGAGGAGGAGACAGGGAAGAAGATTTGGTAGTTTTAGAGAAATTTGTACTTGTTTTACAATGTTGCGGCTCATGTGTTGGCGATGAAATGTTGCTCCTAGGTACGTTATAAGTTGATCTGCCTAAATTACTCTCCACCAAACCAATATCACTGCCATCCACATTATCACTGTTGTCTGCAGAAATTTTGTAGTTAAATGGCGCAGGAGAATGGTTATTATTTCGTGATAGATTTTGCAAATCGTCTTCAATTTCATACACAGACACACCCATAATAGGTGATGTAGTCAAATCCTCCGTGTCTTCTGCACTACCACCACTGCAATTTTGCTTCAATGATGGTGAATTAACTGTAACACAGCTATATTCCTCATCTTCGTCAGTGTCTTGTTTAGCTAAAGAAGCCCTAGCGCCGGGTTTTAGCAAACTACGCAATCCTCCGCTGCCGGACGTAGGTGTCGAAATATTCGGTATCAGTGTTATGGAAAAATCTTCTAAACTACGTTTGACTGCTGCATCTGAACCTGTACCCGAATCTTTGCTAGACAAATGATCTTGATGATGATCGCCATCGTGTGATTTATTTAATCTCAGAAATTCTAACGTTAAATGGTCTTCATTAGTTCTGTCTTCTTGCGCTTGGCGCTGCATTAGCAGTTGCTGGTAATTGGGTGTGGTTGTAACAATTAAGAAGTTTCTTTGTTCAGTTAAAGGCTGATTTTCATATTCAACGCCCTGGTAACGACTGCCATTCAATTCCAAGGCTGCGAAACTGCGTGGCCTCTGGTTGGCTGTATGATTGTAATTTTCTCTGGGAGGTTTTAGATAGGTTCGACTAAGTGTTGTCATTTGTGTTTGATCTAGAGTACTGCCCCTACTGGAATTTAATAGATTGTGACTATTTGCAACCGCCACTCTGGAACCACCCAAAGCGTTGCCATTTCCCGCATTCATATACAGTTTTTTCTTTTGGTAAAATAGTATTATCCATACTATCAAGGAGCCAATAATTATACAAGCCACGGTCAATACAATTACGCCAATTATTATTACATTTTGGCTAAAGCCTTCTTTAACTACCAAAAGCTCCATCTGCATGGTGTATGTCTTGGAGTTATCAGTGATTTCACAACGATAATGTCCAGAATCGACCGATTGGCTGTTGACAATGATTAAGAGCTCCTTTTCGGATGTAAAATAATAACGATCCGTGTCCAAAGTAGGTGTAATATGAAAAGGTTTATTATCTTTATACCACTCGCGATGAGGTTGATTTAACTCGGCTGCTATATCATTTAAACATTCTAAAACACTTGATTTGCCAACAACTATTTCTTTGCGCACAACTGGTATAGTGGGTTGAGGTTTATCTGTAAAAAAAAGATTAGAATAATATTATCCCACAGTTTACATAACGACATATTTTCTCTGTTTGTAGAATAAGGTAACGCAATAAATGTTCTTATACAGGGTGGCCCAGAAAGACCGAAGTGGTGTGAATTCCTTATAACTTTTTATTTAAGACATATTTTTTTAATTTTTTGTTTTTTAAATACAGTAAATTTATAGGGAATATTTTTAGATTAGTTATTAAAAATTGTATCCCGCAAGTGGTGGCCATTTTCTGCTTCGCACAAATGTGCTCTTTCCATTTCCATTATTCATAACTTATTTATGAGTGACGAAGCCCATTTCCAATTAAATGGGTTTGTTAACAAGCAAAACTTTAGGATATGGGCTAAGGAAAACCCGAGAGTACTTCATCAACGACAATTACACCCAGTTAAGTGTACTGTTTGGTGCGGTGTTTCTTCAGAAAGGATCATTGGTCCATATTTTTTGGAAAATGAAAGAGATGTCGCCATTTCCATCAATGGTGATCGATATCGGGCCATATTGGAAAATTTTGTAAGGCCAGCCGTGGAATACCATCCGCAAATATGGTTCCAACAGGATGGAGCCACAGCGCACACTCCGAGGGCCACAATGGCTATTTTACGCGACATCATTGGGGAAAGAATAAATTCGCGTAGAAGCAATTTTAATTGGCCTCCGCGTTCCCCGGATTTAACCGCTCCAGACTGTTTTCTTTGGAGTTATTTAAAAGGGAAAGTTTATGTTAATAAGCCTAGGACTATTGAGGAATTAAAAACCAATATTCCAGACGAAATTAACAACATAACACCGGAAGTTTTGCGAAAGGTCATGGAAAATGTGTTGAAAAGAGATCATTTGTGCGAAGCAGAAAATGGCCTCCACTTGCGGGATATCATTTTTAACAACTAATCTAAAAATATTCCCTATAAATTTACTGTATTTAAAAAACAAAAAATTAAAAAAATATGTCTTAAATAAAAAGTTATAAGGAATTTACACCACTTCGGTCTTTCTGGGCCACCCTGTATAAAAAAATCAAAATGGAAAAACCAAATTTTTAAACGATTTGTAGCTTTCTGGTTTCATAAAAAGTTCTCCGACAAAAATTCATTATCCCTAAAAAATATTATTACTTTTCGAAGACATATTTGTTTATTGTATATAAATGTCGGGCATTAACTTAGTGATAATAGTTAATAATACATAAATATCGTATTAAACTCAAAAATATGTTGAAGAAGTTTCATCTTCAGTGTTGGATCTGGTTTCGTGGCAGCTGGCGGCTACAATGCAAAACATAAGTACTGGGGTTCAAGCCTTGTAACACCTAGAGGTCGAGCTTTGTTTAATACAATTTCAAAAAGGGGCTTAGATGTTATTTCGAGTGTGGAGCCCACTTACTGGCCTACTAACGTACGAAGAATTCCCGATGTTATTGATTTTGGCGTCATGAAAAATATTTCTAGGGATTTAATTAACGTTGAAGCTTCTCTAAGTCTCTCCTCCCATCACTCCCCCACTATCGTTATAATCTGTAACCCACTAAGAAGTGACCTACCTCACCCATATATAAATATGATCAATCGTGTTAATTGGCTGGGATTCAAAAAATATTGTTACGTAAAAATATTCCTACAGGGTTAATGCAAAGAATTATCTAGAAGTATTTAACTAAAGCGCTAAACGTACACACATATTCACGTGCAAGCACTATAGCAACAACAATTGTGTACAAACCCAGCATACCATTATCGGAGCGCTCTTATATATGAGCGATTTTATGAGCTTCTGTGAGTGTTTCCTGCGTGCATATTTCTGAGCTCATAAACGATCGATTTTATGACTTTCTATGAGTGTTTCTTGCGTGTAAATTTCTGAGCTCATAAACGGTAAATTTTTGAGTGTTTTATGCTTGGTTTCTGCGCGCATATTTCTGAGCTCATAAATGATAGATTTTATGTGATTTTTATGAGTAATTTCTGCACGCTGCCAGATAACGGTAAATTCCAGCTAAGCAGAAGAAAGAAGTTACACAAATTGATTCAGTAGTGAATATTTTTGGAAGCGTAAAGACAAAATTGTGAGTTATTTTATAATAAATATAAAAATAATACATAATTAAAATAATGAAAATAACAAGCTTAAAAGAAAGCAAATTAATAATAAGTGAACTTCGTTCAAATAAATTAAAAAAAGAAAATCCAGCATGTAATATTAAAAATAAAAAGAGTCATAAAATACTCTTTTATGGATAAAATTTAGAGCTCTTTCATGAGTGACCAGTTTATTGGAAAAAGCCACTCAAATATGAGCGTTTTATGACTGTTTATGATTATTTTATGAACTTATTTTGAGCGTCAGCGCTCCGACAAAAGAGTCTTTATGAGCTCATTTAGAGCGCATATGGTAAGCTGGGAAGCTACTCTTTTATGCATAAAATTTAGAGCTCTTTCATGAGTGACCACTTTAGTGGAAAAAGCCACTCAAATATGAGCGTTTTATGACTGTTTATGATTATTTTATGAACTTATTTTGAGCGTCAGCGTTCCGACAAAAGAGTCTTTATGAGCTCATTTAGAGCGCATATGGTATGCTGGGAAGCTACAGACATACACTTATACAAATAAAAGTGCGAGCACTTATGGTAACCTCCCTCTACTAAAAATAGCACACTGCACTACCAACATACAAGTCGTTACTTTGAAAATTCAAAGACTAACGGCCAATCGAATCACCTACAAACATCTAGAAACGGCGACATGAGTTTTCCCCATTATGCTAGAAGACTGTTTGAACATCTGGCTACCAATAAACAAACACGCCTAAACAGCCATATCGTTTCTTCTGTGTTGGTCCTTACTAAGTACATACATGCATGCATGTTGCTACGCCATCTACTTGCGAATATTCTAGATCCGTTTAGGTAGTATAAAAAGAGCTGCCGTATGTGAGATGTCAGTCAGTACAAATTGGAATTTAGTAGAGTGAACATCGTTGAAAGTAAGAGACATCGTGCCGTGGATAATAACGTTAAGAAGTAAATAAGAAAAGACAAGTTGTAATTGGTTTAGTCAAGAATAAAAAGAAGTTCAGTTGCAAATAAGAAAATCGTGTTATTTATTTTTATTTTAGAGCAATCAAGAGAACTCACACGTTTAATAAAATTTAAACGTTAGTAGTCATTGCACGGAAAATATTACGCTAAGAACACCCAATGATATTAAAACTAACATTGCCAATCAAACAGGCTACTGAACATGCCACTACCTCCCATCCGCAGTCTGGATTTAATAAAATTTATGCCACGTATATTGAACATCTCGTGTGTGAAAAAAGAAGAGCTATAAGGGAATGGCAACAGCACGAATCACCCAAACATAAACTCAGACTTAAAGAATGTACTAAACGACTTCAAGAGTTGCTTACATCTGAAAAAACTTCATCTCTTAAGAATTATTTGGAAGGTCTTGATGTCACACCAACATCTAATTACTCTTTGTGGCGCGCTGCTAGAAAACTTAAAACACCCGTTGAGTTTAAGCCACCTATACGCACATCTACCGGAGGTTGGACAAGAAGCGATACGAAAAAATTTAAAATATTTGCTGATCATTTCAAATCCGTTTTACCCCAAATATACATATGTACTGGTATTGCTGATTTGCCGAGTTTAGTTGCTCTACCCCCTCGAGCCTAAAAGTTCAAGATGCGTGATGTACAAAAAGTAATTGCTGAGCGCAAGCTAAAGAAAGTTCCAGGTATTGATGAAATTAGTAACAAGATGCTGATGAACTTGACGCATATTGCAATAAGAATCCTGCTGTTTATTTTTAATGCCATATTACAAAAGTCAAAATGATTCCAAAGCCGGGCAAAGATCTTACTAAAGCTGAGTCATATAGGCCAATAAGTTTGCCGTCAACTATGTCAAAACTCGTAGAAAAGCTGCGCTCATTACAAATTTTCCCAATTTTAACCGATAGTGGGTGCATCCCAGACAATCAATTTAGTTTTAGAAGTCAGCATAGCAATGTTGCTGAACAAACTCATATATTGGTTCAATTTATAAGAAGAACATTTGAAGAAAAGAAGTATTTTAGTTAATTTTTAATTATTATTATTGAAGTATTGTTCTGCCCTGTTTATTGGCGTTTCTCAGGCATTTGATAAAGTGTGGCATGAAGGAGTTATTTTAAAATTTAAATCAAATCTATATCATCCGGTGTGCCACAGGGGAGCATACTCGGGGCAGTTTTGTATTTGATCTATACTAGTGGCATGCGTTTGAGCAGCAATATCCATACATCTACGTTTGCCGATGATACAGGCTGCCTTAGTATGTAGATACTGGCTGCCTTAGTATATTCGCGAATACGAATACAATATGCAATATGAAATATTAAAAAATTGTTATGAAAAAGGACTTCACACTCTTGTTGGCGTACTTTAAAGTTAATAAAAAGTATCCAAATTTAAATGACCGTCATTGAATAATATTTGAAAATAATACAAAGCACAAATTTCTATAAAAAATTAATGTATTTGTACAAACTAAAATTTTTAGTCATTTATTTAAATTTCGTTTAGGATTTATGCATTTATTTATTTAATTTCTTTGGAAAAATATTTGTATTCGTACTCGCATCCACCTGAATACGAATACATTCGTATTCGCCTGAAAATCGCCTAATATTCGACAATTCGAATACGAATACGAATATTCGTGCATCACTAATATGTACATACATGAGGGTGTACGAGTATATATAGTATATGAATATATACAAGGTATTTGCAGATCATAATCATAACATATCGCTATCCTACAAGAAATGAATGACTGAAACTAACACAAACGAAATTTTTTTACTAACACATTTGCAATAATTACTGGTACTCAGTAAATTGACTGGTAGTGATGATTGACACACTAAACAATCTAACATGTATGTAAGAGTGATACATCTAATGTGCATTTGCCAAAAGTTTTAAGACATCGCATTTATAATTTTTTATTTTTTTGTAAAATATACAATTTATTCGGTCTGTGGAATTAATATTTATACAAGTGTTAAGAAAGTTAAGTAATAGTAATACTGCATAAAAGAAATAGAAAAGTTTAATTTAATTTATACATTTATATATGCATTTTGTTTCTAAATTTTAGATATTTACAAAAAGCAAGGTGTGGTGGAGCTAAAAAAAAGTGTAAGGAAGAATACATTGGTGCCACCTACGTTATTTTGGATATTCATTTTCTTATCATAAAAAACAATAAAATAACATAAAAATTATGTTTATTTATTTAAAAGTTAAATTTTACCAGTTTCTACGTAAAAATTGACTAGTCATAGTTTACCAATGCTTATGTAATCTGTGACTGGAAAAAAAGTAGCACAGTAAGCAGTTCAGGTATATGTGTTTTAATTAAGTGAAATTAATAAGTTAGAGAGAGAGAAAAAATCACACGTACACAAATGTTTTGGTCATTTTTTCACCAAGCCCCTAATAAACTCACTCGGGACTGTGACCGAAGTTGTGTTCGCCGCTACTTGTCAAACGACTAGTCAATTGACTGGTAGCCTTCTTGTCTAGTATTTTTTTTTTAATTTAACTCTAAATAAATATTGGTGGCTATTGTTACAAACAATTTGACAGTAGAAAGTCTTACGAACACCTTACAAGAACTTGTCTTGCTACTAACTACGTACACTAACAAAATTTTATTAAGAATTTGTTGAAAACTACATACATACATATCTACACACAAGGTGTATCTAACTAGGTAGCAGAGCTACTTCAGCTGATAATTTTTGGCTCTATGTGCTTTGCAGCAATGCCAACTCTACCACTTTTGTGGTAGATCCACCTCTTTTGGATGTCTCACTTAACTCTACCACTTTTTTTTTTCAATAATAATGCTAAGTATAGTTACACGAGTTTTTTTTTTGTCTAATCCAAGCTAGAAGTTCAACTGACATATATTTTAGCAAATACATGTAAATAATGCTGTGTTGACTTAACTATTTAAAACCTGCTACAAGCCAAAATACTTCCTTTACTGGGCCAATTTGTGAGAAAATTGCATACATAGTTCGAATGTTGAAAGTTAAATTGTTAAAAAGAATTTGTAGAAACAATCTTTATTGATACTCTGCAAATAAATCTACACGATATATCAGCGCTAGCGCTGAGCAAACTGCAGCTGCAAACGAGCATTAGAAATTATTTAATGATAATATTCATTCTTTTAAATATGAGAGTAATACAAATTTAAAAATTAATTAATATCATAAAATTGCTTATAAAATATTTCTTATCGAAACGAAAGGTTCATTAACGTAAAAAAAAATTTTAAGGTGTTTAAAAGACCCTAAAACATAAGTGTTGTAGATCTACCTCTTTTTAAAGTAAGATTTTTTGGAAACTACCTCTTTTTCACATCGAATCTACCTCTAAGAAAGATTTTGGGTTGGCATCACTGTTGCTTTGTATCTTACGAATGTCAAAAACTTTGTTTTGTTTTGATTTTAGTACAATTAATTTTGTGTTTATGACATTCTTCGGTTCTTTACACAGCTATGGTTGCCGTATTTTTGTATAACAAATCCTTACGCAGTCAGCTGTACAATTACTAGGGTATAGAATCAGTTAATTACTACCCGATTAACTGATCGGTTAATTTAAAATCGGCTTTTTTCGGCTAGCGGTTAAACCGGTTAATTTCAGTCAACTAACCGACTTAACAAATTTTTTTCATATTTTTTAGTATTACAACTTATTTTTTGTGTGAATAATTATTTGTTTCGTCTCATTTGCAAAAGGTGAGTGTTTCGAAATTATTTTTCATACAAACAAAGAAGTATGTTCAGTGATCCTAACTTAAGTAAAAATTCAAAATCTTTTGACATGACTATAAAAGAGTTTAACTAGAGACTCTGGTACTCTAACTGGAGGGAATTATTAAGTTTTTATTTAATAATTTAATAAAAAGCCAATAGTACTGTTGTCAACGATTTAATTAAGGATTAGATTTAATGAGAGACAGTACAAAAACTAAAGCCAAGAAATTCAGATATTAACTTTTTTCCAAAATATTCGTCGCTGAGCTCTGCCATTATGAGTCAGATGCTGAATCGCCAACAGAAGTAACTATCGATAGTATTACAAGAAATGTTCTAAAAAATTAACCGAATTACTTTAAGAATTATTACGTGTATTTTTGGTTTTACTAATAAACTCAAATTAATAAATAATTTATTCAATTTATGGTGAAAACACTTGATTTATGGAAAAATTTATTAATCGGTTAACCAGTTAATACCAAAATTAACCGATTAAGCAAAAACCTCGATTAATTAATCGAGCGATTAACTGGTTAAAGAAAAATCCCGATTAAATGAATAGCCTAATAATTACACCATGTCTACACAAATGCATTATAAATTCACATGGAGTTTATTATTTGTGATGTTTTGAAGTGCTGTAAGCTTATAGTTTTATTTAGGTATTTGTTATCAAATAAAAGTATGCATATTTAGCGTTTATTCGAAAAGTTTGTATAAAAATTACTGGTGATTTTCACAAGTAATTTTAAAACAAATAAAAAAGAGAATTTTTTAATATTACAGGCAGAAGAATATGTTTTAAAAAGAATTTGTAATGAATCCTGAGTGAAGGGGGAGCAAAATCAAGTCAAAGGGGCAATGCCCCCCCCAGAAAGGCCTAGCTACGCCTATTGTTGCGATTCGTACATGCTATTGTGAATTGATGCAATTGTATTTTTTCCTTTTAACGTGTACTTTTATAATTTTCTTAATAAATTCTTATTATTCAGGAAAATGAACAGCATTCTGTTCCGATTTATGTTATTTTTATTTGAAAAAAAATTAAGAGAATAAATTTGAGAGATGCCTAAGTTCCACTTGTTTATCGGAAGTAATGTACATACTAGTGATGCACGAATATTCGTATTATTATTCGAATTGTCGAATATTTGGCCGTTTTCAGGCGAATACGAATTTATTCGTATTCGCTAAATTCAGGCGGTTGCGAATACGAATGTATTCGTCAAATTCAGGCGAATACGAATATTTTTCCAAAGAAATTAAATAAATAAATGCATAAGTCCTAAACGAAACTTAAATAATAAGATTTTAGTTTGTACAAATACATTAATTTTTTTATAGAAATTTGTGCTTTGTATCATTTTCAAATATTATTCAATGACGATCATTAAAATTTTGGGTATTTTTTTTTATTAACTTTAAAGTACGCCAACAAGGGTGTGAAGTCCTTTTTCATAACAATTTTTAATATTTCATATTGCATATAATATTCGTATTCGAATCGCGAATATCGTTTGAAATATTCGTATTCGTGTTCGCGAATATCGTTTGAAATATTCGTATTCGTATTCGCGAATATCATGCATTTTCACTCCTTTTAAAAATAAAATCACACTAGTTTGAAAAACAACAAAAGACTGCTTACGTGAAAGGTATTCATTTCAGTTTTTTTCTCGTTGGAAAAATTGAAAAATGTAATTTCATACAACAAACACAGAAAAAATTTGAAAGAAATTTATAATTTATTTTTCCTGTATTTGTTGTCAAAAAAAAATAAATTTTTCCATTTTTCCAATGTGAAAAATCTGAAATGAATACCTTTATTGTGCTTTTTTTCCCAAACAAAATATTTGTGAAAAATACACGTATTTTTTGGGGAAAACTCACGGGAATAAAAATCGGCGATGCCAATTTTTTTCGAACATGCGAGTTTTTTCACGATTGCAACTTTTGGGAAAAGGGAAATATTTCGAGGCAATAAATATTCACGATAGGGCTGAATAAGTTGCAAATGGCAAGGAACACCCCGAAAAGTAATATATTTTTAGAAAGCACACATTGCACAAGTACGGAATCAGCAAAAAATATTGGAAATAATGCTTTGTTTGTTTGTGGCAGAACACAACTTGCCAACTTGCTTGACAGGAATTTTTGATTCGTAAATAACTAAAAAAAATTAATTAATCTACATAAGGCCCAAAGTATCATAACATCTGTAATCGCATCAGAAAATACAGATTTGATTTCAAAGTTTTGAAAAGATAATTACTTTTCAATTATTATTAATGAAAGAAACGACTGCACGGTCTCAAAGAATTAATCAATCATTGTGAGAACTTTTGTTGGGCAATAAAGGGATAGATTCTTATCATTGTAACCTGTAAGGGATCCTTCACAAAGGGAATTACGGACACATTGTATACGATTTACGGGAAAACAAGATTCCTTTGGAAATCATGATTGGGTTTACGGCTGATAACTGCAATGTAATGAAGGGAGAGTTTAGTGGTGTTCAGGCCTGATTAAAAATGATATTGGCAATTTTTTCGTAAATAGTTGTGTATGCCATATGTACATGTTTCATAAAGAGTATCAAAATGTTGAAGACAATTTTAAGCATCCACTTTCGTGCAAAATACTTTCCAGCAAATCTTATTAATATATTCAAATAAGATTTATTACATACATAAGTAAACGATTCACTCGTTGACCCAACTAACCAACGCTACTTAGTTTTTCCTTAATAATACAAACAAACTCATACTTACCGTTAACAATCAGGGAGGCATTAACTTTTATTTCACCCGCTGGACTCTCAGCCGTGCATGTATATATGCCACTATCTAATGGTTTTGCATTAATTATAACAAAAGCGTTCTCCTCCCTTAACACCTGTAGACGGCGATCAATAGCAGCAGGAAAATCACTGGCACCAAATTTTTGTAAAGCCATTTGTGGCATAGGATCTCCTGTGGCTGAGCACACCAAACGCGCCGTATCTCCTGAATCAATAGTTAAGTTGGAAGGAATTTGCAAAAATGAAGGATGAACTGCAAAAAGAAAAGATAAAGTGAACAAATTTAACAATGTCATATGAAATTTTCGCAAAGGCTGTGATACACTATCATACACAGACAGTCTTTCGATCTGTCAAAAAAATCGTGTGTGCTCAAAGAGTATGATAGTGTGGATTAAAATTTGATATGTCCGATTTCCAAAAGTTTATGAAAATTTTCTAAAATGATAATTTCTATTAGATTAGAGATGACAATAAGAAAACAGAAAATTCTGCTTCATTTATTTAAAGATAGAGAGATACATTTTGAAAATTACATTTTGGAGTCTTTTAATAGAGTGCACTAAAAGACTCCAAGAGCTGCTTGCATATGAAAAAACTGCATCTCTTAAAAACTGTCTGGAAAATCTCGATGTAACACCAGCATCTAATTACTCTTTGTGGCGCGCTGGGAAAAACAATTAAAACACCAGTTGAGTATAAACAACCTCTGCGCACTTCTACCGGAGTTTTGGCCAGGAGTGATATTGAAAAAGGTAACTTGTTTGCAAAGCATTTAAAATCCGTATTTACCTCAAACACATGTACTGGTGTTGTTGATTTCCCGAGTGTAGTTGCGCTACCCCCTCGACCCATAAAATTTAAAATGTGTGATGTACAAAATCTAATTGCTGAACTCAACCCGAAGAAAGCATCGGGTATTGATGGAATTAGTAACCAGATGCTAATAAAATTGCCTCGCATTGCAATTAGAATCATGTTATTAATTTTTAATGCCATTTTACGACTAGAGTATTATCCCCACAGCTGGAAACTTGCCAAAGTTAAAATGATTGTCCCCAATTCTAATTGGTAGTGGGTGCATCCTAGACCATCAATTTGGTTTTAGAAGTCAGCATAGCACCATTGAACAAACGCATAGATTGGTTCAATGTATAAGAAGAACATTTGAAGAAAAGAAGTACGGTTCTGCACTGTTTATTGACGTTTCGCAGGCATTTGATAAAGTGTGGCATGAAGGCCTAATTTTAAAATTAAAATCATATGTACCAGTAAGTGTTCTGAATTTATCAGAATCTATCCATACATCTACGTTTGCCGATGATACAGCCTGCTTAAGTATGCACGAAAATCCTCATGAGGCTTCGCGATATCTACAAGAACATATTACACAACTGGAACTATGGTTAAAATTATGGAGAATTAAGGTAAACGAGCAAAAGTGTGTTCAGGTAACATTTACCCTGCGAAGAGATACTTGTTCCCCAATTCGAATCAACAATCAAGTTGTTCCTCACCATTCACATGTAAAATACCTTGGTATACACCTTATCCGACGACTTACATGGAAACACCATATTGACTCAAAGCTAATACAAATGAAACTTAAACTAACTCAGATATATTGGCTGATTGGTAGAAATTCAATACTCAGCCCAGACTGCAAACTTTTATTATACAAGTCGCTTTTGAAGCCAATATGGTGCTACGGAATTCAGTTATGGGGCACTGCTTCAGCTTCTAACGTCGAGAGAATCCAACGAAGGCAAACCAAAATTTTACGTTTGATAACATCGGCTCCATGGTACATCAAAAACTCAAATATACATCGTGATTTGAATATGCCACTAGTGATTGAAGAAATAGCAAAATACGCAGGCAAATATTTAACAAAACTGGAGTCACATCCTAATCCGCTTGCTCGTAACATCTTGAATTTTACTGGTCAAATCCGTTTGAAAAAGAAGGACACAAGGGCTCTTATACTCAACACTCCAGATGGGATTGCTTGAAAATATTTTCTCTTTTTTTTGATTAACAATACTTATGTATTATTTATAACTATCACTAAGTTTATGCCTAATACTTATATTTTAGACATAAATATTATTTTAAATCTTCTTGCATATTTTTTCTGGAATAGTGTGGCACCCATAAGAGATTTTGTTGTGATTTTTTTGGAGTGTGAAAGAATTCATTCCGGCTTTCCAGTGAATGAATCGTACGAATGTGTATGATAGTGTATCACGGCCTCAAGCGACATCCGCTCAAATTTTTTTATTTGAGAAATTAAGATTTTATGGCATAGCTCAAAATTCGAAATTGTCAAAATATCAAAATTGCTTATAGTTTCAAAAATACGCCGGCTGAGATTTTATCGTAAGTAGATGTTTACATTTATAAAAAAATTAAAAATTATCGCAAGCGACACATATTTATTGTAATATTTTATTTATTAGCGAAAGTTGAGTGAATATATTCTTCACCTAAAGCAGAAGTGTTAACGATTTTATTAGTGAATAAGAATTTAAATAAAAATTAACTTGCACTGTGTAGTGTAGGCACTCAAAAAAATTTGGTGATTTTTTTACATATCTCCTGATTTTTGGTAGTAATACATATACGCTAATTTCAAGTAACTACTTGCATGCGGCAACGGGGGGTTATCAAGCGAAAATATTTGTTTTATAAATTTAATACACATTGGTGTTTTATAACCGTTTTCCTTATATAGGAAATAAAAAATAAAAAACAGAGAAATAAATACTGTTTCTGTTAACGGATACTTAAAGTGAAATATTGATATTTACTTTATTTAATTGTGCACTTAATGTATCTATTAACAGTGCACTTTAGAGTAAAAGCCTGCCTCAGACTTAAGAAACAATTCGAAACTTAGTAAGCTATAGTGACACTGATGATTCTTACACTGGAGATCATTTAATTGAAGGGTTTTTGTTGGTGTAAAAGGAAGAAAACCATGTCGAAAAAGTAAACCTATCTGTTTCTAGACAAAAAAAATGCCAAAATAATTTGGTGAAACCGATAGAGTGGAAATTAATGAATTTTACTGGGGATTAGCCAAAACGATTGGCTTGAGGCATGTGTAATGAAGAGAGGAATTAGACGTAAGCGGATTTCGTGTAGCATAAGAAAAGTCTCGTATGAATACTCTGTTAATTTTCTAGGAGAAAAATACAAGGTATGTCAACAATTTTTATTGGCAACGCTTGGAATTTCCTAAATGCCTTTCCGATACACATACATAAGTACATTTGCTAAATTAAAGAAGAATCAAAATAAAATTAAAGAAAAGAGTGGCCGTTAATTGTATGGAGACTTTTTTATTTCTTCTACTCTCACCCCCCAAATCGGTTTTATGTAAAAAAAAATGTTTTAGGGGGTGCGTCCGGCCTCCAAAGTTGGCCTTCAAGCCCATGTATTCAATGTAACTTTTTTTGGGGTTAGTTTTATTTTGACTATATGTATATGTATGAAATAATTAAATACATAAATATTAGGGTGGTGCTCAAAAAGAACGAACTAGCTCAATTGAACTATTCCCATAAGTGAACGATCTGAACTAGTTCAGACTAGCTGTTCCTTTTTTTCTCCTGGTCTTTGTTGTTCTTTTAGTCTTTCTTGTTTTTTTGGTCTTTCTTGTTCTCTTGGTATTTCTTGATGTTTTGATCTTTCTTATTAGTTTTTTGTTCGATCGTTCATTTTTGGTCTTTATTTTGTTTTGTTTATCTTATAAAGACCTGCACAAGACGTCTTATAAAAACTATTATGACATGAGGGCAGTTTCAAATGCTTTACTACAGGGAAATCTTCTGAAACAAACGCCAACCAACGATGTCGGCAATACATATGTTTAACTTATTGCAGGTATAAGAGTAAAGAAGAAAATAGTTCGTGACAGAAAAATTTCTGGTGTTTGTGCTTTTTTCTCTCATTGGCGCGTATACAAACGTCATGCATGTACATACATACATACCTACATAATTTGTGTATGCTCTCTTATTTTTCTACTCACATACAAACGCACACATGCATTTACATGAGTTGTGTGCGCTTGCTTTAAAAAACCTCCCTTAAACACAAACATAATAGCGTACCATCTAAGTCTTACACACACACCCAAACGTACAATATGCAAAATAACAAGCATACATGTATCAACAGTACTTAATTTCATTGTTTGTTATAAACAAGACGTCGCAACATCGCTTGTTAACAGTCATATAACAACAACAACATCGCTTGTTAACAGTCATATAAACGTACACCAATACATTCATCGTGCTTCGTTTATAGTACGACAGCATTTATTATTGGCTTAGTATAATGCATGCCACAAGAATACATTAAAAACACATGACGTATTTACATTTCAAGACTGCTTACGCAGGTCACTATTATCTTATTCTCTGTTCCTGATCAATACACATGCAAAAGATTTCAAGTAAAATATTATACCTATTTTATCGTTTGCATACTGTTAAAGGACACAAATGTAGTGTGCCTATTAAATTTTTAGCACAATAATCAAAACAAACGAAAGAAAATGTATACTTAGTGAAATATACAAGTAAGTTTTACAAAATTAATAGAAATAATTTGTAGTATTGAACTAAAAAACAGATTGTGGAAAAGATTATTAGATTTAAAGAAGGGATTATAATTTGTTTGAAAAATTTCAAAAATATTAATTTTTACCTTTTACTTACTAAAAGCATACAACAAATAAGACTACAAAGCACAAATGAAAATACGTCTGAGCAAGAAACATTTTTACTCAATTAAAAGAAAAAATTTGTTGTGTTGAATATAAATCAGTAATAAAAAAGTGATTAAAATTAGTTTTCAAATGATAAAACTTCATTTTAAACATTTTCAATAAAAAAACTTTAATTAAATAAGGTCACTAAAAATTAAATGAAATTACTTTAGAATATTAACACAAGAATAGAACATTGAAGAGCATTCAATGACTGTGTAATCTCTGTTCTGTTGTTCACTGAACAACTGACCGAAAAGAATAACTGAACGAAAAGAACGAACTAGTTCTTTTTGTTGTTGGGAATAAAAAGAAACAATCCGCAAAAGGAACTCTAATAAATATATATAAGCTCTTATTGTACATGCTTAAAATAAAAAATTTCCATATAAATATAATTTTGTTACATATAATTGTTAGTATTTTGTTGGCCATTTTCCTTATTATTTTCTAAAATATTAATTTTAGCAAAAAACTTTCTTTGAGAATAGTGTTGTTGACTTCTAGAGCTAAATTATTGCCATATCTCATATTCTTGTAAAATGATTTCTTAAAAAGATAGTCATATGCAAAAAATTACATTCAAAAATGGGCTTGAAGACCAACTTTGAGGGCCAGACGTACCCCTAAAACGCAACTTATCGGTAAGAATTTTTTTTATATTTTTTTTACATAAAACTGAACCGATTTGTGGGTGAGAGCAGAAAAAAATTAAAAAAATAAATAATAACGGCCAGCCTAATGTACATAATAAATGTAGTCAAGAACAAACGCGATTAGTGAGTGACTTTATTGAAAAACTACCAGCGGTTCCATCCTATTACTGTCGAAACAAAAGCAATAAACTGTATTTTTCGGAGGAACTACGTAATGTGGCGTACGTAAATTTGTACAAAATTTACGTGGATGATTTAAAGTCTTCTCACGAACAATCAATTATTAACCGTGTCATTATTTATTTTTCGCAAGATATTTAAAAACAAAAAAAGACAAATGCAATATTTGCGAAAAATATAAAAATATAAATACGGAATCACGTAACAAATTAAGATTCCGATATTTACAAAAACTACTAAATACCTAACATAATTATTAATAAAACACCTTATCATATTTAAATAATACCTATTTATTACCAAAATAACATTTTTTTGCTTTTGGAGACATAAAAATAAATTCAGTGATGTGCGACTTTAACTCGCGCACGAATGGTTCCGTATGGACCCTAGATATGTAATTCAATACGATCTTTAGCCTTTATAAAATATAGTTTTGGCATTTTTTTGTTTTTGGTTTTTTTCGGTTTTGAGCGTTTTTTAGTTTTAGCGTTTTTTGATTTTGACGACTTTTTAAAGTTTTAACGAATTTTTAGTTTTGGCAATTTTTTTATTTTGGTGATTTTTAAATTTTGGTGATTTTTTTCATATAGGCGATTTTTTGAAGTTTTGTTTTTCATTCTGGCAATTTTTTAGTTTTACACTTTTTTTCTCGTTTTGGCAATTTTTTTCGGTTTTTGGCGTTTTTAAATTTTGGCGATTTTTTCTCGCTATTGCATTTTTTTAATTTTTTTAGCGTTTTTTAATTTGGCGATTTTTTTCATTTACCATTTTTTCAGTTTTGGCGCGTTTTTTGCGTTTTAGCGATTTTTTTCATTTGGGCGATTTATTTAAATTTGGCGATTTATTTAATTGTTAGAATTTTTTATTAATTTTCGCGTTTTTTTTTCTTTTGGTGGGTTTTTTCGATTTTTGGCAATTTTTTTCGGTTTGGCGATTTTTTAACTTTAAAATTTTTTAGGTTTACCGTTTTTTAAAAATTTCAAAAGTTTGCCTCTTACGGTTTCCCAGATACAGCAAGTTGGCAAAATTACGTAGTCAAAATTACATTAACTGATATACCACCTTTTAATTTAAATTGTTTTAAATTTTAGTGTTAATTGTTGCAGTCTGTATAAAAATACAATAATTTTAGAAATTTCTAGTTTCAATATACATATGTACATACAATTGTATGTATATTACATGGGATTTTAAAATTTTTCGTTGCTCGATTTGGAACACCCTTTAATTTTTAACTCTCATGTATTTTTTGTTGTAGCGGCAGAGGTTCTACATACTCTGTCCAAATTTCAGGTACATAGCTCCTTTTCACCTTTGGTGTACGGAACCCTGAAAAACGAAATGTACTAATTTATTTTGCTATTAAATAAGAAAACACAAAAAGAAAAATATCGTAAGCAACAATAATGTTTAAATTCTTCCATTAATATTAAAAAAAAAATTATTGTGAGCGCCATAACTAGTGCCAAATATGAAAATACAAACTTGTTTTTGCTCCCAATCACTGACCAGGACAAAATTATCACAAACTGCACTAAAACATTTTAAATTTTATGCATACATTTGGAAATAATAAAAAAAACGTTATCCTGCAAAGTTTGGTCATTGCCGCTTACGATAATAACAATACGCTTCGTGGTGTTTTTACCCTCTGATAACGTTATTCCCCGTTGTCGTAAAATTTAATTCATAATCATAATTAATTTATGTCAACTCATATACGGAGTTGGAAAGTTTTAGACGAAAAGGTTCCTGAAATATGGAGGTGCAAAAAGTGCATTTTTTAGACATACTCGCTGACTCACTGATCACTCATTAAATTGATGAAACACTTCCGCTATAGCTATTACCTAGAAAAATCTGAAAACCCAGAAATTTTATCCAGGGGGCTACGTCCATAAAAATTAAACTTTGCGCTAGTGAGCTGAAATTTGGTACACAAGTAGAACTAGGTAAGTAATCACATAAAAGAAATCTGAAAACCCTAAAATTTTAACTAAGAGTCTGGGACTACGCCCATAAAGCTTAGAATTAAAAATACATATCATAGGCGTATAACTCAAGCGATTTTATTGAAATTTGGCACAAATGTTACAAAAGTACAAGGCTATAAATTTTTGTTGAAAAAAGTGGGCGTTAACAGCCCATACAATTTAAGCATACTATTTCATGTACTTCGGGTCAGCACATTTACATATATGTACTACTTATGTATTTACTATTATCCATTTCCAACTAAACTAAACAGGAAAGATAATCACTAGCCAAAGAAAATCTTGGATATTAAAAGTGGGCGGGAACACGCCCATAAGAATAAATTAATATTTGCGCTAGTGAGCTGAAATTTAATAAACGAGTAGTTATAGGTTAGAAAAATCTTAAAAACAAAAGTTATAGCTAGGAGGACGGGGCTACGCCCATAAGGCTCAGAATCTAAGGCGTTTAACTCCAGCGATTTTATTGAAATTTGGTATACATGTTGCAATAATGCAAGGTTGTAAGTTTTTGTTGAAAAAATTGTAGGTCTAAGCCAGATATTAACTAGAAAAATCTGAATACCCGGAAAATATAGCCATAGAGGCGGGGATACGCCCATTAAGAACTAAAAAAATAAATTTAAAGCGTTTGGAGAAAGTATTTTTATTGAAATTTGGCATACATGTTTGAATGATGCAAGGCTGTAATAAATTTTACTTTAAAAAGTGTACGTTAACTAGAAAAATTTAAAACACAAGGTACTCACTTATGCTAGCTTTTGAATTTGAGTTTTCAAAAGTAATCGTCTAATCAGACTGTAAAAAATAAGGTGGTCAATTCCACTAAAACTTACACTATATTTTACATATTTCTACTCAGATGACTAATTAAGAACATTACTCGGTCTTATTTTATGTAACTCTGCCCTTTTCAACTGGAGCAGACATTATGGATAGAACTATAACATACTAGAAATTTTAAGTTTAAAAAGTTTTATTAAGAAAACCTTTCAAAAAGTAGTCAGATCCTCAAAAACATAAATGTGAAAAAAAGGCCAAGTTTCTTTCCAAAATTTGTGCCATCAAAAGTAGTGAGACATAAATTTTGACCAAGTTCTTGTTTGGCACAATACTTATCACTGTAATATGGTATGCATTATATAAATTTTTAATCGTAAGGGTGTCATATAATTCCTAGATAATCTGCTAACTTGGCAGTATTTTTACCTTTCAAAAAAGGAGTGACTAATGTATATTTTTTCATTTCTTTATATAGTAAGCAGATTATCTGAAATTATAAGACACATTTTTTCAAATTTATGTTTTTGTGAGGATATAATTTACGACAAACTTACTGCCAATAGATATTTTAAACTTCTGCGAGTATGTGGTGCCAAAAGCATTCGATACAACACATTGATACTTCCCAGCCGACTCATAGCTCATGTTGTAGAGCCGCAAGTAGCCAATAATTGTGGTTTGATTATTGGAAGGCTCATGATGTATTTGTGTCTCAGTGTTGGTGTATGGCATTGTTGGGGAAATTAAAAGTGTGTTGCGATCCCTTTCCTTGATATTGTGATTGTCGTGACGCCATTTAATTTTCAGTTCATCTGCTGCCGCTAAGGAAGCAGCTGTGGGTGAGGTTGCCTTGCACTCCATGGTAATGTTGGCGCCTTTAACAGCCAATTGATTTATAGGTTCTTGTACCAACACCGGTCTAGGAGTTTCATCTTCTACAAGTTTAACACAAATTAACATAATATAGAGACATTTTAGAAAACTTTTATTCAAAAGAACTCACCGCATGACAATTCATTTTGCTGCAGCGATAGTAGTTCCCGATCTAGCAAATGTTCTGGATAACCGCAAAATGCTTGCAATGAATTCGAGTATTGTTGTGGCTGCTGTAATTGTTTTGGATTCCCTGTGTTTTGATAATATCTACTTAACCAATGTCGAAACCATAAAATATTACAGTCGCAAATAAAATTCAATGACTTGAACATTAATTTTTGCAAATTGTTCATGTGATCAAAGGCACCCGAATGTATAGAAGCCAAAGCGTTGCCTCCCAAATTCAAAGCTTCCAAATTGGACAAGCCACTCAACGATTTCGTGTTAATTTGTTTTAAATTATTGCCATATAAGTCCAGTTTCTTTAATTTTCTTAAAGCTTTAAAAGGAGGCGCAGCTCCAGGGTCTTCTATAATCCAAGAGAGTTTGTTACGTCGTAAATTTAAATCTTCTAAATTTTTGACACAGTCAAAAGTATTTTCTACTAAATACTGGATTTTATTGTGACCCAAATTTAATAGCTTCAAACGCTGTAGGCAGTCCAAATGTTGTGGCTTAAATTCCGAAATATTATTATGGGAAAGATCTAAGGTTATCAAGGACTGCGTAAATTCCCAAGTGTCTAATTCTATGCGAGAAATTGAATTGTTTGATAATGACAGATGATGTAATCTAGTTAAATTAAATAAGCCCTGGCGGCTCAAGGAACTGATGTAATTGTGATCCAACTCGATACTTTCTATTGCAATCATTACATGAAAAACCCCATCCTGCAGGGCTCTTATATTATTGGATTTCAAAAATAGTTTTTGTAGTGAAGTAAGTCCACGAAAAGTAGACCAATTAATTTCCAAGTTATTGTAGTTTAGGGATCTTATATAACAAAATTGTATTAAATTAAAAGAATAAGTGAGAACGCATTAAACTTACAGTTTCCTTAAATTGGACAGATTTTCAAAAACTCCAGCCGGCAGTATGGTTAACTGATTGTTATTTAACTCCAAATCTAATAAACCGGACATGTTTTCAAATGCAGTTTCCGAAATGGTAGCTATTTTGTTTCCATTTAAAATTCTACAAATAATAATAAAAAATTTTCGTTACGATTTAACAGTTTAAGTTTGAAAATAAGACTTACAAATGAGCCAACCGATTTGTTGCGGGAAAAAAATTTGATTCAACTGTGTGCAAATAGTTTTTGGACATATCTAAAGCTTTAAGCTTCGGCAAAACTGCCAAAGATTCAGCAGATATTTTCTGTATGCGATTATGGGCCAAACTTAATTGTTTCAATGAGGTGAGGCCGACAAATTTTGGTACCGTTTCCAATTGATTGCGTTTCAAAAGTCTGGAAGAAAGATTACGAATATTTAACAAAAGTTTCATTTATTTTAAATTATCGAAAATATTTTACTTACAACTTATTAAGTTCTGGCAAATTTTTTATCTGCAAAACCGTTGAATCGTTGAATTTATTGCCAATGAAATCTCTGCAAAATATAAATTAAAAAAGTAGGGAGGGAATGTTAGCATTTTTCTTCATCGTTTATGAAATAATCAAGCTGAATTCACTCATTTATATGCGGACAAATATTTTTGTATCCTAGCAGTACGCAAATTATTACAAATCGAAAACTATCCGATTGTAAACACGAAAAATTGTGATTCTACGAGTAATATAACTCAGGTTCTATGGAGCGACCCAATCTAGCCGTACATTACTTTTTTAGTTTATAATGCTTGTGAAAAGTATTGAGTACCTCTAGATCACTGAAAGCGCTTCCCTACTGGATTACCAACTTAATAATTTTAACAAGGCTGGGATCCCAGAAAAAAATTACAAATTTCCATCAGAACTACTTGCCATAATAACTTAGGCCGGGTTTACATCTGTGTGCGATGTGCCACACAAGCGTAAAAAGCGTAATGAAAAACTGTTTGATTCAGACACGTATTTATTAAGTTAAACAAATTTATAGAATCCAACATGATTGGAAACAGTTTAAATCAATAAATACATGTCTGAATCAAACAGTTTTTCATAAGTAATTGGTTTTCTTTGGCACATGCCACAAAAGAAATGCCAGATGTAAACTCAGCCTTACTTTTCTGATTACCAAATATCATGAATCGCTTACAAATTACTTTACCTAAAATTTTAAAAAATGATGTCAAGTTGCTAAATGAGGGGAATGATATTACATAAATGACGTGAACAAGTTGCCAAATAAAAAGTAAGTACTTCTCAAGAATCAATTATATTAGTCTCACGCCTTGTTAAAATCATTAACTTGGGAAGAGCTTCCACCAAAAATGCTTCATTCCAAACCCGATTAGCTTTTTTGAAATTTTTGCTGGGATATATTATAGTCATAGGCTGTTAAAACTTGAAAATAAGAAAAATTGGTATAGGCGAAGAGAAGTTCAATTCTACCCCTGAAAAATTAACCTTTTCTAAATTTTCCTATATTTTTATAAAGCAAATGCCACCACTTGCTTATAACCAAGAGATCGTTAAATGCCATTTTCAGCCCGCCTCTTTTTGTGGGCGGCAATAAATATATTAATTGCAAAAATAGTGAGAATATAAAAAAAATTATTTACTTACGCCCTAAAACCAAAGTTGGAAACCGAAACAAATATTGGTATCGGTATTGATGCCGGTACAACAATTTTTTAAATTTCAGTATCGGTAACGGTTTCGGCATTTTTTTATTTCAGTATCGGTATTACCGGTACATACTGTTTCCGGGTTTATAATACCGGTATACCGATATTACTGCTAAATTTGTTAGTTCAGACAGTGAACATAGCAAAAAATTTTTTTTTATTAATACTGTTTTATATATTTTATAGAATATCTACGTTTTATTTATAATCGTTTATTTTATTTTTTATTGTTCACAGACTTTTACGAAGTCAGACAACTCACCACCACGATAAGCTACATTTCTGCAACACTTGTTTCCAGTACACTCAGAGCGAGAGTGGAATAAGTAATCATAAGGCGGAATGCAGTAAAATCGTTACAACTATGCCATCAGGTCCGGATGCAATTCTCAGCTTTAAGGGACATCAAAGGAAAATGGATGTCCCCTTTGTGGATTACGCGGACTTCGAATGTATCTTAGAATACATTAGTGATAATGTAAGTAATAAAACCAGTTTAGTGAAAAAGCACACTCCTTGTGCATTTAGCTATTATATTAAGTGTATCCATAGCAATAAGTTAGATAAGTTAAGGATATATACAGGGAAAAATTTCATATTTAATTAAAGATTGTGAGGATATTTATAATAATCATTTAGTAAATAATAGGCAAATGGATACTTTATTGTGAATTGTCATATTTGTCAAAAATTTCTAGGTAAAGATCGTGTTAGAGATCACTGTCACATTAGTGGTAAATATAGAGGTGCAGCCCACAATAACTGTAATTTAAATTACCAAATCCCCAAGTTTATACCAGTTTACTTTCACAATTACTCAAATTATGACCCACATCTTTTTATTAAAGAACAAGGCGAAATTTCTATACAACTGAAAGTACTCCCTCTCAATAAGGCGCTTTATATATCCCTCTCCCAATTTACAGAAATGAGTAATAGTCATAAGCTTGAAATAAGATTTCTTGATACAATACGTTTTATGGCTGAGAGTTTGGAATCATTAGCCTGCAATTTGTCGGATAATGATTTCAGCACTATAAGATCCTTATTTCAGTTAGAAAAAGAAGTTCAGCTTATTAAGAAAAAAGTTATTTTCCCGAGTACTTAAATTCATTCCAAAAATTAGACGAGTGTCAGCTCCCTTCTATGAAAGATTACATAGAATTTTACTTAAAAACAGATGTGCTCCTGCGCCTGGAATTTCCTGGGATGCAATGCTCAAATACACAAAAATTGAATTAGAATTATTAACAGACATAGACATGTACAATTTTATGAAAAAAGGTATACGTGGAGGAATCATACAGTGCAGGCCAAGATATTCGAAAGCGAATAACAAATATTTGGAAGATTTCGATAAAGAAATGCCCTCGTCTATTTAGACGCAAATAACCTTGACGGTTGGGCGATGTCGGAATATCTTCCACATGGTGGGTTCAGATGGTTATCGCAAGACGAGCTGAATCTGAACCCAAAGAGCATAGCTGATAATGGAACAAGACGGTTATGAATATGAGGTCACGTTGGATTATCTCTCTCATTTACACGACTGGCATAATGATCTTCATTTTTGCGATGAAAATAAAAAACCTATGCAAGCGAACTATAGCAAGTTGATAACCGATTTCTCTACAAATCAATCATATGTGATACACTTTAAAGTTCTAAAACAGTACTTAGAATATGGCTTAGTTTTAAAGAAAAGTAATCGTATTCCAGCATTTAAACAATCTCCATGGTTAAAAAGCTACATTGACTTAAATACCAGACATAGGGCCACTGATCAAAATGCTTTTGATTTTTTTTTTCAAACTACTCAATAATGCAGTGTATGCTAAAACCATTGAAAATGTGGATAAGAGGAGAGATGTTAAAATGGTCAATAATTGGGAGAGAACGAATTTTAATCATTTCATTGGATATCAAAACTAAAGTTTCATAGTTTATCTATATTTTCCGAAGACCTGGTAGCAATTGAAATGACTAGAGTCAAAACCTGCTACAATAAACTAATTTACTTAGGATTTTGTGTACTCGAGCTGTCTAAATGGAAAATGTATAATTTCCATTACGGGTACATGCAACATAAATTCAAGACAAAACTCTCCTTAAACTATATGGACACAGACTCTTTTATATATTCAATAAAGCCGGACGACTTTTATGCTGACATAACAATGATAAACAAGAACAACTTGGTATACGAACTTAACATGTTGCTAGATGAGATTGCTAGAATCCAAGAAAATTTATTATATATATTAATTAATTTTTAGTTAATTAGTTAATTTTAAAATTGTATATAAAATCTTAGTTATTAAGAAAAATCCTATTATGAAGAAAAATTTTTCTAAATAAAATCCTATTTATTAAGAAAAATTATTGTACATATGTAAATGTAATATACATGTGTATAAGAACTTTTAAGAAAAAATGTGAAATAAAATATTGAAAAAATAATTAAATATGTTTTTTTATGCATGCTATTTTTATTTATTGTATCTTCATATATGAACTAACAATAAGTATTCAAATCTTAAATCTAACATATAATTAGTAGGCCCGACCAATGCCAGACTAACTAACTAAGTGATAGTTGTAAATAATACATAAGTAGTGATAAGCAAAAAAAAAATTTCAAGCAACTTCATTCGGAGTGTTTAGTATTAGAGCCCTTGTATCTCTCTTTTTTAAGCGTATGTGTCCAGTAAAGTTCAAAATATTACGAGCAAGCGGATTAGGATGTGACTCGAGTTTTGTTAAATATTTGCCTGCGTATTTTGCAATTTCTTCAATCACTAGTGGCATATTTAAATCACGATGTATATTTGAATTCTTAATGTACCATGGAGCAGATGTTATTAACCTTAAAATTTTGTTTTGTCTTCGTTGAATTCTCTCTACATTGGAAGCAGAAGCAGTGCCCCATAACTGGATACCGTAACACCATATTGGCTTTAAAAGCGACTTGCGTTATATGGACACACTTTTGTTCATTTACATTAATTCTCCATAAGTTTAACCATAGTTCCATCTGGCTAATGTGTTCCTGGAGTTTTCGGGATGCCTCATCAGGGTTTTCGTGCATACTAAGGCAGGCGGTATCGTCGGCAAATGTAGAAGTGTGGATACTACTGCTTACAGGCATATCACAAGTATAAATCAAATATAAAAATGGCCCCAGTATACTCCCCTGTGGCACACCGGATGAGATAGTTTCAGGCATACTCATTAACTGTCCTTCCACCACTGTAAATTTTCGTGCAAGAATGTAACTTTCCGAAATATTTAGAATGTTTATTGGTAAGTATGTCTTCAATTTCAAAATCACACTTTATCAAATGCCTGAGAAACATCAATAAATAGGGCAGAACAATACTTCTTTTCCTCAAATGTTTTTCTGATAAATTGAACCAATCTATGCGTTTGCTCAATGGTGCTATGCTGGCTTCTAAAACCAAATTGATGGTCCGGGATGCACCCATTATCAGTTAAAATTGAAGACAATTTTGTCATGAGTAGCTTTTCAAAAAGCTTTGACATTGTTGACAGTAAACTTATTGGCCTATATGACTCAGACTTGGTAATATCTTTACCTGGCTTTGGAATCATTTTAACCTTGGCAAGCTTCCAGCAGTCTGGATAATACTCCGGTCGTAAAATGGCATTAAAAATGAATAACAGGATTCTAATTGCAGTACAAGGTAACTTAATCAGCATCTGGTTACTAATTCCATCCATACCAGGAGCTTTTCTTGGGTTGAGTTCGGCAATTAGTTTTTGTACATCACACATCGTAAATTTTAAGGGTCGAGGTGGTAGAGCAACTACACTCGGCAAATCAGCAACACCGGTACATGTATTTGGTGTAAATACGGATTTTAAATGCTTAGCAAATATGTTACCTTTTTCAGTATCGCTTCTTGCCCATCCTCCGGTAGATGTGCGCAGAGGTGGCTTAAACTCAACGGGTGTTTTAAACTTTTTAGCAGCGCGCCACAAAGAGTAATTAGATGCTGGTGTGACATCAAGGCCTTCCAGATAATTTTTAAAAGATGCAGTTTTTTCAGATGCAAGCAACTCTTGGAGTCGTTTAGTGCACTCTTTAAATCTGATTTTGTGTTTTGGTGATCTGTGCTGTTGCCATTCCATTCTAGCTCTTCTTTTTTCACGTACGAGATGTTCAACGTCTGTAGAATAAATTTTATTGAACCCAGTATGCGGATGGGAGGTAGTGGCATGTTCAGAAGGTTGTTTAATATTCCCGTTAAGATTTGGAATGTTCGATTCAATATCATGTTCTTAGCGTAATATTTTCCGTGCAATGACTACTAAGATGTTTTTTGAATCCCAGCCAATTAACACGATTTATCATCTTGACATATGGGTGAGGTAAAGCGCTTCTCAGTGGGCTACAGATTGTAGTGATCGTGGGAGAGTGATCGGACGAGAGATCTAGGGAAGCTTCAACGTGAATTAATTCCCTAGAAATACTTTTTATGACACCGAAATCTATAAAATCCGGAATTTTTCGTACGTCAGTAGGCTCCCCACTCGAAATAACATCCAAGCCCATTTGTGAAATTGTGTTGAACAACGCCCTACCTCTAGGCGTAATAAGACGCGAACCCCAGAACGTATGCTTAGCATTGTAGTCGGCAGCTGCTACGAAACAAGGTCCAATTAAATATGTGAATGGTTTTGATTTCTTTACTGTCTTTACTTCGTTGGATCAAACATTTTTTGTTTTAGTTTATGTGCGAATTCTTGTTTCCATATCGCTTAAACATGCACAGTCTTGTTTTCATGTTACTTAAACATGTACAGTCACGTTTTCTTTGAAATGTTCTCTACAAGAGAAATTGAATTTCACAATATTACCAAATTCCGTTAGATATTTTCATAAAGAGAAACAATTTAGATGATCGGATGAGTTCCTTTGTTTTTCACTACATACAAGTTTCTGTTATTTTCTATTCGAACAGATGATTCTTAATCATTAATTCCTTTAGAAAAAATAATATAAAACAAACAATATTTTAATAATACAATTTTATTTTATTTTGTTTCTTTTGATAATACAATTTAATAAATTTTTTTTAATTATTTTAATTATAATGATGTAAACATTTCGTAGTATCCAAATATTAAATTTTCTAAAATACTTTGTACAAGTAGCAGGTCCTTCTTCACAGACTTCATACCAAAGACAACTTTTGAAGTGTCCTTCTGTGTTGTCTTAACCTTCCATAATTCCATATTCTTCGTTCTCATCCAGCATATTTTGGAACAATCTTATCATCTCCGAATGATTAAGAAGCCTGAAGCTTTCAAAATCTCTTATAAATTGGTATAGAGTACGTCTAATTTGGCTCATTTTATTTTCTGATAAATTAATGATGATGAATGTTGGAAGGTTCCTTTAAGGCTAATTTACTTTGTAAATTTTTAAAGTATCTCCTAATTTTTAAAAAAATCTGTACTAGAAATAATTCATAGACAGGCTTAAGTTCAGTAATTTCAATTCTTTTTGAATGAAATATTTTTATTAATTAATGTGAGTTTCTAAAGAAGAGAAGAAAAATTAAACTTAGACTTTAAGCTGGGGGAAATACCGATACTTTTCTGTGCAGCCACGCACTTCATCAGCACCCTAGTCTATCTACTTGGGTAGAGATTCTTATTAACATCAGCTATTTAACTTAAATTTACAATGAAATGGAATATGAGAAACGATTGTTGTGTATACAATTGATTTACTTTTGGTAAACACATTTATAAGTATCACTATTTTCAGTTTTTCCATTTTTTTGTTTAGGTCTGCACGAAATTATATTACTCTACCTAAGTATGTTTAAGTATTCTTGCTTATCTTTTACGACCATCACATTAATTATTTTTACTTATTCGATGTACTATCGGTACATGCATGTAAGTATTATTGTAGTGGTCTTATGTTACTTTGATGTTGCTTTCTACAGTTTTATTTTGGACCAACACTAAAAGTTGAAAGGGAGAAACACATAATGTTCCTACCTAAACGATATAAGACTTTAACAGATGATATTAAAGATCTCTCGAGCGGTGCATATTGCTTAAGTACAGAAGGTGAAAAAAACCTAATCGTTGAGAGTGAGCTGAGTGAATTTCTAATTCAAAAATTCCCAATTTCCTGTTTGGCAGTAAAATATATTATTTATGTGTTTTAGATTATGAATATAAAGACATTAAAGAGTTTTGTAAAATATAAATGTTTGAGTTTTTATTTAATATTTGCAGCTATTTCATAAAGAAATTTAAGACATATGTAAATGACCACAGGTATTTTATATTTGTACCAAAATATTTGACTACTTCTGAAGGAGGTTGTAAGTTTCCAAAGCTGTCGAAATATTCTTTTTCATTTTTGTTTTTATAATATGCTACCCAATGTGTACCAGTAGGGCGATTCAGTTACTTTTATCGATCCGATAATCGATTCTGAAACTTATTCTTACCGATGGGACGAGCAGACATTTTCTGTAATATTAGTCGACAAAATTAACAGCACATAAATTCTTGTCGCTTAAATAACGACACAGCTGATATTAATCTACAGCGAACATCGTTAAAAATGTTACTGAATAGCAAATTCGATAAATTTTCTTTATAATTATTTTAACGATCCGATTACCGTTAAAAAAGTTAGTGAATCGCACTAGAGGTCCTGTTAATACATTTAATTGATTATTCCACATTCTATTTTCTTTGTTCGTTTAGGTAAAGTATTCAACATGAAAACTCTTCTAAAATATGGAATATTTATAGAGAAACGGTTTAGGTCCACATCAGATAGTGGTCTGTTGGGTACCATCTCTAAGAGTTTTTTGATTCCTTTTTGTGAACTAAACCATAACCCTTTTTATGTGGTTTTAAGTAAAGTCCTTTTCCAACTGCTATTGATTCCATCGCTCTATTATGTCTTATTATACCACGAAGGCCAATTTCATCATCATTGAAAGTGCCATGTTATCATCTATCGAAATATGTGGGTACAATATTAAAAAATCACATTTCTCAAACTTATAACATCAGGAACTCTATGTAACTGAAGGAAAAACTCTTTGATATAACTTTAGATGAGAACGACATCATAGCATCATTTGACGTGGTATAATTATTCACGAATATACCTACACATTTAGCTATTCAGAACATACTTGACAAATGGGATACCGTTAAGGAACATACTACTGTTAGTAGACGGCAATTTTTGAAAATACTTCAATTCTGTATAAGTAGGGTTGTTATCACGTGATTTATAAAAAGAGGACAGTAGAGGGAAAAATCCCGGACATTTTCTTAAAAAATTAGTACTTAAAAATAAAACGAGATTGAGTTTTTACATTAAAATTACTACCAATAAAATATTCAATACATATCGGTGGTGTTGTGTGAAAAGGGTTAATCTCACACCATTTTACATTGTGTAATATAGCAAAAAATAAATGAACGCGTTCAAAATGAAATAATGTTTCATGCTTTCTTGAGCATTTGTTTTTTCGAATGCATTCTGAATATCATAGCAAATCGTAAATAATGCTTTAGTTTTTGAACTCATTAAAAACATATTACATTTCCATAAAACAAGTTTTACCACTGGTAGAGATTGTGTCTTGAGAGTAAGGAAAGCTCGGTTCGAATTCTGCGACAAAAATTTTCATTTATTTGTTTGTTTTGTATTTAAGTGAAAAAAATATCATATATACATGCATACATAATCGAATCATCACAATTTTGTCGCTTATACTTATCAAAAAGTAGTACTTCACCAACTGATAACTAAAAGTTGAACCGATTTCATACCAAATATGTATGTGTATCAAACGGTAGGGCTAGCGACTTTAAATAAATTTTCAATGTTTGTTTGAATGTCTATGTTTGGGTTTTCATGAGAATGTTCAAAAGACTAGCAATCTGTGAAATTGTGCATTTTTACACTCTCGTAAATACAATGTCAAAAATTTTTATATAAATGTATTTACCTGTTGAGTTTGCGCGATAATTTTGACACGTAAACTTAAGCTATGCAATTGTGCATTTTGTAAACAAGAGCTTTTTGGTTTTTTGGCTTTCTGCATGCTTTCTTTAGATTCACACACATCCTTTTTTATTTTTATAGAAATATATATATAATAATATATTTTATTTTTATTAAATCAAGTTTTTGACGTTTGTTTCAAAAGTTTAAGAGGGGCTTCATAAAATTAGTCTCGCAAGTTTGCCCAATTGCACAAATGGCAATTTTAAGAGTTCTCATGATAACCCATATTATTTTGGCCCGCTTTGCGCAACTCCATTGATATTTTAAGTACTACATCTTAATAATTATACGTCTTAAAATAACATACCACAAACCTCATGGACAGCTGGATATTCAATACCCAGTTGTAGGCTTTTTTGGTTTTTAATAAATACCATTTACAAGCAATGTAAAAGCGAAAAACTGTCCCTAAAAAGTAGAAATTTTCCGTACGCAAATTTTTTCCGAGGACAGAGATCTCAAAAAGAGGACAGTGTCCGGGAAAAAGAAGACGGACAACAACCCTGGTATACCAGACAACAACTATTTTACATATGATAGACAGTATTACCATCAAACATATGGTATGCCAATGGGTAAGCCATTATCACCGACGATAGCAGATATTGTTTTGGACACGAGATTATTTTTGTTAGACGAGCTTATTAAAGAATTGAAGACAAAGCACATATACATAAAATTTATTTCTAAGTATGTCGACGACCTATTTGCGGTGATTAAAAAAGCGGACATGGATATCATATTAAAAACTTTAAACTCATACCACAAAAATCTGCAATTCACTGTTGAGATAGTAAAAACAATAAAATACCATATTTTGATATGAAAATAATAAAATACAATAACAAATTAATAACACACTGGTATGCAAAGGAAACCGCATCTGGCAGATTAATTAATTACCATTCCACCCAACCGATGATCATGAAAATAAATATGGCAACGAATCTAATTAACAAAATTCTCAACATTAGTGACAAACGATTCAGGAACAAAAACATCAGTAAAATAAGATATAATGACAAAAAAACAACTTCCCGATATACATTACGAACAAACTAATAAACATATGCTTAAATAAAATCCACTCTGGAAACAATAATAATGGAATAGTAGAAAAAGTTTATTACAGTGTACAATATGTTCCAAAGTTGACGAAAAAAACATTAAAACATATGATAAATGATAAAACAACAATAGTCACACATAGATCAAACAAAACACTGACACATCTTTTTACGCAGGAAAGAATAAAAATTTACAAATTAGAAACAGACAATGTTGTATACGAATTAACTTTGCAAGGAAATGAAGCAGAAAGGTGCAATAAAGTATACGTAGGAACCACTGTTGTGATTTGTGGTACAATTGTGCCAAATTTGGTGCAATTACATTTGCATTGGTACACTGGTACGCTTTATACTTCAGTGGTACAATTTGAAAAAATTTGTTCTTTGCATTACAGTAATAATAATTTGCCTAATGCCGAGATTCCACTATCGGCACAATGTCCCGATTTTCGTCGGTTTACTTAAATAAAGTCATAAGATATAAGGTAAATTGGCCTTATTTCTGAACTAATTGAAATTTAAGGACATAATTCCACCACCCTGCATTGGTAATAAAGTCATATAAACTTATTTCACACTTAATTGAGAAATAAAGCAGTTTTGGTTTATTACTTACGACTTCGTTGCGGTGAACCGACGAATATCTGTATTTTGTGCCGATAGTGGTATCTCGGCTTAATACTGATCATAAGTACCAAAATTTACAACATTAGTAGTTTATGCTAATATTTTCATTTATTTTGGTTGCACTTGTCCCAGTTTTTTTATAGTAGGTACAGACTTAGCAACGTGTTTATGCAACTAGGGAAGTTGCATTGTCGGTCGCACAGTGTAGTCTTGTTTATAGTTGCGTTCGAAATTGCATTAAAAGTTTCTAAAATATCAAAATTATTTTATGTTTATAGGTTGCAGTGTCTGTGTAAAAGGATGCAGCATCTAATATAAACGTGTTGCAGAAACACTTTGGAAAGTGTGTACCTACTATTAGTTAATTTCTTCATGTTTTGTTTTCAATAAATGAAAAATTGTCATGAATTCTTGTTGCATATGCTTAGTTAGCAGATGACTTCATTTTGGTACAATTGAAGTTAATTTGGTACAATTTTACCATTTTCATGGTACAATTTAAGAATAGCCATGTCCCAACAATGGTAGGAACAACAAAGCGAAAAGTCGGGACCAGATTATCAGAGCATGAAGCAGACATAAACAAAGAAAAAGATACAACAGCTCTAGCCCAACATGTAAAAGAAACGGGACATAAAATAGATTAGATAGAGAAAAGAAGGCGAATAAAAGATATACACTGGAAAGCCTACGAATACAGCATCGTATTAAAAAATCCAACAACACAAAAGAATACAAAGACAACACCAAACTGCAATATTCAATTGCAATAACCTGCCAAGTGAAATTCTGTTAAGTTTGCCTGTGATATTTTACATTATTTATTATTATTCAAATTATACAATTAATTGTTCGTGCTGTCCAGTTTTTATAATTTATTTAATAATGTAACTGAAGATCGTAAGTCAAACATAAAAATTAATATTTCAAAAATGTAAAAAAAATTATAAAAAATTTGTAATTTGTTGTCAGAATTTAAAAATAAGAAATTCTGAAGACGTCGGAAAAAAGATGACGAAACGTTGAGAAAAAAGATGAAATAAATTGGTTTTTATATTCAACAGGCTAAAGTTCGTATCGCCTTGTAAACCAAATTACATGTGATAATTATTAATGAACAAATAACATCAAAGTTAGTTGTAAATATTCTGACAACAACACATAGTTGAACGGAACAGCCAGCCATTTTCGAAGGCCACTAAACCTTCATCATCAGCGTTCTTCTGTGTTTGGGCCACTGTGTGTGGTATCAGTTGATGTAGATTTGTGCCTTATATGTATACGAAACTTTTTTTGCAAATGGAATATGTGAATTGACTTTGCTTTTTAGTTAAATTAGAGTTTTAGCTTTATAAATAAATACATAAATTACTACGTATTATAATTATAAAAATATTTATATTTTTATTATCATTATAATTGTTATGATCATACGTACATATTATTATTTTTATTGGTATTATTATTAAAAAAATAGTTTTTGTAGGCTTGTGTGTATATTTGTACTAGTGATGCACGAATATTCGTATTCGAATTGTCGAGTATTCGGCCATTTTCAGTCGAATACGAATGTATTCGTATTCGCTAAATTCAGGCGGATGCTAATACGAATATTTTTCCAAAAAAATTAAATAAATAAATGCATAAATCATAAACGAAATTTATATAAATGACTAAAAATTTTAGTTTGTACAAATACATTAATTTTTTTATAGAAATTTGTGTTTTGTATCATTTTCAAATATTATTCAATGACGATCATTAAAATTTTGGGTACTTTTTATTAACTTTAAAGAACGCCAACAAGAGTGTGAAGTCCTTTTGATAAAAATGTTTTAATATTTCCTATTGCATATAATATTCGTATTCGTATTCGCGAATATCGTTTCAAATATTCGTATTCGCGAATATCGTTTCAAATATTCGTATTCGCGAATATCGTTTGAAATATTCGTATTCGTATTCGCGAATATCAAAAAATGGCATTCGTTACATCACTAATTTGTACGCACACATGTGTATTTTACATATTCATACGTATATACATACATTTACATATGTATGTATACATATTAACAACAAAAAAAAAACACGATTGGCAATCTCAGGGTAGACTTTATAAAGAAAAAATCTTTGTTAGAAAACTAAATTTATTACAAATGCCATGTACGTTTGCAAAAATTACCAAAAGAAACAAAAATACCACCATAGGGCTAATACGCCACATTCCCATTCAATATACACACAACCCATCACTGTCTACAAATGTTACGTAACCCCGTCATGAAATTCTATTTTCTGCAGGTTCAGACGTTACATTTTCGTGACATTTCAGTCAGGTAAGCATGTGCATAGCTTTTCATGCAACAGATTCTATCAGCTGACACATTTACAGTTCTACATTTACAGTCGGTAAATCTAGGCGCACAGCAGTGCGCCAGGCCAAGTTCCGGCCAATGCACGCAGTGTGTATATTTACAGGAAGGCATTCGAGCTGTTTTTACCCCACGCATAACTTTTCCCCGCAATCGTAAAATTATAAAATTTAAACCATAATTAGAATAACCTCATATGCAAAGTCTGAAAGTTTTTCAATGAAAGGTTCCGGAGATATGGAGGTGCAAAAAGTGCATATTTTATGACATACTCACTGACCACTGACACACTCATGAAATTGATGAAGCATTTCCGCTATAGCTAGAAGGCTGAAATTTCTTATACGAGTAGATCTAGGTGAGCAATGAACTAGAAAAATCTGAAAACCTGAAAATTTTAACCAGGGGGCGGGGTTACGCCAATAAAAATTTAAATTTGCGCTAGTGAGCTGAAATTTGGTACAAAAGTAGAACTAACTGAGTACTCACATAAAAAAATCTGAAAACGCGAAAATTTTAACCAAGGGTGCGGGGCTACGCCCATAAAGTTAAGAATTAAAAAAAATATTTTAAAGGCGTTTAACTCGAGCGATTTTATTAAAATTTAGCACATATGTTGCAATAATACAAGGCTCTAAATTTTTATTGAAAAAAGTGGGCGTTAATACGCCCACACACTTTAAGCCTCCGATTTCATGTGTTTCGGGTCGGCACATTTAAATGTACTATTTATGTATTTACTATTATCCGTTTTCAACCAAACTAAACAGGAAAAATAACTGTTAGCCAAATAAAAATTTGGGGTTAAAAAAATACACGGGAACACGCCCATAAGATTAAAAATTAAAATTTGCGCTAGTGAGCTGAAATTTGATAAACGAGTAGTTATAGATTAGAAAATTACTAAAAAAATCTGAAAACCCAAAAATTTTACCTAGGAGGGCGGGGCTGCGCCCATAAGGCTCAGAATTAAAAAAACAAATCTAAGGCGTTAAACTCAAGCGATTTATTGAAAATTTATCACGCCCATAAGAACAAAATAAATAAAATATACGCTAGTTAGCTGAAATTTAATAAACAAGTAGGTCTACATTAGCAACTTACGAGAAAAATCTGAAAACCCGGAGATTTTAAGCACGGGGGCGGAGCTATTCCAATAAAGCACACAATTAAAATAGCAAATTTAAAATGTTTATCTCAAGCGATTTTATTGTAATTTGGCATAAATGTTGGAATAATGCAAAGTTATAAGATTTCGTTGAAAAAAGTGGAAGTTAACACGCCCATACAATTTAAACCTCCTATTTCATGTACTTCGGATCAGCAGATTTAAAAATATACTATTTATTTAAATATTAATATCCGTTTCCAATGAAACGACACGTATCATTGGCACTGGCAAAAAAAATTATTTAAAAAAGTGGGCGGGAATACGCCCATAAGAAATAAATAATTAAATTATCGCTAGAGAGCTGAAGTTTGATACGCAAGTAGGTCAAGATGAGAAACCGAATAGAAAAATTTAAAAACCCAAATATTTTAACCAGGAGTGGCAGAGGCCACGATAAGTTTTTACTGAAGGTTTTAATTGCAGCTTTAACTAAAAGCTATCATTTTAAAAAGAGATCACCAAGAAAGATTTTAAGTCCTGGAAGTTTCAATTGGGGGTATGGACACGGACTTTAACCTCAAAATTAAGAATTTAAGTTAAAGGAAATCTGAAAGCACCGATTGTTAAATTAGGGAAGTAGGGCCACGTTTATCAAATTTGTATTGAAATGAAGAGAACTGAAATTTTGCAAAAAAAAAATTGGCTTATGCAAGCTACCAACTAGATAAATTTAAAACACAAGCTACTGTATTGAAACCTTGCATGCTCATTTCACTCATGCTAGCATTTAATTTCGCGTTTTCTAAAGGACTTCGTCTGAGCAGACTTTACTACACTAAAATTTACACTATATTTTACATATTTCTACTCAGATGACTCTTAAAAATTAATTAAATTAATTAAATTACTTGGTCCTCATTATGACACAATGGTGCACATATCACCCAATAACCCAATATTTTGAACTGGCGCAGACATTATGAATAGAACTATAACAGAGTAGAAATTTAAAGTTTAAAAAGGTTTAATAAAACCTTCCCCAAAATTAGTAGTCAGATCCTCACAAAAACATAAATGTGAAGAAAGGCCAAGTTCGTTTCCAAAATTTCGGCCATCAAAAGTAGTGAGATACAAATTTTGACCAAGTTCGTGGTTTGTACAATACCTATCACTGCAATACCGATATCCAATATCAATGCATACCGCATTATATAAATTTGTAATCGTAAGGGTGTTATATAATTTCTAGATAATGTGCTAACTTGGCAATATTTTACTCTTCTAAGAAAGGACAAAATAATGTGATAATAATAGTGGAAAAATTTTTGTTACCTTCAAAAATAAAAGTTTAGAAGATTTTTCTCCATCAAGCCTACAACGAAGTGAAGTGAACAACACCGCTGAACATTTGTACGCTCGGAACACTTCTATTTACACATATAGCCTAGCTATTTGCCTATTTATTTTGAAACATGCTAGTTGATCGACGTAATTTGCTATACGTTTTTTTTTGCAAATAGTCTGCTATACTTTTCTTTATTTATTAATGAGCAGCATTTTAAAAGCTAAGATGAGCTTTACTATCACTTTTATTAGCGTCCATAAGCGAAACTGTCGTACCTTTCAGAGACGCATATTTTTTAATTTTGGCATTTTTACTTTCGTCTAATCACGTATGTTTCTGATTTTGATTAAGAGTACTTGAAGGTGCTTCTGTTTGACTATATTAGAGTAAATTTGAAATGCCGTAAAATTCTTTAAAAAAATTTAATTGTATATTTTGGATCAATAACGGTTACCACGTTAAAAATGTTTAATTTTTTAATAGTGAAAATTTTTCATCGAGTGCACTCAGCTGTTTAAACATACACATTGTTGGAGTGTTTTGGGATATCAAATAACTCAAAATGATAAGAAATGTGATTTATTGATGTATTTTTGTAAAAATTTATTGTATTTATGTCTGTTTGACCATTTCCTCAACTGTGCGACAAAAGTACACTCTAAAGCTATACAGGCCTATTAATATAGAACAAAAGGTAGTTAAACTACGTATGTGATTTTAATTTTCTTATTTTTTTACTCATTTTTAAAGAATAAATTTTAGTATTTGTTCTAAAATTATTTGTCCATATTAAAATTTAAAGGCCAATTTTGTAAATAGAAAGGTTTTTTCGTTTTGAAATTTGTATGGAAAAAATTTTTTTTTAAGGAATTTTCGTTATTTTTCATACAAATTTGAAATGTTTAGAAACGAATTTTTTTACAAAATATGCCCTGCCTATTAATAAAATATTCCTTAAAAATATATAAAAATTTGATAGGCACACGATCCTATCCTATTATTTAACTACTGTTTTATACAAATATTTTTTTAAATTTTGTTGTTTAAAAAATTAAGAATCCATTTAAAATTTACGATATTTTTAATAACTTCACTTTAATGTACGCGGATAGGAGTATGAAGTACATACAACATTTTTCTTATTTCATTTTGAAGACAAATAGAGGACCCCAGGTAAATGTCTATTAATTTCACATAAAATATTCACATTCGTATACGTGTTTACGAATATCGTTTCAAATATTCGTTTTTATATTTGCTAACGTAAGAATTTTACATTTGACAACTTTTACAAAATTTAAGTATATTACATACATACATATCATAATGGACCCAAAATGAAATAATGTTTCATGATTTGTTGAGCATTTGTTTCTTCGAATGCATTCTGAGTGCCATCGCAAATTGTAAATAATGCGATAGTTTTTGAACTCATTAAAAACGCATGCGAAAAACTGGGTAATACATTGAAATAAATATCATAATGTAAAAAATATCCGGCAATTGCATGCAAAAAAAAACGGAATTAAATCGTCACATTGACACATTTTCAAGATATAAAGAATACAATAGCTCAGTGATAGAAAGTGTGCCTTGACGATCTGTACGGCAAGGTTCGTATCCTGGCCGCGACAAAATTTTATATGTTTTGTATTTACGTGAAAAAAGTCGTTGAATCAGGGAACTTGCATGGGTTCTAAGCACTCATTTAAATGATGAGCAGTTTTGTTAAATGTTAACCCATGCTTAAAAATGGCACCCCTGTGTTAAAATCATGCGTTCTGCACCTAAATTTAACCAATTCATTTGCAGTAGAACCAATGCATTCACTATTTCTTTTACATTTCTTTTTTTATTGGGTTATTAAATATTTATTGAAGTTTTCTTAAGATATCAAATAATATAATAATATAAATATTTCGAAGCAAAAATTCATATGACTGACCACTTCCACAAATAAGGACACATATGTATATTAAAACAAGGCTGAGTTTACATCTAGCATTTCATTTGTGCCAAGTGCCAAAAAAAAAAGCGTAACCACTAAATTCTAATGCAGAACTGTTTGATTCAGACACGTGTTTATTAAGTTAAACAGTCTCATACATAACTAATAATAACTAATACACAATTTTATAGAATTCAACATCATAATAGACATTTTTATAGAATCCAATATGATTGCAAACTGTTTAAATAAATAAATACATGTCTGAATCAAAGAGCTTTTCTTTAATATTTAGTTGGTTACGCTTTTTTGGGCAAATGACACACAAGAAATGCCAGATGTAAACTCAGCCTTACTTTCACAGCATGACTGTGTGTGCAAATTAGCGAACTTTGAAACTTAGAATTAAATTATGTAAATGTGGAATGTACATATCGCACATTCAGTTCAATAATGTCAAAACTCAAAAAATTAATTTTTTAGTTAATAATGCAGAATAATAATGCATTTCGTATTTTATCTTGCGTATAAGTTTCATATAAAAAGCTTATACTATAGCATTTTCGCCTGAATTTGGCGAATGCGAATATTACATAGATATGTACATGCATACATGTCAAATAAGTGATAAAATATAAAAAGCGATTCGCCAATTTGGGGCGAATGTACATATGTATGTATGTAGCGATGCATCATGCCCGATGGATGGCTAAAGCGATATATACGCTTAAGATTTGTCTTTTCCGCCACCAATTCTCAATGTCATCAGATGAGGCAAATGCTATACAAGATATAAATGTGTGCATTTTAAAAATTTATTTGAGATCCTGTATTGAAGCGCATATTGCCGCGAAAGCGGTAATGATTTAAATTTTATTAAAAATATTATTAAATTCAATGAACTAAATGAAATAATAAGCAATGAAGTAATGAGCAAGTTTTCGAATCACTTGTAGTACATGAAACCAGAAGCAGCAGGTCTTTCATTTTTTGATAATGCTGTAGACGTTGGAGAAAAGAGAAAAATTATTGAAAATCTCAAAGAAGAACAAAATAATGAGAATAAGAGAATAGTAACCAACATGAATGACTTAAACCAAAAAAATATCTCAGATCTTGTTAATAAAAAAACAGTGAGCTTTTTCGAAAGATTTAATATTGAAACTAACTTTCCAAAACTTGACCCTTACAAGTGGCACAATGAATCCGAATTTCAAAAGGGAATGAATATTGTACAAAGCTGACATGTTGTTAATGATACTGCAGAGCGTGTTGTAAAACTAATGGAAGAATATAATGCAGCTTTAACAAAAAACGAAGAAGAGAAACAATATATCTTGTAAACACTAGCTGATTATAGGAAACAGTACGGTAGCATTAATAAATCAGACCTTTGCGATAAAGTATAAATGTAAGAATATTAATCATTAAACGTAAATTAATTTCAATAAAATAATATATTACAAACATATGTGAAACATTTCACTTATATTTTCGTGCCTTGTCTCTTGAAAATTCCATATAAACCAGTTTTAGCCACTTTAGTGGGCATGTGCCACGCCTTAACCTAGGGCAATCAGTCTAAGATTTTGGAATTTCACTTTTGGCGTAAAAAGGAAAAATTTAAGGGGGCGGGGTACACTTTTTTTGCAAAAAAAAAAATCCATACCAAAAAAAAGTTCGGTCTAATGAACAGAACGACGAAAGTCGGGCATTTCGTATTTTATCTTGCGTATAAGTTTCATATAAAAAGCTTATACTATAGCATTTTCGCCTGAATTTGGCGAATGCGAATATTACATAGATATGTACATGCATACATGTCAAATAAGTGATAAAATATAAAAAGCGATTCGCCAATTTGGGGCGAATGTACATATGTATGTATGTAGCGATGCATCATGCCCGATGGATGGCTAAAGCGATATATACGCTTAAGATTTGTCTTTTCCGCCACCAATTCTCAATGTCATCAGATGAGGCAAATGCTATACAAGATATAAATGTGTGCATTTTAAAAATTTATTTGAGATCCTGTATTGAAGCGCATATTGCCGCGAAAGCGGTAATGATTTAAATTTTATTAAAAATATTATTAAATTCAATGAACTAAATGAAATAATAAGCAATGAAGTAATGAGCAAATTTTCGAATCACTTGTAGTACATGAAACCAGAAGCAGCAGGTCTTTCATTTTTTGATAATGCTGTAGACGTTGGAGAAAAGAGAAAAATTATTGAAAATCTCAAAGAAGAACAAAATAATGAGAATAAGAGAATAGTAACCAACATGAATGACTTAAACCAAAAAAATATCTCAGATCTTGTTAATAAAAAAACAGTGAGCTATTTCGAAAGATTTAATATTGAAACTAACTTTCCAAAACTTGACCCTTACAAGTGGCACAATGAATCCGAATTTCAAAAGGGAATGAATATTGTACAAAGCTGACATGTTGTTAATGATACTGCAGAGCGTGTTGTAAAACTAATGGAAGAATATAATGCAGCTTTAACAAAAAACGAAGAAGAGAAACAATATATCTTGTAAACACTAGCTGATTATAGGAAACAGTACGGTAGCATTAATAAATCAGACCTTTGCGATAAAGTATAAATGTAAGAATATTAATCATTAAACGTAAATTAATTTCAATAAAATAATATATTACAAACATATGTGAAACATTTCACTTATATTTTCGTGCCTTGTCTCTTGAAAATTCCATATAAACCAGTTTTAGCCACTTTAGTGGGCATGTGCCACGCCTTAACCTAGGGCAATCAGTCTAAGATTTTGGAATTTCACTTTTGGCGTAAAAAGGAAAAATTTAAGGGGGCGGGGTACACTTTTTTTGCAAAAAAAAAAATCCATACCAAAAAAAAGTTCGGTCTAATGAACAGAACGACGAAAGTCGGGCACCTCGTTTTCATCATACAACAATTGCTTATTTATGGAAGAAATCAATTATGTTTTACGTTCTGTATATTGAATTGTATCTGATTATATTATTTTTTTATTATATTTTATATTGTTTCTTTTATAAATTGAATTATGTATGAATTTATAAATTTCATTAATATTATTCATATTGCCTTTCACGATTTGAAAATCAATTTAAAACTAACGTTTTGTTATAGATGGACACGCCATCTATATGTGAATTTAAGTATTAAAATAGTTAAATTGACACTTTTATACAACCATTATTTAGTAAGTTACGTTTTATGACAACTGATTATGGACAGAAATTTGCGTATATAAGGAGGAATCTTCGAATGAATCGAGGAGTCTGGTGGTCAGCGTTGTCAACTCGGTGCTTTTCGCACCGTTTTTAGTGCTTTTTGAACATCCATATGTATGTATGTACATATGTATGTACGTGCATTTTGTTCTTGCTGGCTACTACTACCACAAATGCAATAATAAACAAGAAAACACACGAACACACACAAAATATTTTGGATTCATGAGATTTCTAAAAAAATTCAAACCTAATTTGTTTTGCATATAAAGTTTATATTATAAACCCTTTATAAAGCAAATTTATTAATAAATTAATTAATTTTAGTTTTCGTAAAATTTTTAAATAACAGAATCCGTGCTTTTAATATTGTTAAAGACCACAACATACATACATACACATGTATGCAGGTAGAATTGTAGATGTACAATCATTGAACTAAAAAGACCTAACTAGTTCATTAAACTAAAAAGAGCGATTGAACTAAATGAACGAACTAGTTCATTTATAAATAATAAACTATACTGACCGGTCACTGAAATGAACTAAATGGCACAAGTCTAAATACAATACTTTGTTTGTATATACTACACATGAGCACAAGCTATAAAAAAGTGTTCAGTATTGTATTTTTTTTCAAAAGCAAATAGTGTTTGTGTGGTGATCAGTGCTGCCACAACCAAAAAATGTTTACAACCAAAATTCGCTTTAAAAGTTACCATATGAGAAAAAATATAACCAAATTTCAATAAGTAGTATTTTTATTAAATAACATCCCAGCAAAAAAAAGATACTCCAAAAAAGTCATGAAAATATTAAGTTAGCGATCTGGAAGTAGTAAAAATTTCGATCCATTCTAATGATTTTTACATAGGGTTGTCATTGCAAGAAGTTCTCTTTTTCTTTTTTTTTTCCTGGCACTGAATTGTAAGCGATATTAAGAAAAATTCCCATTTTTGTGTTCTATGATAATATTTTTATCCAGAAAAATGGTAAACAGTTACGTATTTTAACAATTCGTTTCTTTTTATGCGAATTTAATTTAAATTTTTGACTAAAATTAGTTCATAAATTTCACAGTTTTTTTAAATATAAAGTAAACAAAACTTGCAGTTCACAGTATAATAGTTTGAATGTGTGTGATGTTAAATTTTAAAATGTATAACCCTTGACACACACCTTGTGCTTTGTTAAGCTATAAAAATTAGACTAATGCCTTTCCAAAGGACTTTTCCATTAAATGATGCAACCGAGACGGAAAAAATTATGCCAATTTATAGATAAGGTGTTCCTTTATTAAAGCCCATGAATCTATTTCTGAAAAACATGAATTTAAAACAAATATCGTCAAGTTTTCAACTTGGAATTTCCTGAGGGTTACGCACTTTTCTTTGGAAGGAGGCGATGCGGACGGACAAAAGTGGTCACCTATTATGGACCACATAGTACTCTAAAAACGTGCATACTCAGAATTACTGGAAGTTGGAGTTTTCAGGAGATTTTCGAAAAACTTTAAATTTGTCCAACTAATTAAGATTTTCCAAGATGTGACCAATTTTTTTTTAGGAAGGACGTGATACGGGCGGACAAAAGCGGTCACCTCCTATGGACCACATTTAGTTAAATTAAAAGTTGTTGACAGTGTTGTAAAAGAAAAGTATTGTAAACAAATTAGTAGCAATCAAGGCGAATTCATAAGAGGTGGCTGCACTAGCGATTTTAGCCACAGCTGTTTTATTTTCAATTGTCTTGGTAGCAATACTAAAAATTTAAGAACATAAAAGCTTAAAAAATATGTACATGTGTATCATTATTTGGCAAAAAAAAAAATAACCAAAATGAGAAAAATATTCACATCTCCACATTAAAGAAAAAAATAACCACTTTTGGTTAGAAATAACCAAAAACGGCAGCCCAGGAAGTATGCTTAAACACAACAATAACTGATGCCCTCGCTTGGCAGATAAACAAATGCTGTTGCATAATTTTGATAAAATTGAATACCATTTTTAGCAGTGATGCCAACAATTCAAAGGCAAAACGAGCCAACTGAGTAGCCAAAAAGAGCTAAATTTAAAAAATCAAGATTTTTCCGTTTTAAATCTTTGAGTGTATTTATTATTCATTTTGCACTTCAAGATTTTTTTACATGAATAAAAATAATAGTAAGAAAAAATAAAAAATAATAATTTTAAATAAAATCATTTCACAGCAATTGATACAAACATTTATCTGCATTAACAATATGACCATACACATTTACATATACTTGTATATACGTTAAGTTACAAAATAAGAACGATAATTTTCAAAACGAGGTAGCTTTAGAAGGATCTTTTGTTGGTTTAATACATTTTTTAAACGCGGGATTTGATTTCCAAGCTTTCCTATATTTTTAGCAGTCCATTTCCAATTCAATAATTTGTGGAAAATTTTCTAATTAATCAGAAACGAACACTTTATAATAAAAACGGGGTTTAACAATTTGAAATACCTTAATACATAAATATATCGTACATAGTTGCATAGTTTGCATTTGCAAAAACATAGTTGCCAAAAATATAAATTCCCAAAAGAATAAACAATAGGGCAAAAACGAGAAAATTTACTATAAGATGCAAAAAGTGCCAAACGTGCCGTTTCCACAATTGAAAAGAGCTGTGTTAGCTCTTTTTATTAAAAAAAGAGCTAAAGCGAAAAATTTCGAGTTAGAAGCAATCAAAAAGAGCTAAATCTAGCTCTAAAATAGCTAAGTTGGCATCGCTGATTTTTAGTGTACTCATAAAATCAAGAGCACTAAAATGAGAGAACAATTCAATGCAGTACAACCAGGGCTGCCGTTTTTGGTTATTTCTAACCAAAAGTGGTTATTTTTTTTTCTATAATGTGGAGATGTGAATATTTTTCTCATTGTGGTTATTTTTTTTCCCAAAATAATGATACACATGTACATATTTTCTATGTTATACTTTTACGGTCTAATTCATAAAAATTTCTTTTTTCAGCTTTAATCTGTACATTACTTATGAAACAGATTTTGCTTTATTAAGCTCTAATAAAAATTTGTATTCATAACTGATTAATATCAGTGAATTAACTATTAAAGGATTTTGCTTCTTTTGTAATTTTATGTTGGCAACATCATGCTACTTTCGCTCTCATTTTATGTTTAGGGATGCATACAACGAAGAATGGATTATCTAGGTAGTCTCTTTGAATCGAAAAAAAAACATTACGCATAATGTTATGAAAAAATAACTTAAAAAGTAGGCGTTTCACTTTTTATTAATAAATAAACCAAAAAAAAATTTATATGTTAAAAAAATTTTTATTTAAACACATTTATATTTGGCTGAGTACAGAGGTAGGCAAATACCCATTTTATAGCGGTCCATTATGCATCACTATTTTGGTTTCCATTTTAAAATGTTATTGTACATACATACATACATACATATGTAAGGCAGAAGCATACAAACATACGTATGCTTGTACTTACATATACCCTTATGTTTATAATTCTATTTTTTTTTTGCCAATGAATGGGATTTCTTTAATTTTCAACGATGTTTATATGTACGTTTATTTCTTTTTGAACAATTATGCATACATACATACATGTACCAACTTACATAAATTAATACATTTGCCCAAGAACATTATTCAGGAGACATGCATAAGAATATACAAGAAACATAAAAGTGAGAAACCACAGAAAATCTCACATAAGGGATAAAAAAATCAAGAAAATATTATTTATAATTGATTATCAAACGCTTAAAGTAGCCTGAAGGCTACATTAAAAATCTCTGACTTATGAAACGTTTATTAAACGTCTAATAGGTTATTAATCATTTATTAATACACATTTAGCGATTTTTGACTAATAATGTGTTATTGAACTGTTAATAATCATTTATGAATTAGACCGTTAAGCTTTTATGTTCTTAAATTGTTAGTATTGCTACCAAGGCAACTGAAAATAAAACAGCTGTGACTAAAATCGCTAGTGCAGCCACCTGTTATGAATTCGCCTTGATTGCTACTCACTTGTTCACAATACTTTTCTTTTACAACACTGTCAACAACTTTGAATTTAACTAAATGGTCGCAACTCTGTACTACAAAACACTATGTGGTTCATAGGAGGTGACCATGTTTGTCCGCCCGTATTGCCTTCTTCCTAAAAAAATTGGTCACATCTTGGAAAATCCTAATTAGTTGGACAAATTTAAAGTTTTTAGAAAGTCTCCTGAAAACTCCAACTTCCAGTAAATCTGAGTATGCACGTTTTTAGAGTACTATGTGGTTCATAATAGCTGACTACTTTTGTCCACCCGCATCGCCTCCTTCCCAAGAAAACTGCGTAACCCTCAGAAAATTCCAAGTTGAAAACTTGACGATGTTTGGTGCAAATTCATGTTTTTCAGAAATAGAGTCATGGGTTTTAAACACCTTATCTATAAATTTGCATTAACTTTTCCCGTCTCGGATGCATCATTTAATGGAAAAGTAGTTTGGAAAAGCATTATTCGAATTTTTATAGCTTAACAAAGGTCTGTTAACACGCTAACAGAGCTCTGTTAAAGCACAAGGTTTGTGTCAAGGGTTATAAATTTTAAAATTTAACATCACACACATTCAAACTATTATACTGTGAACTGCAAGTTTTGTTTACTTTATATTTTAAAAAACTGTTATTTTTTATATACATATGTACATGTACAAGCGTTAACTTATTACATACATACATATGCAGGTAAAAGAATATATACAAATATATGTATTTGTTTTGATGTTATTACTATTAACTGTATTCAAATCACATTCATTTCATTATAAAAAAAAATTGAAGTGGAACTACATTTTCATTGCATCCAAAAAATCAATATTATTAATTTGCCGAGAGTGAGAAAAAAACTATGTAGATTTTAGTCATACAAAACATTGTGACTCCTCCATAGTGTTAGAAAATACTCACCAGAATTAAAAAAAAGATTTTTTTTAAAGAAATTTATGAACTAATTTTAGTCTAAAATTTAAAAGTTATTTGCTTAAATTTACATGAAATCACTGTTTCGAGCTTAAATTCGTTTAAAAGTAACAAATAGTTAAAATAGGTAACTATTTACCATATTTCTAGGTAAAAATATTATCAGAGTACAAAAAAGGGAATTTTTCTTAATATCGCTTCCAATTCAGTGACCTGGCATCGAAAAAGAGAAATTCTTGTAATGACAACCCAATGTAAAACTCATTAGAACGGATCAAAATTTTCACTACTTCCACATCGCAAACTCTACATTTTCATGACTTTTTTGGGGTGTCTTTTTTTTGCTGGGATGTTATTTAATAAAAATACTATATATTGAAATTTGGTTATATTTTTTCTCATTTGGTAACTTTTAAAGCGCATTTTGGTTGTGGAGCACTGAGTACAACAGTAATGTAAACTAACACATAAACACACTTGCAATTGTGTATGAAGCAGCAAAAAACCTCTGCTTACTTTTAACAGATGTGGAAATGTTTTTTGAATCACTTTATGTTTATCACTTGTTGAGACAATACCACGCGCGCAAAATGTTTAAGGAAAATTACGTAAGCGAATTCTTCTTTATAGAAAATGTTGATGGTAATGCACAATGCGTTTAATGTTTGGCACCACATATAATTGTGGGTCCGCTTTTTCTACCATGAAAATAATTCTAAGCAAAGTATGCAATCGATTATCCGATAAACACGTGGCCGACTTAAGCTATGTACAGACGATTGTCAGATCTTACAATATTGTCAGATCTGTCAATGTGCTGACAATGCACTGACAATCGAAAATTGCCAGTACAATATTCCTTGTCAGTTCACACGGTTGTAAGAAAATCTTACAATTTATTGCCAGACGGTTGTATGGCAATAAATTCATCTGACAAAATCATCAGTCGAAAAATTGTCAGTTCACACGGTTGTCATATGCACAAATTTTCAGATCTGTTATGCGTTGCCATACTCAAAGCATTTGTTAGAAATTGTTAAATATCAATCTTTTGTGTTTGTGTTAAATGTAAAAAGTGAAAGTATAAATTATTATGGATCATAAAGAAGCAATTGCAATGATTTTGTGTGCATATATTTTACTATAAATTTTTTCTTTAAAAAAAGCGTAGGCAGTGTTGCCCATAGAAATAATTCTCTTACAATGACGCCATTGTCAGATGCATAAACTTTGCACATCTGACAATATTAAAATGTCTGACCAATATCTGGCAATAATTTTACAATGTGTTCACACGATTGTAAGAAGTCTGACAATTTGTTATCAGCTGCTAGTCTTTCAATGGACTGACAATGACGTCTGACAAAATTTTTCAGTTCACACGGTTGTAAGAAATTTTGAGCACATTTTACTGACAATATTGTAAGATCTGACAACCGTCTGTACATAGCTTTACTAAGAATAAAGGAGTAGACATCAGTTAAAGCCATGTCTCAGTCCAATGCTAATAAATAAATTTATTGCGTTATATACAATAAATTATAAATGCAAAACATACGAGTAGCAACAAGCCCTTCAACTCAAGATGTAATAGAATTGAAAAATACTTGTTATCCATTCCTGCTCGTTGTTAAAAAGTAGCCAAAACCTACAGAGAACGAGAGTAACAAAATTTTTTTTCTTGTACGTATTTGTTTGCTGCGTAAGCAGAATTTGTGTTTTTTCTTGCTTTCCTATAATAGCCTTTTCACAGTCACTCACATGTTTGAGGAATGCATGGAATATGTTAAAAATTGAAAAAACCTGTTCACATTACAACATCGTTCATGTTTCATCTGTCATTATAATAATACTATTTTTACGAGTGTGAGCAACTAAAAATTAAAAAATCAAATGAAATTTTAAAATTCAGTAGAAATTGATTTAATTGCTTCTCTTGTTGAGGAGCAGAAACAATTAATGCTACAATATGCATCATTAGCAGAAATTATGCCACTGGAACATGATGAAGAAATATTTCGAGTAAAATGTATACAACTATACATACATGTTTATAGTATGTATCCATGTATGTATAGTTGTATACATTTTTTCTAGTGATGACACTAAAATAATCGAAAGATGTTGAATTGAACAAAGTGAGATAGGAACATCTTTTGAAGATGTTAAAAGATGTTGAACATTCAGCCCTGTATAATTCTTATGGGAAGATGTTATCATCTTGGCAAATTGATGAAAGATGTGAGAAAGTGTGAAAAGGCTATAACGCGTTATAGGGAAAGAGATGCTTGAACTAACATCACTGCTGTACAACATGAAGGCTAAGCAAACAAGCACTTCTTGCACAGCTCTAGTATATACATACATATGTACTTATGTACATATGCATTTATGTACATTGTACATGCTTAAAAAAATATTTACCTATTACAAGAAACAACTTAATATTCTTCTTTCACTACGTTTACTAGCATGTTGTTGTTGTTGTTGTTGTTTTTCTTAACACAGAACAGCCACTATAACGCAACAAATGAACGCTTGTCTGGTGACAAAAAGGGGTTTTATAGAAAACAATGCCTATTAAAGTAAATGTTTAAATAATCTAAATATAAATTTAATTCAAGTAAGCATCTACAGCTAAGTGGATAGTGATGTTAACACGTAATTTCGATATTCTTGGTTCTATGCATGATGATTTTTTTTGTATATTTTTAAAAATGTGTGATAAAACTATATAAATAGAAAATGTAAGAAGCGATTCTTTTTTTTACTGATTTTCAATACCAATCGTACCAAGATAACTGCGGTCGTTTCAGTCCAACTCCGAGCTCTCTAACCTTTTTGGGAGCTTCAGAAATGCTCTTTCAGGCCACCAGTGGGACAGACTGACAGACGGTTATGTCCTTTTTTAATCTCCTAATTAAGGATATTTTAAATATATGAATGTATATAACTATATATGAATATTAATGAATTCGTGTATGGATATATATGGGATTATACATGGCAAAACTATTATATATGAACTAATATATGAAATGTATTATAACATATGAGCTCATATATGAAAATTTAATTATGAAGCTCTTCATATGTTGATCCATATATAAAAATAATATTTTATATATGGAGCCATATAAGAATGTATGCACACATGATATCTCACATAAGATCGTTTTTGCAATCAAAAAAGCTTGGAATTTTATCACTGCTGAATTGGAAATCCATTAGAAAATACATATGGTATGCAAAGTTTATATGCGTACCCTCAACGTTTAAAAAAGAAAAACTTTTTGTTAAAAAAAACCATTCTTGTATGATTTTATACATTGTGGCCCCATTTAATATATCAAATAATCAAAAGAATAATCCAGTCATTAATTTTATAGAAAATAACAAAATTCTCTAGATAAGAAACAAAGTTCATATTACTGTATTGTAAACTATTGTTACAGGGATTATTTTTTCGTTTATAATTAATTGCATTAGTTTTTAATATGATTTCTTAAGCTAAATGTTATGTACGAATATGATTTATGTGTTTTTTAAATAATTGATTCACCTTTTGATGAATGAAATGACTTTTAGTTCGTTTTGAATTATTTGTCCAAACAAATGTTTCATTAAATACAACCTCTCTTTCAAGTCTAAAAAAATTTAATTTTAGTAATTTAATTTATTGCACAGCAGTGCGCTTTTGTGAATCAAGATTGTATGAATATGAACTTTGCATACTGTAGAGGGAATTTACACATACTTACATACATGTATGAAAATGTATGAATATATATAATCATATATGCCCATATACCCTCATTTTTCGGATCCGAACCATATATGGGATATCATATATGCTCCATACCTATTTTTTAGCTGCCCAGCTGCTATCCCCCTTGTACATAAATAACTTAATGTACATTAATATAAAAATAAATAAAAACGAAAAGAAATAAAAAATAAAATAAATTAATGAAAAAAAATTTTAATGCATGCCCAGCTAAAAAAAATATGTATGGAGCATATATGATATCCCATATATGGTTCGGATCCGAAAAATGAGGGTATATGGGCATATATGATTATATATCTTCATACATTTTCATACATGTATGTGTAAATTCCCTCCACAGTATACAAAGTTCATATTTATCACTCTTGATTCACAAAAGGGCACTGATGTGCAATAAATTAAATTATTAAAATTAAATTTTTTTTAGACTTGGGAGAGAGGTTGTATTTAAAGAAACATTTGTTTGGACAAATAATTCAAAACGAACTAAAAGTCATTTCATTCATCAAAAGGTGAATCAAGTATTTAAAAAACACATAAATCATATTCGTACATGACATTTAGCTTAAGAAATCAGATTAAAAATTTTTCTTTTTTAAACGTTGAGGGTACGCATATAAACTTTGCATACCGTATGTATTTTCTAATGGATTTCCAATTCAGCAGTGATAAAAATCCAAGCTTGTTTGATTGCAAAAACGATCTTATGAGAGATATCATGTATGCATACATTCTTATATGGCTCCATATATAAAATCTTATATTTATATATCGATGCACATATGAAGAGCTTAACAATTAAATTTTCATATATGAGCTCATATGTAGTAATACATTTCATATATTAGTCCATATATTAGTTCATATATAATAGTTTTGCCATGTATAATTCCATATATTTCCATACATGAATTCATACATATTCATATATAGTTATATACATTCATATATTAAAAATATATGGAACATATATAATTTTTTTAGCTGGGTGTTTTTTATTTATTTTATCTTCATATATGAACTAACAATAAGTATTCAAATCTTAAATCTAAAATATAATTACACTGAAAGAAAAACACTTCTAGTGATTTTTAATCAGAAATAATTTTAAGTCAGGCTTAAGTTCAGTAATTTCAATTCTTATTGAATGAAATATTTTTATTAATTAATGTGAGTATCTAAAGAAGAGAAGAAAAATTAAACTTAGACTTTAAGCTGGGGGAAATACCGATACTTTTCTGTGCAGCCACGCACTTCATCAGCACCCTAGTCTATATACTTGGGTAGAGATTCTTAATAACATCAGCTATTTAACTTAAATGTACAATGAACGGAAAATGAGACGCGATTGTTGTGTATACAATTGATTTACCTTTGGTAAACACATTTATAAGTATCACTATTAATTTTCTGTTTTTTCCAATTTTTTCATTTTTCTATTTAGGTTAGCACGAAATTATTTTACTCTACCTCAGTATGTTTAACTATTCTTACTTATCTTTTTACGATCATCACATTAATTATTTTTACTTATTCGATGTACCATCGGTACATGCATGTAAGTATAATTGTAGTGGCTTAATGTTACTTGTTGTTGCATTCTACAGTTTTTACTTAGATTTCCAGCATTCTGAAACTGTGATGGCCAAGTAAACAGTGATTGCCAAGTGAAAGAAAAAAATATGTTCACTTGGCAATCACTGTTCACTTGGTTATCACAGTTTCAGAAGGCTGGAATAACTAAAATAAAACTGTAGAATGCAACAACAAGTAACATAGACCACTACAAAAAATACTTACATGCATGTACCGATGGTACATCGAATAAGTAAAAATAATTAATGTGATGATCGTAAAAAGATAAGTAAGAATAGTTAAACATACTGAGGTAGAGTAAAATAATTTCGTGCTAACCTAAATAGAAAAATGAAAAATTGGAAAAAACAGAAAATTAATAGTGATACCTTTAAATGTGTTTACCAATGGTAAATCAATTGTATACACAACAATCGTTTCTCATATTCCGTTTCATTGTACATTTAAGTTACATAGCTGATGTTAATAAGAATCTCTACCCAAGTAGATAGACTAGGGTGCTGATTAAGTGCGTGGATGCACAGAAAAGTATCGGTATTTCCCCCAGCTTAAAGTCTAAGTTTAATTTTTCTTCTCTTCTTTAGATACTCACATTAATTAATAAAAATATTTCATTCAATAAGAATTGAAATTACTGAACTTAAGCCTGACTTAAAATTATTTCTGATTAGAAAAACACTTCGTCACGGAAATGAAACCGTTACGTTGAACCCCTTTCATTAATACAACGACAAATTTCATTAATAAAATGAAATATTACATTATATTGATGTAAATTGCATTAATGGAATGAAACCAATCTAGAGCTTAATATTTTACATTTTCTAGTATCATTTATGTTACGAAATAATTTTCATTCGGGTAACGAAAAACTTAAATACATGTTTTTGTGAAGAATTTATAAAAGAAAATATTTTAAATTGATTAGGTTACATAAAATAATTTCAAAGTATCAAATTGTATCAAAGTATCAAAAAAATATGTAATTAATCTATAGTTATGGAAATTATAGTTTTGTTGCAACTTTAATGAAATATTTTCGTAACTAAAATGAAGAAAACATCCTGCTGCTGGCTAGTAGGCAGTGTGCCACTCTTGTAATCCCAGGTTCGAATCCTCGAGATAAGTAAATTTTTTTTTAAATATATATATTTATATATATATATATAGCGGTAAGCGCGCTAACTACCACACGATGAGTTCCAAGTTCAACTCTTGGCCGGGGAAGGCAATTATCATGCAAACGTTTTTCTGATGCCTGTGCCAATACAGACACGTAAGTTGAATATTTTAATAAGATCATCAAAAAATGATATGCTACGTCTCAGTAATGAAATATTGTCATGATTTACATGACAAATGTTGTTTATTCAATGAAATAGTTCGTAAAAAAAGTAAAACTAATGTCACTTCATTGTATAAACTAATAAGTTTCATCGCAATGAAAATGTACTTTGCTTATGAATGAAAATATTTCGTTGTATATATGACATTTTTTCAGCTAATGAAACAATTTTCATAATACGAATGAAACGTTGCATTGGTTGAAAAATAATGACAAAATCGTAAATATAATGTCGAAAATCGTTGCATTTACGAAGGCTTTTCTTTCAGTGTAGTAAGCACGACCAATGTCGGACATAACTTAGTGATAGTTATTAATAATACATACGTAGTGACAGGCCAAAAATGTATTTTCAAGCAGAAAAGTTTAATATTAGAGCCCTTGTATCTCTCTTCTTTAAGCGGATGTTTCCAGTAAAGTTCAAAATATTACGAGAAACGGATTAGGATGTGACTCGAGTTTTGTTAGATATTTGCCTGCGTATTTTGCAATTTCTTCAGTCAATAGTGGCATATTTAAATCACGATGTATATTTGAATTATTTATGTACCATGGAGCCGATGTTATCAAACGTAAAATTTGGTTTTGCCTTCGTTGGATTCTCTCGATATTAGAAGCTGAAGCAGTGCCCCATAGCTGAATTCCGTAGCACCATATTGGCTTTAAAAGCGACTTGTATATTAACAGCCGTATTCATAAAAATTTTAAACAGCGTTTCATAAGTTGTTTAAGCAATATTCGCTAAAAATGTATTCATAATAGAATTTTAGCTTAAAACCGTTTTTTTAACCTTTCGTAAATCAGAAAATTTTAAAATTGACTACCCCATGTTTAAACCAATTTTAAGATGACGTTTTTGTGATTTTGCTTCGTGTTTTTAGGGTTCCGTTCACCAAAGGTGAAAAAAGGAACCCTATTGTTTTCGCTACGCTGTCCGTCTGTCCGTCTGTCCGTCACACGGTATTTTCTTAGGAACCGTAAGAGCTACGGACCTGAAATTTGGACAGAGTATGTAGAACCTTGGCCACTACAACAACAAATACATGAGAATTAGAAATTAAAGGGTGCTCCAAAACGAGCAACGAAAAATGTTAAAATCTCATGTAATATACATACAATTGTATGTACATATGTATATTGACAATTGACATTTGTAAAATTAGTGTATTTTTATATAGACTACAACAATTAACATTAAAATATTAAAAAATTTAAATTAAAGGGTGGCCCATCAGTTAATGCAATTTTGACTATGTAATTTTGACAACTTGTTATATCTTGGAGACCGTAAGAGGTAAACTCTTGAAATTTTCAAAAACGGTAAAACTAAAAAATCCGAAAATTATAAAATCGCCAAACCGAAAAAAATCGCCAAAAATTTAAAAAAAATCGACAAAATTAAAAAAAAATCTAGCACTAAAATAAATCGCCAAATTCGAAAAAATCGTTTAAATGAAAAAAATCGCCAATATGAAAAAAACGCCAAAAACCGAAAAAAATCGCCAAAACCAAAATAATTGTTTGTGTAAAAAAATCGCCAAAATGAAAAAAAAATTTCCAAAATTAAAAAAAAAAATCGCCAAATTTAAAAACAAATCGCCAAAATGAAAAAAATCGCCAAAATTTAAAATAAAAGCCAAAAACCGAAAAAAATCCTCAAAACGAAAAAATAAGTTCCAAAACTAAAAAAAATCGCCAAAAGCAAACAATAAATTACCTATATGAAAAAATGCCAAAATTAAAAAAAATCGCCAAAATAAAAAAATCGCCAAAATAAAAAAAACGCCAAAATAATAAAAATTGCCAAAATTAAAAAAAACTTCAAAAACCAAAAAAAAAATTCGCCAAAACGTGAAAAAAGTGCCAAAACTCAGAAAGCGCCAATAAATTTATAAAACCCCTAAACTAAAAAAAACGGCTAAAACCGAAAAACCCCAAAAACGAAAAAAATGCCAAAACTATAGTTTATATTGTTCGTATTGAATTACATATCTCGTGCCCGTACGGAACCCTTCGTGCGCGGGTCAAAGTCGCACTTCACTGAATTTATTTTTTAACATTTTTAGTTTTGACTGCATGTATGTGTGTATATATGTACTTATGTACATACATATGCAATGTGAATGTTATTCAGAAGAAGAAAATTAAATTGTATTTTTTTCATGACGAAATTTCAAATGGACTCCAAATATATATTTACCAGAGAAGGAGCAATCAGCTTTCCATTCCCATTTCGTCTTTTCTCAGTGTATGTGTAAGGAAAAATTAAAATAATAATTATATTGATGTATAAAAACTCACAACAAATAAAATAAAACTCTTTATTCTAGTGCTTCTTAATCTGCAATAAAAATTATATAAAAAGCACTTTTATTTTTTTTTTCTTATTTTTTTAAATTTGGACGAGTTGGAGAGTAGTAGTGAATTACCAATTCTCCCCCAATTAAACTTGCAAAATTGTTGGCTGAAATTGTTAAATTGTTGGTGAAATTGTTAAATTTGGGTAATTAAAATTTGAAAATTCTTAAATTCTTGGAAATTTGTGAAATTTGATACCAGCGAGGGTGGTTCAATAAGTCCGTCCAGATTTTTGTTTACATAAGGAGTTTTTTGTTTACATTAACTTTGTGGGAACGGGTGATTTTTTTTGGGTAATATTAATTGTGATAACGGGTGATTTTTTTTGTGGGTGTGGATTAAGGGATTTTATAAGATTAAGATTTCACAAGTGTATATGCCGACGGGAAAATCATGAAAATGATTTTTCCTAATACCAGTGGGGGAAATAGTGATTATTCATTTTTCCTAATGCCTACGGCAATGCATTATAATTTTTCCTAATGCCTACGGCAATGCATGATAAGTTTTCCTAATGCCTACGGCAATGCATGATAATTTTTCCTAATGCCTACGGCAATGCATGATAAGTTTTCCTAATGCCTACGGCAATACATGAGTATTATTTTTTTCAAATGCCGACGGCAAAACACATTTTTATTTTTTTCAAATGCCGACGGCAAAACATGATTATTATTTTCTAGTACCAAAGGGAAAATTACCAGTGTTGCCAGACTATAGAAATTCGTTATCGTAATACTATAGCAGTAATATCAGAGAAAATAGATTTGATGACTACTACGCGATTCTCATATGAATCGGGGGAATATGTGTATGATTTCCTCACGCTAATAAATTGTTTATAAATAAAATAATTAAATAAATTAATAAACAATTAATTTAATTATTTTATTTATTTATAAAATGTTCTCTTGTATATGAACACCCTATACTTGTGTGTGGATGATCCAGCTTTTTTGTCGCTGGTATTTATTTATTTGTTTAAGAAATATAATTGTATGTATGTATGTATGTGTATGTATGTATGTATGTGTGTATTTGTATGTATGAGTGAGAATGCTTGTGCGTAAAATATTTTGTAGAATACATTTATATTTTGCAACGTAATCATTTTCTTTGTCTGCGATTATTTTAAAGCAGCAAAGTTTCAATTAAGTACAGTCATCAGTAGAGAAACAAAAAGTAAATATGCTGCAAGGATACTGCTACTAATTTTTGTATAAATACGCCAACTTTTCTAACCATCACATCAGTACTTCATTGTATTTACAACCATCAACAGAAATTGTGTTAAAGTGAAATAATAACAATAAAATAATTAAAAATGAGTTCTTCAGGTTATCAGTGTGAAAGATGTCATAAGGTATATAAATACCAAAAGTCCTTTTTGGATCATGTCAAAAATCATAGTGTGCAGGATCAAGTGGTCGTAAGCCGGAACAGAAATCTAGAACAACCGCAGTCATCTCATGCAAATTATCAACAGCACCTAAATATGTCTCATCATCAGCAACATCCTTCTCTACATTACCCCCAATATCAAGTGCCAATGAATTGTCAACAATACGGTATGCCATGGAATAATCAGTTTTTGGGATTAGGAGTGCCATTGCAATATGAGTACCCAAGTTACAATCCCGTCACACCAGATAATCAAATGCAGCAGTATTCCAATTTGATGCAATGGCAACCTCTTAATTATCATCAACAAGAGCAGCAGCAACAACAAGCTCAACAACAAGGTGTGGATATCCATGGAGGGAATTTGTACAACGATGCTATGGACATAAGTTTACTGGAAAGTGAAGAAACTCTGCCAAATCCAATCAGTGCTTCACATTCAAGGACAGAAGAAGTAGCAGAGAATGTAATATGTTTCAAAATATCGAAAGTCTTTAAAAATCATATCGCCACATATGCTATTCTAAATAGAAAGGACCAACTTCTTCTGGAAGAGTTTATGAAGGAAAACATAAATATTTTTATTGAGAGACTTCACATGACTTTGTGTAAGCATTCAATTATTAAATTTCATGTGAGTATTGTGGCGGAGTATATCAAAATTGTTGAAGAAGATTTGGAGTTGTGTGTTATAACACATGTAGCTAAAATGAGTTTGGTGACCAAGGCAGACAACATAAAAGAAATATTCCGTAAACAGATTGAGGAGATTTCAACCAAAATGTCTGAATTTGAAGAGCGCGATTCTGGTTGGACTTTATCACGCATAGTCCGAGCAGAAATCAACATCAACAAATCGTCGCTCGTCAAAGGATCAAGTTGGATATCCACACCACAAAAACTAATAAAAAAAAAATCTTGCATCAATATTGAAAATGATGATGATGAATACTGCTTCAAGTGGTGTTTGATTGCTGCCATGGATACCACAACATACAAGCATAAAGAACGTTGCAGTTCTTATGGTATTCAGGACATTTCTTCAGACATTATTTTTACGCGAAATGGTGAAGTGCTAAATTTCAAAAATTTAAGCTTTCCATTAGCTCTAAAAAAAATTAACGTGTTTGAGGTGAACAATCCTAGAATAAGCGTTAACGTATTTGGGTATGATGAGGAGGCAAATCAAATCATTGGTCCCTATTATGTGACTAAGGACGAGAAAATTACTCATGTAAACTTGCTTCTTTTGGAGAATGGCGAAGTTCATCACTATATTTTGATAAAGGACATATCAAGGTAAGTTAAAAAATTTTACAACACTTTAATTTAATGATACATATACTTGTTTTATATATTTTATAATAGATACATTTTACTAATAAATTTTTATCAATTTTTTTATCATTCACAGACTTTTACGAAGTCAGATAACGAAGGATGGACACAAATTACATTTCTGCAACACCTGTCTGCAGTACACTCATAGCGAGAGTGGAATAAGTCATCATAAGACAGAATGCGGTAAAATTGTGACAAGTATGCCATCAGGTCCGGATGCAATTCTCAGCTTTAAGGGACATCAAAGGAAAATGGATGTCCCCTTTGTGGTTTATGCTGACTTTGAGTGCATCCTGGAAGATATAAGTAATAATGTAAGTGATAAAACTAGTTTAATTAAAAAGCACACTCCTTGTGCATTTAGTTATTACATTAAGTGTCTCCATAACAGTAAGTTAGATAAGTTAAGGGTTTATACTGGGGAAGATGCCTCCAAAAAATTTGTATCATATTTAGTTAAAGATTGTGAGGATATTTACAATAATTATTTAGTTAATAATAGGCAAATGGATACTTTATCCCCTTCTGATGTGTATAGTTTTTATAGTGCGGTAAATTGTCATATTTGTCAAAAATTTTTAGGTAAAGATCGCGTTAGAGATCATTGCCACATTAGTGGTAAATATAGAGGTGCAGCCCACAATAAGTGTAATTTAAATTATCAAATTCCCAAGTTTATACCAGTTTACTTTCATAATTATTCAAACTATGACTCACATCTTTTTATTAAAGAACTAGGTGAAATTTCAATGCAGCTGAAAGTACTCCCTCTCAATAAGGAGCTTTATATATCCCTCTCCCAATTTTCAGAAATGAGTGATGGTCATAAGCTTGAAATAAGATTTCTTGATACAATACGTTTTATGGCTGAGAGTTTGGAATCATTAGCCTGCAATTTGCCGGATAATGATTTCAGCACTATAAGGTCATTATTTCAGTCAGAAAACGAGTTTCAGCTTATTAAGAAAAAAGGTATTTTCCCCTATGAGTACCTAAATTCATTTCAAAAATTAGATGAGTGTCAGCTCCCTTCACGCAGTGATTTCTTTAATAAGTTGAACAATAAAGAGTGTTCTTTAGAGGAATACTCACATGCTGTAGAGGTATGGAATACTTTTGGTTGCAAAACTATGAAAGACTACATGGAGCTTTACTTAAAAACAGATGTCCTCTTACTGACAGATATTTTTGAGAATTTTAGAAAAGTTTGTAAGGGTATTTATGAGCTCGATCCATGCCAGTATTATACAGCACCTGGCCTTTCCTGGGATGCAATGCTCAAATATACAAAAATTGAATTAGAGTTATTGACAGACATTGACATGTACAATTTTATGAAAAAAGGTATACGTGGGGGGATTGTACAGTGTAGCCAAAGATATTCAAAAGCGAATAACAAATATTTGGAAGATTTCGATGCATCAAAACCATCAGAATTTCTTGTCTACTTAGACGCAAATAACCTTTACGGTTGGGCAATGTCGGAATATCTTCCTCATGGTGGGTTCAGATGGTTATCGCAAGACGAGCTGAATCTGGATCCAAACAGCATAGCTGATAATGGAACAGACGGTTATGTATATGAGGTCACGTTGGATTATCCCTCTCATTTACACGACTTGCATAATGATCTTCCTTTTTGCGCTGAAAATAAGAAACCTATGCAAGCGAAGTACAACAAGTTGATAACCGATTTCTCTACAAAGCAATCATATGTGATACACTTTAGAGTTCTAAAACAGTGCTTAGAATATGGTTTAGTTTTAAAGAAAACTCATCGTATTCTAGCATTTAAACAATCTCCATGGTTAAAAGGTTACATTGACTTAAATACCAGACATAGAGCCACTGCTAAAAATGCTTTTGAAAAAATTTTTTTCAAACTTCTCAATAATGCTGTGTATGGTAAAACCATGGAAAATGTGGACAAGAGGAGAGATGTTAAAATTGTCAATAGTTGGGAGAAAACGAATCGGAATCATTTGGGGGCCCAAGATTGGATATCAAAACCAAATTTTCATAGTTTATCTATATTTTCCGAGGACCTGGTAGCAATCGAAATGACAAGAGTCAAAACCTGCTACAATAAACCAATTTACTTAGGATTTTGTGTACTCGAGCTGTCCAAATGGAAAATGTATAATTTCCATTACGGGTACATGGAACCTAAGTTTAAGACAAAACTCTCCTTAAACTATATGGACACGGACTCTTTTATATATTCAATAAAAACGGACGACTTTTATGCTGACATAAAAAATGACATACAAGAACAATTTGATACATCGGACTATCCTACAGACAACATTTATAATTTTCCTCTAGTTAATAAAAAGGTGCTGGGTATGATGAAAGATGAAAATTGTGGTAACATAATGAAAGAGTTTGTCGGGTTGCGATCTAAAATGTATTCATTTAGTGTTCAAGATCAAAATGATGTAAAGAAATCGAAGGGGGTAAAGAGAGCCATATTAGATAAATATAGTTTAGCTACTTATAAAAATTGTTTATTTAATAAGACCAATGTATATGATAGTATGTTAACATTTAAATCTAAGCTACATCAAATATATACTAGTGAATTAAATAAGGTAGTATTAAGTTATGGAGACGATAAGAGAAAAATTAGGTCAAATAACATTAACACATATGCATGGTATCATTTTCGTATTAAGGAAACTAACCCTGAATACGAACTTGACATGTTGCTAGATGAGATTGCTAGAATGCAAGAAAATGGCTAAAATTAATTAATTTTTAGTTAATTAGTTTTAAATTTTTAAGTTGTATATAAAATCTTTGTTATTAAGAAAAATTATTGTGAATAAAATCCTATTTATTAAAAGAAAAATTGATGTATATAAAATCCTATTTATTTTTGTAAAAATTATATAATTATAATTATAAAATCCTATTAATTTATTTATCAAGAAAAATGATTGTACAAATGTAAATAAATTTTTAAGAAAAAATTTGAAATAAAATATTGAAAAAAGAATGAAATACATATGTGACTGGTGTTTATTTCTTTACTGGTTTTACTTCGTTGGATCAAAAAATTTTTTGTTTTTGCTTATTTGCAAATTCTTGTTTTCATATCGCTGAAACATGCACAGTCTTGTTTTAATATCATTTAAGCATGCTCAGTCTTGTTTTCTTTGAGAAGTTCTGTACAAGAGAAATTGAATTTCACAATGTTATTAAATTCCATTAAATTTCATAAAGAGAAACAACCAAGACTATGGAAAATATTTATCAATTGAGATGAATACTAAAAAACTTACAAACAGATGATTCCTAATTTTCCTTTAGAAAAAATAATACAAAACGAGGAATATTTTAATAATACAATTTTATTTTATATTTATTTCATTTGTTTCTTTTAATAATACAATTTAGTTTAATTTTTATTTATTTTATTTATAATGATGGAAACATTTCGTAGTATCCAATTATTAGATGTTCTAATATACTTTTTCGTAAAAAATATATTGTACATCTACAAGTATCGGGTCCTTCCTCACACTCAGGATCATACCAAGGACAGCTTTTGAAGTGCCCTTCTGTGTTGTCTTCATCTTCCATAACTCCATATTCTTCGTTCTCATCCAGCATATTTTGGAAAAATTTTATCATCTCCCAATGATCAGAAAGCCTGAAGCTTTCAAAATCTCTCATAAATTGGTTTAGAGTACGTCTAATTTGGCTCATTTTATTTGCTGATAAATGAATGATGATGAATGTTGGAAGGTTCCTTAAAGACTAATTTTCTCAGTAAATTTTTAAACATCTCTATTCCATTATTCTTTTCAGCACTCTATCTCTCTCTATCCCTTTTTTCTCTATAACTATCTCTTTCTGTCTATCACTATCCACCACTTATTCACTATTTCACCATAATTATTTTTGATTAGTCTTCTTGAAGTCATCATCGCTTCTTTTAAGATCATTTCCAGTTAAACATTCAAAGTGAGAAGAACTAATTAAAAAAATGGACTCCACATCAAATCTTATTTCAAAATTTAATAATCTAAACAGCAAGACTTTAATCCACATAAAGGAGCTTGAATCATCAACAAAATACACTATTAAAAATGTGTTACGTGTAACAACTAAATATGGACCAACTCTAAAAGTGGAAATGAATAAACACATAATGTTCCTGCCTAAACGGTATAATATTTTAACAGATGACGATATTAAAGATCTATCCAGTGGATCTTATTGCCTAAGCAGAGAAGGTGAAGAAAATCTAATCGTTGAGAGTGAGCTGAGTGAATTTCTAATTCAAAATTCCCAATTTCCTATTTGGCAATAAAATATATTAGCTTTGTATTTTAAATTATAAATAAAAAGACATTAAAGAGTTTTGTAAGATATAAATGTTTGTGTTTTTATTTAATATTTTCAGTTATTTCATAAAGAAATTTAAGACATAAGTGACCACAGGTAAATGTATTAAAATTCTGATGTTGGTTATAGTTGTATTTTACATTTGTAATAAGATATTTGACTACTTCTGAAGGAGGTTGTAAGTTTCGAAAGCTATCGAAATATTCTTTTTCATTGTTGTTTTTATAATATGCTACCCAATGTGTACCAGGTCCTGTTGATACATCCAAGTTCATTATTCCACATTCAATTTTCTTTGCTCGTTTTGGTAGAGTATTCAACATGAAAACTCCTCTAAAATATGGAATATTTATAGAGAAACGGTTTAGGTCCACATCAGATAGTGGTCTGTTGGGCAGCATCTCTAAGAGTTTTTTGATTTTTCTTTGTGAACTAAGCCATAACCTTTTTTATATGGTTTTAAGTAAAGTCCTTTGCCAACTGCTATAGATTCCATAGCTCTATTATGTCTAGTTGCTTCATCAAGTTGATTTTTGGCATTCTTTGTTGCATTTACAGCTTTAGCTATGGCAGCACCTCCAGTTGTTAGACTACCAATTGCACCCAGAGCAGTTAAAATCGGTATTAGAGGTAAAAATCCACCAATTTTTGGGACACGTATTACACGTGGTACTATAATTTGAGATTTTTTTCCTTTTAATGATTTGTTGATAGTTTTTCGTGCAATTTTAATAGCTGAGTTAATATCTAATGGCTTTTCCTTATTTAGTATTTTAGTTGCAGCTCTAATTGATGTTCTAAACAGTTTTTTATTATTTAGCTTGTTCTTTCCAACATTTTTCTTTTTCTCCACACCCATACCAAATTTTGTTTTGGCTTTCATTGCGTTAGTAACCATATATGCAAATGATTTTTCAGCAAGACTACTATCTTTTGATAAAACTCGACTCCAAGCTGAATTTTCTAGTATTTTATCAGCTTTATGTCTAGTACTTAAATCCCTATTTTTTGAATACGCAATATCGTGATTTTTACAAGCAGAGTCCAATAAATTAATTCCTTTGTCACCTCGATTGAAACGTTTTTGTAGTTTTGTTCCAGGTCCACAGTACTGATATCCAGGAAGATGAAGTTCAACAGGTAGAGCGTTTATTATTTTATCTACTATACCTCCTCCAACGAAGGTGTTTTTATGACTAAACGTTTTCTGATATCGTATAACCATATTATCTAATTTTCTCTATAATAAGAGGTAACAATTATGAAATGCATTTAATTACAAAAATGCAGTTAGTGAAACAACATAAAAATATTTTAGTTCGTAATATTGATCAATCATCGAACATTACTTCAAAAATAAAGCACAGCCCCCTCTTACCAAATTCTATTCGTGCTCTAATAGTGGGACCATCAAATTGTGGAAAGACTAATGTTATGATTGGCTTACTAGAAAGTCCTAATGGACTCAAGTTTGAAAACATCTATTTATACTCAAAATCTTTATACCAGCCCAAATATGAATATCTGAAGAAACTAATTTCACCAATTAAAGGAATGGGATATTATACATTTACAGATAATGAATCAGTTATTCCACCTGGCGAAGCTAAAGCTAATTCAATTATGATATTTGATGATGTTGCATGTGAAAAGCAGAATAATATACGTACATATTTTTGTATGGGGCGAAATAGGGATGTTGATTCATTCTACTTGTGTCAAACTTATACTAGAATTCCCAAGCATTTAATAAGAGACAATGCAAATGTTATTATAATGTTTAAGCAAGATGAGACGAATATGAAGCATGTTTATAGGGATCATGTTGGCAGCGATATGAGTTATGAAAAGTTCCAAGAAATTTGTCGAGAGTGTTGGAAGGATAAATATGGATTTTTGGTGATAAGCAAAGATAATGAATTAAATAATGGTCGCTACAGAAAGCAATTTGACTATTTCATAACTATATAAACTACTCTTAATAAACATTTACTTTAGTTATTAATCTAACTTTAAACTTCATACATCTATTTGCTATAAGCTGAGTTGCTACCTGATAAACTGATCTAAAAACCAGACCAGGTGCTAAAAAGCTGATCTGATAACCAGACCAGGTCCTGAAAAGCTGATCTGATAACCAGACCAGGTCCTGAAAAGCTGATCTGATAACCAGACCAGGTCCTAAAAAGCTGATCTGATAACCAGACCAGGTGCTAAAAAGCTGATCTGAAAACCAGACCAGGTCCTGAAAAGCTGATCTGAAAACCAGACCAGCTCCTGAAAAGCTGATCTGATAACCAGACCAGGTCCTGAAAAGCTCATCTGAAAACCAGACCAGCTCCTGAAAAGCTGATCTGATAACCAGACCAGTTCCTAAAAGGCTGATACCTAATCTAATAGCTGATACCTGTTATTTACTATTATTAAGTATGGATGAGAAAATTTTAAAACAATTGGTGTTGACAAGAAATGTCTTAAAGAAAAAGCTTCGTAGTATAAAAACTGGTGAAATAGATACACATGAACAACTAAGAGATACATTTAAACCTATAACAGAACCACTCAAAGAATTCATAAATAGTTCTAAGAAAATTAAAAGAATCCCCATGAAAGAAGAAAGTAAAATGAAGGTAGAAGTTGAAAATAATACAAGTCTTAAGCCTGAAAAAACATCAGTCAAGATAGAGTCAAGTACACCAAAGAAACTTGCAGAAGGAACAATATTTGATAATACCATCTCATTAAATGATGCTAATACTGTAAATGATGATGACGATGATGATGATGATGATTTTTACTCACAGACTTCCAATACAGAAGATACTTATACTGACTTATCAGTCTTGGAAGGAAGAAATGAACTAGATACAAACTATGGTCCACATAAAGATTTTAATAACGAATGGAAATTTGTTGATAGTACGCTCAAACTTAATGAAGATAAAATACAAGTTGGTGGTCAAATATGGGTCCTAACACCAGGGCTATTTTCTCTAATGTTTCATAAAATACCAAAAAATTATGATAAATTTGAACTCGAAATCTATAAAAAGATTTTAATTACTACTAATGGATATAGAAGAGACTATACACCTGATGGTCAAATAAAGGGTACTAGAGGATATAAATATAAACATATCATTAAGAAATTTATTGACGAGAAAAACCAGAAGAATTTACCCCAATCAACAGGATCTAAGCCAAAAGGTAGCTATTTAGGTGATGGAATGATGGAATTTAATATTCCTAAGCCCAACTATATATACTGGGATGATCCCAATGAGTTAGTAGATCGACTTCGACTACTGCTCGCATCACAAGGTGCAGGTCATACTAATCACAATAACGAGATTGTATCAATTATTGAAGAGCTACGTGAAGCGAATATAATACATTAACTTTAATTAAGTATATAAAGCATGTCTGTTGATAAATTTGGACACTACTTAAACGATACTAGCAACATAATTTCTTTGAAAAATGCACCTAAACTGTTGGGGTTATTTGTGGATACGAACAACAACATTGATGTCCAAAACAAAAGGATCAAAAATGTTGCAGAAGCTCTGGAGGAAAACGATGTTATCAATAAATTGTTTCTGCAAACTCAAATCGAAAAACTAGAAGAGAAATTATTAACATACTTTAAGGCAGACAATACTGTAATTCAAGAAGATCTTCAAATGCAAATCGAAGAACTACAACGTCAAATAAAATTAGATATAGAAGAAAATTATAAAATTCAAAAAGATATCCAAAAAATGAAAACATCCTTTGAAGAACAAATTGAGCAGCTTAATGAGAAAATTTATAGATTGGAAAATTACATGTTTGTATCAATAGCTGAAAGTCCTTCAAGTAGATCACAACACTCTCCAAAAAATCAGTAAAAATAACTTAATGTCTTCAAAAAGAAATTTAGTAAACGAACTCCATAAGCAAGCACGAAAACATTTTGTGCGTCGCAGAGTTGTAATGAAAGGAATTGATGATCTTTGGCAAGCTGATTTAGTTGAAATGGGGAACTATTCTAAAGAAAATAAAAATTATCGATTTTTGTTGACTGTAATCGACACATTTTCAAAATTTGCATGGGCAGTACCGCTAAAAACAAAAACTGCACTCGAAACAACCAAGGCAATGGCAGATATTTTTGAAATGGGGCGAGTACCAAAAAACTTACAAACAGATGATGGTAAAGAATTTTTCAACAAAAACTTTGAAAAATTAATGCATAAATACGACATTAATCACTACTCAACATATAGCAGTATGAAAGCATCAATTGTAGAACGATTTAATAGAACATTGAAAGGAATGATGTGGAAAGAATTTAGCTATAATGGTTCATATAAGTGGATTGATATACACAAAGATTTAGTTAATGGCTACAATAAAAAATTTCATCGTACAATTAAAATGTCTCCTATTAAAGTCAACTCAACAAATGAGCAAAAGCTGCTTAATACAGTATACAGTCATTTGAAGATGTATAAAATGTCGAAATTTAATGTAGGAGATCATGTTCGCATAAGCAAATATAAGCATATCTTTGAAAAAGGTTATACTCCAAATTGGACCACAGAAATATTCACAATTACCAAAGTTCAAAATACAAATCCTGCAACATACATATTAGAAGATTATCTTGGTAATCCTATTAAAGGTGGATTCTATACTGATGAACTTTCAAAAACTAGATTTCCAAATACATATCTAGTTGAAAAGGTTCTCAAAACTAAAACGAAGGAAGTATATGTTAAATGGCTAGGATTTTCAGATCAACACAATTCTTGGATAAGTAAAGATGAAATATTATAGTTGGAAGAAAAACTAAATCACCAACAGCATCATATCAAGAACAATAATAGCATTAATATTAAGAAACTAATGTTAATTTTAAAATAAGAAAATTAAATAAATATGTAAATTATGCTTATAAACCATACTGTGTACTAAACTTTATTTAATTGTAATCAGTCTGTTATAATGTCAATAACACTTACTCTGAGCTCTAACTCATCAGAATTATCTGCTAGTTACTTTCCTCCTATTGAATTACATGATGCATATGAGTGTGCTCTAACTGATTTTCATTCATACAACAGCATTCCAAATGTAGACACTTACAACAATATGTTTCATATAGGAGAACATAAAATTGAAATACCAATTGGATCTTACGAATTAAATGATATAGTTGATTTTATAGAAGAGCAATACAATCGACTTTGCCCAGCAAATAAGATTTTTATTGAAGCCAATAACAACACAATGCAAGTTAAAGTTAATAGTTCCAAAGATCCTGTATATTTTAATAAGGATAACACAATTGGAAAACTTTTAGGATTCAATAGCAAAATCCTAACACCAAACAAATATTATTACTCAGATCTTCCAGTTAATATTTTTAAAGTGAATCTCTTGCGAATTGAAAGTAGTATCGCTATTAACACATATATGAATAACTCCAAATCGCATACACTTCATGAATTTCCGATAAATGTGCCTCCAGGCTATAAAATAGACGAGGTTCCAAGAAATCTCATCTATTTACCTGTGAACACCAGAGAGATAAGTTCACTAGCGCTGCGCGTACTTGATCAACACAGTGATTTAATTAATTTCCGAGGAGAGGAAATTACAATACGAATACATTTAAGGCCAACTAAATAATGCTAATATACAACACAAATACATTAAAAAATATAGCAGCAAAAACAACAACAACATTAAAGCGAACAGCTCAACAAAAATCTCTAACAACATCAAATAAAAATTTTCTGAAGTCATTGAATTTAAAATTAAAGACAAAATGAGTTCAATAATAGATGTCTTAGATAAACCTTTGTCTGATGAAAATATAATCAAAAAGGACTATCATACATATGTACCATACTTACAGTCTTACAACAATAATGATGAAATTAGAATTTCAATACAAAATCAAGATTTGTACGTGCTACCCAGTGAGAGCTACATTTATGTGGAAGGGTTTGTTGCTGATGATAATACGACAAAATCTTCGTCATCTTCAAAAAACTTTATACTAAAAAACAACTTTGTGGCATATCTGTTTGATGAAATTCGCTATGAGCTCAATGGAATTGAAATTGATCATACAAAGATATTTAGGAGCCACAAGCACCATAAAAAATTTGGTTTCTATGTCACCAACTGAAAGCAACGTGATGCAAAATGCTGGATGGAACAAAATTGACGATGTCACTCTTGTAAACGGATTTTTCAATTTCTATGTACCTCTAAAAATGCTTCTAGGATTCGCTGAAGACTACAACAAAGTTATACTAAGTGGAAAACATGAATTGATACTCTTGCGCAATAAAAACGATGAAGATCTTGTGCGCTCGAGTGTTTCTATTGAAAAAGCTAAACTTACAATTTCACTCATCTCATGGAGAATCCCACATGTACAATTATCGGACTTTAGCAAATTGAATATGATAAAAATTATTAATAATGGTGCTTCTATACCTATGGCATTTCGCAGTTGGGATTGTCATATTAATCCACAATTAAACATAGGAACTAGCCATATTTGGAATGTTAAACTGGCTGCAAATAGAGAACGTCCACGTTTTGTATTGATTGCTTTTCAACAAGAAAATAAGTTTGTTCATTGTGATTTGACTAATTTAAAAGTACATTTAAATTCAGTCTCATATCCATATGATGATCTTAACATAAAGTTTAAAAATGAACGATATGCAATTCTATATGATATGTATACAAGATTTCAACAAAGTTATTATATGAAAGAATCTCAACCGCTTCTAACTGCACCAGAGTTTAAGACAAAAGCTCCTATTATTGTAGTAGATGTCAGTCATCAGAATGAATCACTCAATAATGGACCGATTGATATAAAAATAGAATTTGAAACAGCAACTAATATTGCAGCAAAGACAACAGCTTACTGCATTCTTATTCATGATCGTATAATAGAATATATACCTATCAAAGGAGAAGTTCGAAAAGTCTTATAAATTGAGTAATATGGATAATTTTTATAGACGTACAAGGTTTCAAGAGTAATTCAAATGATTTCATCGCAAAAGAAGTAGCGATTGTTTTCAACAATTATGAATATAACCATTTCATTATAAAATCCCCATTTGATTTTAAATGGTTATCAATAGAAAAGCAAAGAGAAGCAAAGTGGCTAACAAAAAACTATCATCACCTAAACTGGACTGCTGGATCAGTTTCATTTCAAAGCGTTTGCAATTTTTTAAAAGCAAACGCAAGATGTTCAACAATTTATGTAAAAGGTGAAGAAAAAAGACGATGGCTGGAAAAAATGTTACACCGAAAAATTTCTAACGTTGAGGATATAGGCTGCATCAACTTTAAACAAATGGAAATCAAGTATCCAGAATATCTTTATTGTAGTTATCATAATTTTGGTGTTTGCGCATTAAAAAATGCTATTTTACTAACAAAAGAAATGTCTTGCTTTAAATGAACTTTTTTACTTCTTAAAATATGAATTTACATATGTATGTATTATTATAAAATTTAAAAAAATTTTAAACAATAAATGTATACCAAATAAAAGAATGTACAAGTGTTTTCTTATTTCAAATACAAACTAAATGAATGAAAGACAAGGAAGTGGAGAGGAGGAGAGTTAACTTTATTGCATACTTGCAAATTTTTACTTTTTGTTTCTCTGCTGATGAGTGTACTTAATTGAAACTTTGCTGCTTTAAAATAATCGTAGACAAAGAAAATGATTATGTTGCAAAATATAAATGTATTCTACAAAATATTTTACGCACAAGCATCCTCACATACACATACAAATACACATATACATACATACAAATACACATACATACATATACATACATACATACATACATACATACATACAATTATATTTCTTAAACAAATAAATAAATACCAGCGACAAAAAAGCTGGATCATCCACACACAAGTATAGGGCGTTCATATACAAGAGAACATTTTATAAATAAATAAAATAATTAAATTAATTGTTTATTAATTTATTTAATTATTTTATTTATAAACAATTTATTAGCGTGAGGAAATCATACACATATTCCCCCGATTCATATGAGAATCGCGTAGTAGTCATCAAATCTATTTTCTCTGATATTACTGCTATAGTATTACGATAACGAATTTCTATAGTCTGGCAACACTGGTAATTTTCCCTTTGATACTAGAAAATAATAATCATGTTTTGCCGTCGGCATTTGAAAAAAATAAAAATGTGTTTTGCCGTCGGCATTTGAAAAAAATAATACTCATGTATTGCCGTAGGCATTAGGAAAACTTATCATGCATTGCCGTAGGCATTAGGAAAAATTATCATGCATTGCCGTAGGCATTAGGAAAACTTATCATGCATTGCCGTAGGCATTAGGAAAAATTATAATGCATTGCCGTAGGCATTAGGAAAAATGAATAATCACTATTTCCCCCACTGGTATTAGGAAAAATCATTTTCATGATTTTCCCGTCGGCATATACACTTGTGAAATCTTAATCTTATAAAATCCCTTAATCCACACCCACAAAAAAAAATCACCCGTTATCACAATTAATATTACCCAAAAAAAAAATCACCCGTTCCCACAAAGTTAATGTAAACAAAAAACTCCTTATGTAAACAAAAAATAAGATGCACTTATTAAACCACCCTCGCAGGTATCAAATTTCACAAATTTCCAAGAATTTAAGAATTTTCAAATTTTAATTACCCAAAGTTAACAATTTCACTTGTGAAATCTTAATCTTATAAAATCCCTTAATCCACACCCACAAAAAAAATCACCCGTTATCACAATTAATATTACCCAAAAAAAAATCACCCGTTCCCACAAAGTTAATGTAAACAAAAAACTCCTTATGTAAACAAAAATCTGGACGGACTTATTGAACCACCCTCGCAGGTATCAAATTTCACAAATTTCCAAGAATTTAAGAATTTTCAAATTTTAATTACCCAAATTTAACAATTTCACCAACAATTTAACAATTTCAGCCAACAATTTTGCAAGTTTAATTGGGGGAGAATTGGTAATTCACTACTACTTTGGAGCACATTTCTTATTATATAAAAACAATATTTTTCCAAAATTGGACAAAAAAAATATACAGGTACGAGTACTTTGTGAATTAATAATCGTTGTTTAGCAGAACTAGGATGCAAGTGACAAATAGATAATATAGTGTTGCCACGATATTTTTAAAAAAGCTAGTTAATGGATTTTTAGTTAAAACAATCTGAATACCAATATTTAAAAAGCCTTAGGGCTAAAATTTTTTTAACTATTATAGTTTTTAAACCTCAATCAACTTTTTTTAAGAATACGGCCGTAAAAGTTTGTAGTCTAGGCTGAGTGTTGAATTTCTGACAATCAGCCAATGTACCTGATTTAATTTTAATTTTAAGAGTTAACTTAGAGTCAATATGATGTTTCTATGCAAGCCGTCGATCAAGGTGTACACCAAGATATTTCACATCTCAATCTTGAGGAACAACTTGATTATTAATCCGAATGGGGGAACAAGTATCTCTTCGTAAGGTAAATGTTACTTGAACACACTTTTGTTGATTTACCTTAATTCTCCATAAGTTTAACAATAGTTCCATCTGGCTAATGTGTTCCACGAGTTTGCGGGATGCCTCATCAGGGTTTTCGTGCATACTAAGGCAGGCTGTATCGTCGGAAAATGTAGAAGTGTGGATATTACTGTTCACAGGCATATCACAAGTATAAATCAAATATGAAACTGGCCCCAGTATACTCCCCTGTGGCACACCGGATGAGATAGTTTTAGGCATACTCATAAAGTGTTTTTCCACAACTGTAAATTTTTGGGCAAGAATGTATTTTTCTAAAAGATTTAAAATGTTCATTGTTAAGTATGTCTTCAATTTCAAAATCAGGCTCTCATGCCACACTTTATCAAATGTCTGAGAAACATCAATAAACCGGGCAGAACAATACTTCTTTTCCTCAGATGTTTTTTTTATAAATTGAACTCTATACGTTTGCTCCATGTTGCTATGCTGGCTTCTAAAACCAAATTGATGGTCCGGGATGTACCCATTATCAGTTAAAATTGAAGACAATTTTGTCATGAGTAGGTTTTCAAAAAGCTTTGACATTGTTGACAGTAAACTTATTGGCCTTGGTAAGATCTTTAACTGGCTTTGGAATCATTTTAACCTTGGCAAGCTTCCAGCAGTGTGGATAATACTCCAGTCGTAAAATGGCACTAAAAATAAGTAACAGGATTCTAATTGCAATACGAGGTAACTTAATCAGCAACTGTTTACTAATTCCATTAATACCGGGAGCTTTTTTCGGGTTGAATTCGGCAATTCGTTTTGGTACATCACACATTTTAAATTTTAAGGGTCGAGGGGGCAGAGCAACTACACTCGGCAAATCAGCAACACCGGTACATGTGTTTGGTGTAAATATGGATTTTAAATGCTCAGCAAATATATTACCTTTTTCAGTATCGCTTCTTACGCAACCTCCAGTAGATGTGCGCAGAGGTGGCTTGAACTCAACGGGTGTTTTAAGCTTTTTAGCAGCGTTCCACAAAGAGTAATTAGATGCTGGTGTGACATCAAGGCCTTCCAGATAATTTTTGAAAGATGCAGTTTTTTCAGATGCAAGCAAATCTGGAGTCGTTTAGTGCACTCTTTAAATCTGATTTTGTGTTGAGGTGATCTGTGCTGTTGCCATTCCCTTCTAGCTCTTCTTTTTTCACGTACGAGACGATCAACGTCTGTAGAATAAATTCAGCATGAGGATGGCATGTTCAGAAGCTTGTTTAATATTCTCGTTAAGATTGGCAATGTTAGATTCAATATCATCGGTAGTTCTTAGTATAATATTTTCCGTGCAATGACTACTAAGATATTTTTTGAATCCCAGCCAATTAACACGATTTATCATCTTGACATATGGGTGATGTAAAGCGCTTCTCAATGGGCTACAGATTGTAACGATCGTGGGAGAATGATCGGACGAGATCTAGGGAAGCTCCAACATGAATTAATTCCCTAAAAATACTTTTTACGACGCCGAAATCTATAACATCAGGAATTTTTTTCGTACTACAGTAGGCCAGTAAGTGGGCTCCCTACTCGAAATAAATAATGAACAAATAACATAAAATCAGCCTAAGGTATCCCCTAGTAATACTAAAATAACATCAAAGTTAGTTATAAATATTCTGACAACACATAGCGGAATGGAATATGTGAATTGTTTTGATTCATCGTATTTCAATTTGCTGAAAGGTGTTTTGTAATGAAAGCTCAAATTTTCCATCTCTAAATTTACAACAGTCTTACCATTGTCGCTTGTTCTTTACTAATTATGCGCATGTTAGTTAATTTGCTTGTTTTTGTTCTACTTAAGACAAATTTTAATAACTATTAAGTATATTTATTTAATTTAATTTCCGTTCTACTATTACCTGATTTACATTAATAATTTTTTCATGAAATTTCAATTCTGCTTTCTTGAATAAAAGTGTTTTCCCAGTGCTACAATTTGGTACGGTTGGCAATTGCCGCCTGGGTTGGCACAACACTCCACAAGTTGTGATGTTTTGCCAAAGTTTGAACCACTTTAGGAAACGCTTTGTCAACGTTAACCCGATTGTATTTTTCTGCGTGGGTCATTTATTCAAACCATGTCATAATGCAAGAATTAATATTCATATCGTTCTTCATATTGTGTAAAAATTTCATACAAATATTAATTAAGTTGTGTGTAAACTGAAAACTTTAACTGCCACTTTATAGAAGACAAGTAATAACATTGTGTGACAAATTTTAATGAAACCGAAATACTTGGGACCTGTTCCTATTTTTCTGGTAGGTATTGTCGAGTATAACAGTAGCCTGTAATTGAAATTTTCCAAAAACCTGCAAAATCTTGAGATACGGGTTAAAAACCGGTTTTTCGTACCCGTAGGCACTTATCAACCTCTGAATAAGTTAAATATCAACCGATTTTGAATTTATAAACGGATTTAGAAAGAAAAGACTAAGACCTTTCGAATAATTTATAAATTGATTCAGTAAGATTAAGATATATGTATAAGGAGAACCGCAAGAGAAAAAAGTATGGCGACTATTGTTGTATAAATTTTGTACTCTTTGTTGATATATGTCTATTAAATTGTACTTTCATCATCCTCGATCATCAAAAAAAAATATCTAAAAATTTCTCACTTAACACATCATGGGCACGTGACAAAAATATGTTCACTTGGCAATCACTGTTCACTTGGTTATCACAGTTTCAGAAGGCTGGAATAACTAAAATAAAAAAACTGTAGAATGCAACAAGTAACATAGACCACTACAAAAAATACTTACATGCATGTACCTATGGTACATCGAATAAGTAATAATAATTAATGTGATGATCGTAAAAACATAAGTAAAAATAGTTAAACATACTGAGGTAGAGTAAAATAATTTCGTGCTAACCTAAATAGAAAATTGGAAAAAACTGAAAATTAATAGTGATACTTATAAATGTGTTTACCAAAGGCAAATCAATTGTATACACAACAATCGTTTCTCATATTCCGTTTCATTGTACATTTAAGTTAAATAGCTGATGTTAATAAGAATCTCTACCCAAGTAGATAGACTAGGGTGCTGATGAAGTGCGTGGCTGCACAGAAAAGTATCGGTATTTCCCCCAGCTTAAAGTCTAAGTTTAATTTTTCTTCCCTTCTTTAGAAACTCACATTAATTAATAAAAATATTTCATTCAATAAGAATTGAAATTACTGAACTTGAGCCTAACTATGAATTATTTCTGATTAAAATTCACTACAGTTCAATTAAAATATCTAAAAATTTCTCACTTAATACATCATGGGCACGTGACAAATATATGTTCACTTGGCAATCACTGTTCACTTGGTTATCACAGTTTCAGAAGGCTGGAATAACTAAAATAAAACTGTAGAATGCAACAACAAGTAACATAGACCACTACAAAAAATACTTACATGCATGTACCGATGGTACATCGAATAAGTAAAAATAATTAATGTGATGATCGTAAAAAGATAAGTAAGAATAGTTAAACATACTGAGGTAGAGTAAAATAATTTCGTGCTAACCTAAATAGAAAAATGAAAAATTGGAAAAAACAGAAAATTAATAGTGATACCTTTAAATGTGTTTACCAATGGTAAATCAATTGTATACACAACAATCGTTTCTCATATTCCGTTTCATTGTACATTTAAGTTACATAGCTGATGTTAATAAGAATCTCTACCCAAGTAGATAGACTAGGGTGCTGATTAAGTGCGTGGATGCACAGAAAAGTATCGGTATTTCCCCCAGCTTAAAGTCTAAGTTTAATTTTTCTTCTCTTCTTTAGAAACTCACATTAATTAATAAAAATATTTCATTCAATAAGAATTGAAATTACTGAACTTGAGCCTAACTATGAATTATTTCTGATTAAAATTCACTACAGTTCAATTAAAATATCTAAAAATTTCTCATTTACTGATTATATATGATTCGAAAGGCGTAGACAGACGACAGCGTTAATTGGCATTAAAAGCTCACTAATGTGAATTAAAAATTTACCCTGACAGATGACAATATTCGAATTAAGTAAGGATCTAACAAAATTTGAGCATCCCTTTCGTACGCACACACTTCGATAATTTTCCTTGGAAATCTTAAAATGGAAAAAATTTGTGTTCAGCTTTTAATATTTCTTTTTCTAAAAACAATTAAAATAACTTATATTTCCTGACTGAATCCATTTTAATTTTGAAAATTAAAAATTTATTTAATTTTGATTGACTGTTGACGGTATTACCATATTGAAATAGCTAAATTCAGTATTAATTCACTTTCATTTAGTGCATTTACGGTAAATCTAATGCGCATTGGTATGGGGATAATTAACAATTTAATTTGAATTAAGACTGCTAATGCAAATTAACGCTGTCGTCTGTCTATGCTATTAGTCTCTTCTTTCTAAATCCGTTTATAAATTCGAAATAGGTTGAAATTTAACTTAGTTTGAGGTTGACAAGTGCCTACGGGTACGAAAAACCGAGTTTTTACCCGTGTTTGGAAAATTTCAAATACAGATTTTTGTTATACTCGACAATGCCTACCAGAAAAATATTAACACTTCGCAGGTATTTTTTTGTCACATTGTAATTCTCGTCTTTTTGTTTTTATTTTCAACATAAAAAAACAGGATGGGTAAGTTAAAGCAACAGGTATATTAAGGAGTTATACACAGCTGAATCCACAAACTTGGAGGCAGGGTGTTGTGGAAGCGCTAGCGATTATAAGAGCTAAGCGCGTTATACGGAAGTAGGGTGAATCCTGGCAGGAAATATATTATGGCTACTTGCCTCCTGTAGCCGAAATCAGCGTTAATATAGACCCATTATTAAAGGCACTTTATAAAATTGCCGAACGTTTAACAAAAGACCAGGCCGGCCTGGTGTACATATCTATACGAAAAACGAAAGTTGTCAACAAGTGCGTTTCTATGATACGATATATTTGAAAGTATTTTTAACCACCCACCAAAAAAGGGGGTGCTATAAGTTTTAAGTGTATGTCTGTCTATCGGTGTGTCTGTCCGTGTCCACGTACAGACCAAATTGCTGGACCGATTAAGATTTAGTATTTTTCTGTTTGAAAGGTGATGTTAAGTTGTTTCAACCCATTTATTTACTTGTCTGTTTACAACTAACTCTTACAGCCCGTTTTTAGAAAACATAAGCCCTTTCGTTTTAATGTTTCGTTTATAAACAATAACGTTTAAAATTTGATTTTTCTAAAACATTTTTAAAGGCTTTCCTTTTGTCATAAAAAGAGCTTTTTAGGTATAACCAAAAAATCTCACTCACAAAATTATAGCAGTGACGAAATAAAAAAAGTAAAATCTATTAAAAAAATTTCAATAAAAAATTTGAAATAAAATTTATTTCAAATTAATTTTTAATTTTATGAACAAGGGGGTAAGCAATTTTATTTTTAATTGATTCAAGCATTCATTTAGAAAATTCTGCATAGCTTAATATAGATTTTTATTGTATTTCGTGTTTTCCGTTGTTATTAGTTATTATTTTTTCCTACAACCCTCATACTTTATTTTGACTCAATGCTAAAAATTTTTGTGATTTGTTTGACAGTAAAATTATGAAAAATAATGCAAATACTATTTTGTTATACTGAATTTGGTAATAAAAATATTACAGAAACAAGAAATATTTTTTTTCTTTATATGGAAGCCGAGATTCGTTCTTGTGAAAGTTCCGATTAAAGAAAAACACCCATTTGCAAAAATAAACTATCGTATGCTTAAAGTGTACGTTAAAATCGGACTTTGTGTGGAAATTTTGATTTACCGTACACTTCAAGCACACGTATTTTTTTGCATAGCGGAGAAAGTCTTTCACATTTTCTCGTTTATTTATTTATTTTTGTTAAAGTGAAAAATAAAAGAAAAAGAAATTTTCTTAGAGTTTCAAGTCAGTTAAGATTTCAAAATTAAAAATTAAATAGGATTTTCGCTAAAGTCAAATGAAAAATATGTAGACCGAGTTTTAATTCATTTTAAATACAAAATTGTATGAGTGTAGAAAACTGAAACCTCTTTTGTTGTCACTCACATGAAAATAAATAAATGTTTTAAAAACGTAAACATATATATAGTTTTGTTCGTTATTTTAAAGAACGTATACACTTATTCATTTTCGAAAAACAGGCTGTTATAATCTAAAAATTAAAATAATTATAGTTAATACTTGAACAATAAAACTTAAACCTGAGCAAATATTGATGTATAGAGGGAATACCCAATTACTTCCCAATAATATGACTCCTTGGTATTTGCAGGTAAATAACCTGTACTTTAAGTAAGTCAGCTAATAATACGATTCCAAGGTATGTGCAGTTAAATAACCTGTTCTTTGAGTGAGTCAGTAATACATGACTTATATTTTGGGAATTTTTACTACACCTCCCCTTTTAAAGAGAAAGTTCTTCTAGAGATCATTGATCAAGTGATGGCGATAAGAACTTTCTTTACAAATGTTATTGATAATAGTTTTAGGTATATATACATTTTTACTAATAATATTGTTATGGCTATGGTTGTTTGTGTAAATAGTTTGGTTAATATATTATAACTAGATATACCAACAGACGACACAATCGTCCGTATTCTAGAATCTAAATGAAAATAATTTTATTAAGATTTAAAGGAAATTTATCTAAGCGTCATAAAAAATTCATTAAAACATTGCAGCCCACATACTTAAATACAATGCATAGTTAAATAACACATGAAATTGGAAATACAAACGAAATCCCTTTGACTAAGCTAATTCAATTTATTGAACTCTCTTCCTTTAAGTATTACGGCTTTCATACAATAACTGGAAAAACCTGAAAAAGTATATTGAAGAGACCAGGTTCCTAATCTAATTAAGTTTAACAGGTTTTCATGGTTTTTATTGGGTATCTCTCCAATATTTCCTATCAAGAACGCACAACATGCTATAATAGCATGTAGTCCGAAAAAGATTGGGTAAATTTTTACTGACCCTCTTTAAACCTAACCTAACGCCACTTTTGATAATCTACCTCAATGATTGTGCAAATTTTGGCTCACTACATCAATAAACTTATAATGGTCGGCATGAAAATTAAAAATTTTTTAATTGTGTAAAAAGGCGAATTTTGTTGTGCTTTGGAATAGTATGAAAAAGTATTTGTGCAGTTAAATCAATATAAATTTAATTTTGTTGTATAAAAAGTTTCTCGTTTTTAGAGTGAACCAAAATAACTCATTTTGTTTAAAAAATCAGCTTTTGTGCAATTAGACTTTAATTAAAATTAGTTAAAAGTCCAAAAGAATATGAAAGGAGATCGAAATAACATTTTGTAGATTTTTCATCCCATTCAGGAAGGATTGATGCAGTTATTTTCGAAGTGTCTTTAAAAACTTCCAATCTCAAATAGGATCTCAATACTCAATCAATAACTATTTCTTAGCAAATCTTCTAAATATTTTTAGTATAATTGGGCCCTTATTACAAATTTTATTGATCTTTTATTAAAACTTATGTAGGAAAATATTGTTTTGATTATATGTATCTTTATAATAAACTTCGTTAGAGACATTGGGATTTCGCGCAAGTATAAAGTTTCGTTTAAAGAATTTTTTAGCATTTTTTATCGCTTTTAAGCGGAAAAATATAAATGCCGTTAAAGTCAAATAGTGTATCTTCAAATATGAACTAACAATAAGTGATCAAATCTTAAAGCTAAAATATAATTATTTAGCCCGACCAGTGTCGGCTAAAACTTAGTGATAGTTTAAATAATACAAAGTAGTGATAATCAAAATCGAAAATTAAATGTATTTTCAAGCATTCCCATCTAGAGTGTTGAGTAAAATAGCCCTTGTGTCCCTCTTTTTAGGCGGATGTGACCAGTTAAATTCAAGATGTTACGAGCAAGCGGATTAGGATGTGACTCGAGTTTTGTTAGATATTTGCCTGCGTATCTTGCAATTTCTTCAGTCACTAGTTGCATTTTTAAGTCACGATGCAAATTTGAATTCTTAATGTACTATGGAGCAGATGTTATTAACCTTAAAATTTTGTTTTGTCTTCAGTTGAATTCTCTCTACATTGGAAGCAGACGCAGTGCCCCATAACTGGATACCGTAACACCATATTGGCTTCAAAAGCGACTTATATATTAAAAGCTTGCAGTCCAGACTAAGTGTTGAATTTCTGCCAATCAACCAGTGTATTTGAGATAACTTAAGTTTCATCTGAGTTAGCTTAAAGTCAATATGATGTTTCCATGTAAGCCTTCGATCAAGGTGTATACCAAGGTATTTCACTTGGGAATGTTGAGGAATATTTTGATTGTTGATTCGAATGGGGAACAAGTATCTCTTCTTAGGGTAAACGTTGTATGGACACACTTCTGTTCATTGACTTTAATTCTCCATAAGTTCAACCAGATTAACAACTGTGTAATATGTTCTTGAATATATCGCGAAGCCTCATGCGGGTTTTTGTGCATACTAAGGCAGGCTGTATCATCGGCAAGCGTAGATGTATGGATATTGCTGCTCAAAGGCATATCACAAGTATAAATCAAATACAAAACTGGCCCCAGTATGCTCCCCTGTGGCACACCGGATGATATAGATTCGGGCAGACTCATGAATTCTCCTTCCACAACCGTAAACTTTCGGGTAGTTATGTAGCTTTCTAATAGATTCAGAAAATTTATTGGTAAATATGATTTCAATTTTAAAATAAGGCGTTCATGCCACACTTTATCAAATGCCTGAGAAACGTCAATAAACAGGGCAGAACAATACATTTTTTCTTCAAAAGTTCTTCTCATAAATTGCACCAATCTATGAGTTTGTTCAATGGTGCTATGCTGACTTCTAAAACCAAATTGATGGTCTGGGATGCATCCACTACCTCTTAGAATAGGGGAAAATTTTTTCATGAGCAGCTTTTCGAAGAGTTTTGACATTGTTGATAGCAGACTTATTGGCCTGTATGACTCAGCCTTGGTAAGGTCTTTGCCCGGCTTTGGAATCATTTTGACCTTCGCAAGCTTCCAGCTTTATGGATAATACTCCAGTCGTAAAATGGCGTTAAAAATAAATAACAGGATTCTAATTGCAATATAGGGCAAGTTTATCAGCATATTGTTACTTATTCCATCAATACCTGGAGCTTTCTTCAGGTTGAGTTCAGCAATTAGTTTCTGAACATCACGCGTCTTAAATTTTATGGATCGACGGGGTAGATTAACTACACTCGGCAAATCAGCAACACCAGTACATGTGTTTGGGGTAAATACGGATTTTAAAAGCTCAACAAATATGTTACCTTTTTCAGTATCGCTTCTGGCCCAACCACCGGTAGAAGTGCGCAGAGGTGGTCTATATTCAACGGGTGTTTTAAGCTTTCTAGCAGCTCGCCACAAGGAGTAATTAGATGCAGGTGTGGCATCAAGATTTTCCAGATAATTTTTAAGACATACAGTTTTTTCATATGCAAGCAGCTCTTGGAGTCGTCTAGTGCACTCTTTAAATCTAACTATATTTTGGGGTGATCTGTGCTGTTGCCATTCCCTTATAGCTGTCCTTTTTTCAAGTAAAAGACGTTCAATGTCTGTAGAATAAATTCTATTAAACCCAGTCTGCGGATGGGAAGTAGTGGCATGTTCAGCAGCCTGTTTAATATTTTCGTTAAGATTTTCAATGTTAGATTCAATATCACCTGGTGTTCTTAGCTCAATATTTTCCGTACAATGGCTACTGAGGTATTTTTTGAACCCCAGCCAATTAACACGGTTGATCATCTTCACATATGGGACAGGGAAGTCACTTCTTAGTGGTCTACAAATTGTAACAATCGTGGTAGAATGATCGGAGGAGAGATCTACAGAAGCTTCAACATGAGTTAATTCCCTAGTGATATTTTTCATGACTCCGATATATTTAACATCCGGAATTTATTGTATGGCCATTTTTGAAATTGTGTTGAACAATGCCCGACCTCTAGGTGTAATAAGACGCAAACCCTAAAACGTATGCTTTGCATTGTAGTCCCCAGCTGCTACAAAACAAGTGCCAAGAGATTTGTAGAATTCCTCGAATTGATCCTCAGTATTTGCGAATCTGTGAGGGGAGTAAATTGATGATATCACGAAATTTGTAACAAAATTTTCGACACAAATATTTGTTGCTTGTAGATGTTCTTCACAAATGTTATCAAGGACATAGTGTTTGAGTCTTGACTTAATTCGAATTGCTGACCCAACGCATGCTCTCCCCCTCGGGTCCTTTGAATCATATAGAGTTAACCATTTATTTTAAAAAAGCTCCTTGAATTCAAATGAGTCTCAGAGACCAACTATCAATATTTTTTTCCATGAGGAAGTGTGCAAGTTCATTTTTATGCTGGCAAACGGCATTTTGCGTTCCAGAAACATATTTTTAACATGTTCATGGTTTGTTAACTAATGCTTGCAGCAGTGTATTCTGCATTCGCAGCATTTCTTGCATCATGCTAGTCATATTTGTTGTAAGGTTGTTTATAGTTAGCACCAGATTCTCAAGGCGACTAAAGTTATAGCCTGAGTTTGCATTCGCTGAATAATTTTGCTAGAACTAGCCTTAGCAGTATCGGCATACGATACACGTAAAGTAACTGGTTGACTCACTTGAGCAAAAGAAGCGGAGTACGCGTTTAATGGTTGGGCTGGAGCTAATTTAGGTTTTTGACTCATAGTCTGTTTAACAAAAGAATATACAGGGCATCCTCTATAGTTAGCGGTGTGATTACCTCCACAATTACTAAATTTTTTTTCTGCTTGATCTTTTGGCTTAGTGCAGCTAGCAGTACCATGCAATTCACCGCAGATAACACAAACTGTAGGTAAATTGCAGTAAGTTTTTGTATGGCCATATTCTTGGCAATTATGGCACTGTACAGGACCTGAACGCTTACGTGGCTCTTCAACTGTGATTTTTCGGTGTAACAGAAACTTTACGCTATAAATTGGATGGGTTAAATTTTTTTTCAATTGTATGTCATTCCGCTCCAGTTCAATGCGAAATAGGGGTTGGGCGACCTCTGTTAATTACATTAGTAACATTTTTTACCTTAAATCCTTGGTGTAGAAGTGCACATTTTACTTCTTCGGGCTCAACATATGAATCTATGCCCTTTAGTACTATCTGTAGGCCTTTAGCACTCTTAAGTTGGTATGTGTAAAAGTTTGTTTTATTTTTTTCAAAATCATTTACAATTTTTCGGAAATTGTTTTCGTCATATATTTGGATTTTAGTTTTATCAATATTACCTCGTTTAATTGGAATTACGTGAAAAGTATTTTCATATTGGTCGACAGTAGTTTTGTTAGAAGCACATTAGAATTTGTTTCCCTCACATATATAGGTGGTGGCTTAAAAGACTTTTGAGATGATGAAGCGGTCTTGTCGTTATCGTCTTGCAATAATGAAAAACGATTTTGGCGATTCGTGGATGATGCGCTGTTATCCCTAGATATCTTTGGAACATATGAAATTTTAGAAGAATTCGGGCTTCGCCCACGCTTTACCACGGTTATATATCTGTCCATTCCGACTTGTACCTTAGGTTTTGAGCTACTGTTATCTGTAGTGATAACTTGGTTAGGTGATGAACAGCCCGAAGCGAATGATTTCAATGGCTTAACTGACGAAGTACTAGGCAACTGTAATGTTAAAGAATCACTAGTAGGCATTGGACAAAGCAAAGTTGATCGCTGTCGAAAAAGTGGATTTGTTGTTAGAAAAAGTCTATCATCAGATTTTTTATTTTTGTTAAGAGCTTCTGAACTCACAGTAAGTCTATCATCAGGTTTTTTATTTTTATTGTTATCATTATGAGCATCAGAATTCACAGTAAAATAGGCATTTCTGCCGTTATGACTCACTTCACATTTATTTGTTTTTGAGGTACTCATATAGAGTATTCCTCAAGGGCACTTTGATTGTGCTTGCGGCTTTTTTTGTTTTTGTTATTTATGACTAAGTAAAAAAATATTAGCGAAGCAATTAAAGCTTATTTATCAAAGTTAATAATATGTATTACGAATATTTTTTTTATTATATTTTTTTGTTTAGTATCTATGTAAGAAAAAACTCCGCTATGACGTTAGTTCACTATGAAGGTACAACGAGAACTGAACTAGAACTAGTGCAAAATTACACAAAAAGTTTATGGTGCAAAAGTAGTGCAAAGAATTTGAAATAGTAAAGATTTTGCACTATTACACAGAAAGTGGCAACGCTGCTTCATACAATATCAAATAAGAAAAATTAAGATCAAGAGAAATATTACAAACACACACACAATCTCATGTTTTGTTTCTTGTTTACTTGTAAGCTACCCTGAAGGAAACGTGGGGTTAAGTGTGCCCAAGTCACCACTTTTGTCGACTATTTTGGTGACATTGTCAATAGAGCATCTATTAGTATCGTTTTTAATGCGTAGAAAACATTTTTTCATGTACACACAACTATGATTCTTCTTGTTCTATTGGTTTGTTGAAAACAAAAATGACGTAAAGCAAAATTTAAGTGTTTATAAAAATTAGTTTAAGAAATCAAATTAAAAGGTGAATTTAAATGTATTGAACACTAATTTAAAAAATACATAAAAAGAATTTGCAAATAAGATATAAAATAACAATCCATATTGTAAGAAATAGAAAATGTTAAAATTAAATTAAAATTTTAAGCGAAAGTGCCATGAATTAGTCCCGGTTGTTGTATGTTTTTTTAATTATTAGTTCCATTTTTATATCTTTGATTAATAAAATACCAAAATGCGAGCAAAATACGCAATTTCATTATCAAAGGAGTATACTAGAATAACTAAAATGTGCTAGTGACTATCAGTTTTCAATGTCTTCATATGGTGCCTAAAGAACTATCTAATCAGTAGTTCCAATGTCAGTAGTTGCTTTTCAATGGCACGCACATGTTAAATGTCTATAGCAAAAAGCATTGAGTGGGGTATATTAGTCAGTAGTACTGGCGACAAAATCAATAGTGAATCAGTACTGATTCACTAGTGACATTTCCTGCAGGGTAATAAATGCGTGTGTAATATGTGTGCATGTAGTAGTAGCAACTTTAAACACTTATAGCTCCCAAAATACTAAACCGATTTCAATATAATATAGATTCCGCACATCTATACCGAAAAACCTTTAAAACCATATAAATATTTTTAAAATCGGTGCAGTAGTATCAGCGTAAAAGGGATTACAAAAAACATGTTTGCCTATTAATTATATAGAAGATAACTATTAATTCATGCATGTCGTAATATGATTATTATGAATATCAAAAGATAGTTAATATATAAAAATATATGACAAATAAAATATATGAAAGTAAAGTATACAAATAAATTATTAAAAGGTTATCACATTTTGTTTGTTAATTTTCTGATTCTTCCCCTTTATTCTTACAGTAATATTATTTTTGTCGTCAACGTCAATGACTCTATATGGTCCCTTGTAAATTGATTCTAGTTTGTGTGCAGTGTTATTTTACTTCTTGACCTACGGTAATTGTTAATACATACATAATTACCTTTATTATTATTAGAAGTTGTATGTATTTTTAAAGGAATACCTTCCCTTTTCTTTTATTATAAATATAAAATTTTGTTTATGTAGTATTTTAAGTTCATTTAACCAATGGTTTGTTATAAATTAATATTTAATGTAATTTCTGCTTATGTTGTATTCTAAGTTCATTAACCAATTTTTATTTACAAATTAATAAGTTTCATATTGCAATCAGTCATTTACCTTTAGATATTTTTATACTCATACAATTAATTCAGTCATTTACCTTTAAGAGTAGTATTACAATAATTCATAAAATGCAAAGTCAGGCTTTATGACAAGTGCTGAAAATGTACATTGCTATTAATTTTAATATAGACGTATGAAATTAAAATTGTATAAAAGACTGGGAAAAATAAAGAAATTATGGCAAACAAAAATTAACTTTCTTGATTGCTAGACTAGTCTTAGTGTTTCTACTAAGACTTAACTTCAACTAATATTAGCACATGGTGATTCTACCTGGGCTAAAAACAAAACAAAAAAAAAACACACACTCTGAGCTCCAAAGAAATCCTTTGGTGCTCAAACTTTTACACAGTTGTAAACGCAACATTTGGTGACCCCGACGGTCCTGTAGCAAGGTACAGGATTCCATCAACAGAAGACATTCTTCAATTCGACGGTCCTGTAGCAAGGTACAGGATTCCATCAACAGAAGACATATTTCAACACGACAGTCCTGTCACAAGGTACAGGATTGCATCATCAGACTACACATTTCAAATCGAAGGTCCTGTAGCAAGGTACAGGATTCCATCATCAACTATCGTTCCTTGTACATAAGCAATGGAATCGTTTGAAGACCTGGTAGCAGCCCAACAGAAGACGGCGGAGCAAATAGGGGCAATAATCCGCAATTTCAAAAAAGACTCGTCTACAAGAAAAACTTCAGAGTACTTCTTGGAGCGTCTACAGCGGCTTGACAAGGCATGGCAAGAATTTGAGACCACTGACAACAAAATAAGGTGCCTCTCAAATCTACCATTACAACACAATTATTTTACAGACCAATACTTACGTATCTCGGACGATACACTCAAATACAAAGAACTATTTGAGTCCGAAATTAAAAAAGCGAAGAAACCAACACCATCGATGAGACAAATATAAGAAGGAGCAAGCAGAGGTATGCAGGAAAAAACACTACCTGATGATATCACAAGCAAAGTTCTTCGAAATCAGCGGGCATTGACGAGAGCATTAAGACGAACTATGGATGAAGTCAGAACAGAGGGAAATCAACAGATAGCATATTATCAAGGCAAATTATCGCTCATTAATAAATATATGCACGAGTTCTCTACAAACAACGATACATTATGGCAATTGACTAATGAAGAACAAATAGACGGCTACACCTTGGATGAATTTTACGAATTGCAAGCTGAGGTGCACGACATTCAATGTGAGCTAGAGCAGCATGTGAATAATATCAGCGAAAATAATCCACGCAGCACTGAGCATTGTCAACCCCATCTTCCAAAAATTCAGATTCCGAAATTTAGCGGCAGTTACCTACAATGGGTAGCCTTTAAAGATCTGTATACCCAGCTAATCCACAACGCATCAATGAGCGAAGTTGAGAAAATGTTTTACTTAACTACACATCTAGCAGACGAACCAAAAGCACTAGTAAAACATTTGCCAATTTCAACAGCAAATTACGAAATTGCATGGAACATTTTGGTTGATAGGTACGATAACAAAAGGCTCATTGTGACAACACTACTAAACAACTTGCTTTCTCATCCGCAAATAAAAATCGAAACGGCACAAGCACTAAAAATATACATGATGTCACTAAAGAATGCATCCATGGTTTAAGCGCGCAACGACTGCCAGTGGACAGTTGGGACGCCATAATTGTTCACATTTTATTGAAAAAACTCGATCAATCAACTCAAACTTTATTTGAGCAATTGCTAGAAAACAACAAAAACCTCGTAAGTCTAAAAGATCTTCTTAGATTTATAGAGCACCGTTTCCAAGCATTGGAAACACGTGGAAGGTCTCACGAATTTGGTGGGGGGAAGGATAGAGCCAAACTTATAACTGCAGCTACATCAACCCCAAACTGTAAAGTATGTGGAATGCCTGGGCATCCCATATATTACTGTGAAAAGTTTCTAAAAATGTCCCCATCTGGGAGACTACAATGGACACAAAAAAAGAAGCTTTGCGTCAACTGCTTTAAGTCAGATCATGCTGCCAAAGCATGCACGTCACGGTCTTGCTCAAAGTGCACAAAAAGACACAACACATTGTTGCACTTAGAGTTAGCAAGAGGAATTTCGGCAGAAGGAACACAAAAATTAGCGTCTGTATCGAATGAAAGCAAGCCAATCGTCGCTACAACAAACAAACAGGTCATCGACAACACTTACGTATTACTAGCCACTGCAAGAGTAAAGGCAGTTGGAGCCAATGGTCACACATGCACATTCCGAGCTTTATTAGATTCTGGATCACAAGTCAATTTGGTTACAACCCGCGTATTGAACAAACTCTCCTTGAATTCCTCAAACTCTTCATTGTGCATTGAAGGAATTGGCCGTAAAGTTCAAAACGTATCCCAACGAATCAATATAGAATTACATGCATATTCAGGCAGCTATGTAACCAGAATCGAAGCATTTGTTCTTCCAACCATTGTACCACCTCAGCCTACAAATTCGTTCGACACGTCAGATTGGAATCTTCCTGAAAATATTAAATTAGCTGATCCATGTTTCAATCAAATGGATAAAATTGACATATTGCTCGGAGCAGAATTTTACCATGAATTGATGCGCCCACAACAAATAAAGATCAATCAAAAACTGCCAATTCTCCAAAACACAGCTTTGGGTTGGATAGCCACGGGTAAATTACAAGAAAGAAACGGCAACGTGGTAACTTGTGCAGTGTTTACCCCAGAAGAGCAAACAACAAACCAGCTAATTGAAAAATTCTGGAAGCTTGAAGACACGAATAATACAGAACGAGCACTATCTTTGGCTGAGAAACGATGTGAGGATCATTTTGCACAAAACGTAAAAAGAAACGAGAATGGGAGATTCATTGTGCGCCTACCATTCTCAGAAAATCCATCCGTTCTCGGAAGTTCCAAATCAATGGTATTCAATCGATTTTTAGCATTGGAAAAACGATTGAACCTTAATCCTGATCTTAAAACAGGATACAACAATTTCATGTAGGAGTACGAAGACCTGGGGCACACGGTAGAAATACAAGAAGACGACATTCCTAATTTACATTATGTTATGCCGCACCACTGCGTACTGAAACCTGACAGCTCAACCACAAAACTAAGAGTAGTTTTTGACGCATCAGCTAAAACATCCAGCGGTTCCTGTTTAAATGACATAATACATGCCGGACCAACCGTACAAAGTGAGCTGTTTTCGGTACTGTTGCGATTTAGGATGCACAGAATTGTCTTCACTGCAGACATAGAGAAAATGTACCGGCAAATTCAAATCGATGACACGGACCAGATGTTCCAGCTCATCATATGGAGATACAACAAACATCAATACATAAAATATTATCGTCTTAAAACTGTAACATATGGCACGTCCTCTGCACCATACCTAGCAACAAAATGCCTTCAACATTTAGCTATTCAAAACGCTACAAAATATCGACAAGGTGCTTCAATATTACGCGATGATTTTTATGTGGATGATTGCCTCACCGGAGCTGATTCTATTAACACAGCATTAGAGTCACAACGACAACTAAGCTTAATCCTAAGAGAAGCTGGTTTTAAGCTGCGGAAGTGGTGTTCAAATCATCCTCAGTTATTAAATGGAATTGCACCTGAAGACCAGGAAATTAACTTGGACTTAGACGAGAATTCAGATTGTTCAATTAAAACACTGGGATTAATATGGCTCCCAAAGTCTGATCAATTATGTGGATGGTCACAAAAGCCAACGGCCACAAGGGTAACAAAAAGAATAGTCAGTTCAGAACTAGCCAAAATCTTTGATCCTCTAGGGATTTTTGGGCCGGTAGTTGTACGAGCCAAGATATTTTTGCAAGAGCTGTGGCAATTACCGCTTTCATGGGATGACGAGTTACCCATGAATCTTCAGAATGAATGGAATAAATTTCGCACAAATATAGAAACCCTAAACAAAATAAAAATAGAAAGATTCGTATTAAAAAACGGAAACCCAGTCTCTACAGAAATTCATACGTTTGTCGATGCATCTGAACGAGCCTATGGAACAGCAATCTACATTCGTTCAACATATCAAGACAAAACTGTTTTAACCAGACTGCTATGTGCCAAGTCCCGAGTAGCACCCATAAAAAGGCAAACGCTGCCTCGCTTGGAATTATGCGCCGCGGTATTAGGTGTTGAACTAACAAGTAGGGTAAAAGAAGATCTTCGTCTGCAAAATATAGCAAACTTTTTTTGGTCGGACTCAAAAATTGTTCTTGCTTGGATAAATTCGTCAGCAGCATCCTTTCACACCTTTGTAGCAAACAGGATAACAAAAATTCAAGGTCTAAGCGATTCACATCAATGGCGACACGTTAGGTCTAAAGAAAATCCAGCCGACGCAATATCTCGAGGAATAGCACCCGAAAACCTATCACAACATTCAATGTGGTTTTATGGCCCTCTATTTCTTTCGGGACAACGGAGTGAATGGACAACTTCAACTTCACAAGCAATTGAGACACCTTGCGACGAAGAACGTAAGGTGGCTAAGCATGTTCTAACAACAACCGCCTTGCAGCAAAATTATGCAGACATTATAAATCAGATAAACCACCGGAACTCATTTAAAACTCTTCAACACACGATTGGTTATGTGTTGAGATTTATTAGAAATTCCAAAACTACAAATATTTATCGGTCAACCAAAAGGGAGCTTGACGCATTCGAATTAGAAGAAGCGCTGAACATTATCATCAAGATCATCCAAGCCGCTGAGTTTGGGGAAGAACTAGAAAGGCTATCACATCAAACACCTGTACATAAATCAAGTCCCTTGGCCTCTTTAAACCCATTCATGGATGAGCATCAGATAATGCGCGTGGGTGGTCGTTTGGAGCAGTCAACATTATCGTTCAAGGCAAAACATCCTGCGATTTTGACTCATAATCACCCTATGACAAAGTTATTGATGCACAATCTACACGAAGAGAATCGTCATTGTGGTTCACTGTCATTGTTGGCAGCATCCAGGTCACAATTCTGGATTACAAACGGGAAATCACTGGCACGAAGTACCGTCCACAAATGCATACGATGCACTAAAGCTAGGCCGGTGCTTTTCAAACAATTAATGGGAAACCTTCCGACAGATAGAGTAACCCCAGCACGTCCCTTCATAACCACAGGAGTGGATTATTTTGGCCCAATATGGATCCATCACAAGATCAGGGGCAAAAGGCCAGACAAGGCCTATATCGCAGTATTTTGTTGCTTCGCGACTAAGGCCATTCACATGGAAGTAGTATCAAATCTGTCTACAGAAGCATTCATAGGCGCACTACGACGTTTCATCAGCAGAAGAGGCCACTGTCAGACTTTGTATTGCGACAATGCTACTAACTTCGTGGGAGCAAACAATAAAATTACTGAATTAAAAGAATCAATATATTCTCAATCAGCGCAAGAGAAGATTACACGAGTATGTAGCAATCAGTCAATAAATTTTAAATTCATTCCACCAAGAGCCCCTCACTTTGGTGGACTTTGGGAAGCGGCTGTCAAATCCGCCAAGCACCTTTTATTGAGAAGTGTGTCAGCTGCATCACTTACATATGAAGAATTGGAAACAATAGTGGTTGAAATAGAAGCAATCTTAAATTCACGGCCACTGATCCCTCTTTCATCAAGCTACTATGATCTTGAAGCTATTACCCCAGGCCACTTTTTAGTAGGGGAACCCTTGACATCAGCAGTAGGTATAAATGCGCAACCCCCAAGCATATCATTAGATGCAAGATGGAAAATAACTTCAGAAATCAAACATAAATTCTGGAAGGAGTGGACTCAAAACTATTTACATGAGCTACAGCAAAGGGGGAAATGGAAGTCTACTTCACCGAACGTCATTGAAGGCATGCTTGTTATCCTCAAGGAAGATAATACTCCAGTGCTCCAATGGCCACGGGGTAGAATCAACCGCATTTACAAAGGAGATGATGGACTTATCAGGGTATGCGACGTCAAAACAGCAAAGGGAATTTTCAAGAGGCCAATACACAGACTTGCACCGTTGTTCAACGACTCCCTCACAGAAAATTCCGGATATGACAACTCAAAGTCACAAAAGAGGCAAGGCTCAGCGGAAGTTAACATTATACAGCCAAAACGAAAGTTAGTGTCATATGCCTCCCTGGGAGTTTTCAATATGCTTTTTGTTTCACTCCTTCTGCTGCCGATAATATTAGCCTCTCCAATCAATATTACAGAATTTTCTTCCAATCCAGGATTATATTTCGAAGACATGGGCTCGACAAAGTTGATGACAGCTACTTGGAAATTCATTATATACTACGATTTAACACCCATTTGGGATATGAATAAGGTTCTTGAAATAGGTATAACATCATTTTCAAGGCTCTGCAAGCAATCGGTTGCTTTTGAATCATGTGAGACGCTTTCCATTCAACTTCAACATACTTGGGACAATCTTATTCAAGAATCAGACCTTTTAATTTCAAAAAGAAACCGGAGAGCTGCACTCGATATCGTTGGAAATATGGCCCATGCTCTATTTGGAGTCCTGGACTCAGATTATGCAGAGCAAATGGCTCAAACTATAGCTAACGTAAAGCAAAATGAAGAGTATCTACATCTGTTACTAAAAAATCAAACTTCAGTAATAGATTCTACCATTAACATTCTTAAGCAAAGCGAGAACAATACTAAAGTGCACTTTTCAGAACTTAAGAAAACCATCTATCAAGATCTAAATAAAGTTCAAAATGAGAATTCAAATCTACGACAAGTCCAAAATCTAATGTCTCTGGCAATTCAATTAAATACACTTGCCTCAGATTTACAAAGAATTGAAACAGAGCTGGTCGCTGCCCTCACGCATACGAACCATGGCAATATAAGCCCACTTATCCTTACACCAAAACAGTTAAGATCGGAGATTTCTAAAATTAAAGGACACCTTCCTATAGGCCGTCCATTACCAGTTGAAGACACCGACTTGCTAGAACTATACAAAATTATGAATGTTAAAGGCACAGTAACTAACACAAATGTAATTTTCGTTATTGAGTTACCATTGGTGGACCAAGGAAAATTTGAACTTTACAAGGTCATTGCAATACCCACACAAATAAACAACATGACCATTGTCATAACAACTGACATTAAATATCTTGCTGTTAATAACCACCGCGATGAATACCTGGCACTAAACATACTTCAATTCAATAAATGTACTGTAGTCATAGTCGACATATACATTTGTCCAGCATTGCAAATACAAATGGCCAAAGATTCCGGCAGTTATTCTTGTGAAATTGCTCTCTTCAACAACAAAACATCCCCTGATTGTAATTTTGGCTATATCCAGAACAATATCTCTTTTATTCCATTGCACAACGTAAACCAATGGCTGTATGCAACAACGAAACCTATAGAACTAACTGCAGTATGCGGCAATGATATCACACATATACAGGTCAAGACTTCTGGTATAATGACCATGAACTCAGCTTGTATAATAAAAGGAAAATTTCTTACCATTCGTGGACACGAAACTAGTGTCACTACTTTACGCAACTCCTATGCAACATTTGGTAATATCACCTCAATAGGAAAACCCTCTGAAATTAAGAAAATATTAGAACCAAACCTCGTCTTGGATACCAAATTGGACCAGCTTACCGATATTCAAAACCAACTTAGGCACATTAAGAATTCTTCACTTGAAATATATCAGCCAGCAATTCATCATCCAAACATAGGCTTTTTTGCTCTATTTCTATCGCTACTCATAATCCTAACACTTACTGCCTGGCAATTTCGAATCAAATGCAACAAAACTGCCTCAGTCAACCTAACACCGGCACCTCCAAGGCCAACACCACGTCATTCTATTTCTGAGGTTTAACACTACAGGTTTTCGCTGACTGCTCAACGCGGCGGAGAATGTTAATACATACATAATTACCTTTATTATTATTAGAAGTTGTATGTATTTTTAAAGGAATACTTTCCCTTTTCTTTTATTATAAATATGAAATTTTGTTTATGTAGTATTTTAAGTTCATTTAACCAATGGTTTGTTATAAATTAATATTTAATGTAATTTCTGCTTATGTTGTATTCTAAGTTCATTAACCAATTTTTATTTACAAATTAATAAGTTTCATATTGCAATCAGTCATTTACCTTTAGATATTTTTATACTCATACAATTAATTCAGTCATTTACCTTTAAGAGTAGTATTACAATAATTCATAAAATGCAAAGTCATGCTTTATGACAAGTGCTGAAAATGTACATTGCTATTAATTTTAATATAGACGTATGAAATTAAAATTGTATAAAAGACTGGGAAAAATAAAGAAATTGTGGCAAACAAAAATTAACTTTCTTGATTGCTAGACTAGTTTTAGTGTTTCTACTAAGACTTAACTTCAACTAATATTAGCACATGGTGATTCTACCTGCGCTAAAAACAAAACAAACAAAAAACACACACTCTGAGCTCCAAAGGAATCCTTTGGTGCTCAAACTTTTACACAGTTGTAAACGCAACAGTAATGTTAATGTTATTGAGGTTTTGGTCATGTGAATGTTTTTGATTTAGTTTTGCTTTGTTTATTAGATATTCTGCTCTTTTCAATGCAGTTTGCAGTCGGAATTTTACCTCGTTTGAATAGTTTTCAAAATTATATACAGTATCTACTTTCTCAGATGGTATTAGTGGATTATGGTTTGGAACGTTCGGAAAAATCAATTCAAATGGACAATATCCATGTACAGTTGAGGATATTGTGTTAAAAGCATATGTGAAATACCTTATCCATTTATCCCAATCGTTTTTAGATGTGTGAATGTATGAACGTATATATTCATTAAATGTAGGCTGGGATCTTTCAACCGTTCCTAGTGTTTGGTGATGGTAAGGGGCTGACATTGATCTTTTTATGTTTAGTAGTGTAAGAAGTTCTGAAAGTACTTGATTGTTGTATTACGTACCCATGTCAGGAAGTATTGTATTTATAGGTCCATAAATTAATATAAAATGTTCTACTAATGCCTTTGCAGTCGTCTTAGCAGACTTATCAGTTACGGGCACCGCTACAAGGTACTTGGTTAGGTCACATATTATTGTAATAATATATTGATTTCCCATTTCAGAAATAGGTACGGGTCCTACAGTGTCTATTATTACCGTTTGAAAGGGTTTCTGGGATGTTGGTGTTATAATCATATTTGGTTTTGTGTTTTGTAGTTTTATTAGTTTGGTTTTGAAGACATTTCTTTAAATATTGGTTAACATATTTGGTGATGTGCTTCCAATAATAAAATTTACGTAGTTTCTTAAGTAGTCTGTTTGTTCCAGGATGTCCGCCAAACATAGGATCATCATGATTTTTATTTTATTTTTCAATAAAAATTTTTGTTCTTCCCTATCTGATACGATGCTTATTCTGGGTGTGAGCGCTATTTGTAATTTATTTATATGGTGATTTGCTTTTTGTTTGAATTCTTCTATAGTTACGAGGCTAAATAAATGATCATTTAGATTAATTTGAATTTTGTTTAAATTTCTAATTATTGCTTCTCTTTCAAGGATTGAAAAAAATTTATCTAAATCAATATTTCAATTAGCAATAGTATTTCCTACATTAACTTTAGGTGCTAGCACTTGTTTGCCTCTTTTAAAAGAAATGGTATATATATGGTATTTTTCCGTTAGTATCCATTCTAAGCCTTACCCATTTCTTTACGAAATCAAACCCGATAGCTTCAAAAACTTTGGGCTTTTCGTGAATCATTTGTTTATCCGTTTTCTGAGTTTTATCTTTGGTCCTGTTTCCTGACTGAGCTCGTGTTGTTACCATTAGATCATTGTTGGTATAAGGAATTGATTTAATATTTCTAAAGTAAAGAGATAGCGCGTCCGCTCCTGAATTGTCTTTTTCTCTAATGTGTTCTATAACAAAATCATATTCCTCCAGATCCATACGTATTCTTCTTAACCTACTAGATGGATTTTTTAAAGAATATAAATATGTCAATGGTTTATGATCACTACGCACAATAAATTTGTTACCATACACGTATGGTCGAAAGTGATTAATTGCCCATTGGATTGCAATTAATTCCTGTTCTATTCATCGCCATTCGTCGGTCTGGGATAGTTTTTAACTGAATCATATTTGCTACTATCTGGCAAAATACCTTTGTCAGTACACCTATGACCCAAATATGTAACCTCAGATCTGAAAAAGTTACATTTGCCCGGATGTAATTTTAAGTTGCATTCTCTGCATCTTTGAAAAACTGTTTCCAAATTCTTAAGCATATGCTTTACTGAGCATCCTCTCACAATGACATCATCTATATAAATAAAGGCCTTAGAAGGTGTTAAACCTGTAAAAGCCAAATTCATTATCCTTCGGAAAGAATTTGGAGCCACTTTCAAGCCATATGGTAAACGCGTGAAACGAAATGAACCATTCTCCGTCGAAAAGGAAGTAATGTCTCTTGATTTTTTATCCAATCCTAAGTGATGAAATCCAGAAGTTAAATCCAAACAACAGAAAAATTTTGCTCTACCCAACTGGTCCAAAATATCCTCAAATAAAAATTTGCTAGTAAATCACCACTACTATTGATAGACTTTCTTGTAACTTGTCTCAGCACCTTTTACTATATGTTGTGCAGTTTATATTTGTTCACCGTAACGAAGTATTTCCACCAGATCTTTGTTGTTCTTAGTTCTCGTTGTATATTCATAGTGAACAGTCGACTTAGCGGAGTTTTTATATTATACTAAAGAAAATAAAATCATACGAAAAAATATTCATATTGTTATTGACAAATAAGCTTTATTTGCATTGCTAATATTTTTTACATAGTCATAAATAACAAAAGTGCCCTTGAGGAATACTCTATATGAGAACCTCAAAAACAAATAACTGTGAAGTGAGTTCTAATGGCAGAAATGCCTATTTTACTTTGAGTTCTGAAGCTCTCAATGAAAATAATAAGAATAAAAAATCTGATGATACACTTACTGAGAGCTCTGAAGCTCTTAATGAAAACAAACTAAAAAAAGAAATCTATTAATAATAGACTTTTTTTTAACGGCGAGGCCACTTTTTCGTCAGCGATCAACTTTGATGTGACCAATGCCAACTAGTGATTCGTTAACATTACAGTTGGCTAGTACTTCTACATATAACTCAGCGATATCATCCGCTTCGGGCTCGTGGTCATCACTTAACCAAGTTTTTACTGAACTTAAGAGCAGCCCAAAACCCAAAGCTAATACAAATGAAACTTAAACTAACTCAGATATATTGGTTGATTGGTAGAAATTCAACACTCAGCCTAGACTGCAAACTTTTATCATACAAGACGCTTTTGGAGCCAATACGGTGCTACGGAATTCAGTTATGGGGCACTGCTTCAACTTCTAATGTCGAGAGAATTCAGCGAAGGCAAAACAAAATTTTACGTTTTATAACATCGGCTCCATGGTACATCAAAAACTCGAATATACATCGTAATTTGAATATGCCACTAGTGATTGAAGAAATAGCAAAATACGCAGGCTAATATTTAACAAAACTGGAGTCACATCCTAATCCGCTTGCTTGTAACATCTTGAATTTTACTGGTCACATTCGCCTAAAAAAGAGGGACACAAGGGCTCTTATACTCAACGCTCCAGATGGGAATTCTTGAAAATATATATATATATTTTTTCTCTTTTTTGATTATCACTATTATGTATTAGTTATGACTATCACAGTGGTCGGGCCTAATACTTATTTTTTAGATTTAAGATTTGAATACTTATTGTTAGTTCATATTTAAAGATACAATAAATAAATAAATGTATTTAAAAAAAAATCATTGTTCTTGTTTTCTTCAGTTGATTTTCCGACTTCGTAACGTGCCACCAGGAGTGGAATGGTTGATAAAATTTTTTTTCCACCACACCATTTTAAATTGATATTGTTGTTAATATCCAGGTATTTTTTTTATTGATATATTTAGTATGTTTCTTAATTTTAAGTAATCTTTCTCATCCAGTCTTCCGTAAAAAAAAGTCCGTCCTTTTTATGTGAGCGAAGCCCGAATTCTTCAAAAGTTTCATCTGCTCCAAAGATGTCTAGGGATAAAGCGCATCATCTACCAAGCGTCAAAATCGTTTTTCGTTATTGCAAGTCACCGACGACAAGCCCGCTGCATCATCGCAAAAGTCTTTTAAGTCACCACCTATATATTTGAGAGAGAACAATTCTAACGCCCTAATTAAAAAATTAGTCTCCGCCATTGGTGAAAACGCATTTCATGTTATTCCAATAAAGCGTGGTAACATTGACGAAAGTAAAATTCAAATATACGAAGAAAAAGGTTTCCGCAAAATAGTGACTCTGAATTCGAAAAAAATAAAACAACTTTTTATACGTACCAGCTTAAGAGTGCCAAAGGTATGCAGATCGTATTAAGGCCCCGTTTAGACTATTATACAAGTATTAATAATTTTGTGGAAAATGCAGCTCTGACATGTTGAGTTGTTATTGTTTTTTTGAAACAACTATAAGACCAGGGATGCATTTTCGTCAAAAGTATTAATACTTGTATTATAGTCTGAGTGAACTTTAAAGGGCATTGACTCTTATGTTAATCCCGAAGATGTAAAAGATGCACTCATGATACAAGGATTTAAGGTAAAAAATGTTACCAACATAATCAATAGGGAGAAGATCCCCCAGCCTGTATTTCGTGTTGAATTGGAGCCGAATGATATACAGCTGAAAAAACCAGACACACCCAATTTATTGCCTAAAAGCGATCAGGTCCCGTACAGTGCCATAATTGTCAAGAATATGGCCACACAAAAACATACTGTAAATTACCCACTGTTTATGTTGTGTGCGGCGAATTACACGGCACTGCTAGTTGCAATAAGCCAAAAGATCAAAGTGATAAAAAATGCAGTAATTGTGGAGGTAATCACACCGCTAACTACAGAGGTTGACCTGTGTACTCTTTTGTCAAACAGACTATGGTGCAAAAACCCAAATTAGCTTCATCTCAATCAGCAAACGATTACTCCGCCACTTTTGTGCAAATGAGCCAACCAGTTACTTCCCGTGTATCGTATGCCGATGCTGCTAAAACAAATTCTATTCCCCCACAAAATGTTCCACCTCCAAATAATTCAACGAATGCAAACTAAAGCTTTAACTTTAGTCGCCTTGAAGCTACTATTGACAATTTGGTGCAAACTATAAACAACTTTACAACAAATATGACTACCATGATGCTGAGAATGCAGAATACTCTGCTTCAAGCATTAATTAACAAACCATGAACATGTTAAAAATATGTTTCTGGAACGCAAACGGCATTCGCCAACATAAAAATGAACTTGAGCACTTCCTTACGGAAAAAATATTGATATAATGTTGGTCTCTGAGACACATTTGACTTCGAGAAGCTTTTTCAAAATAAATGGCTACAATATGCATGATACAAAGGACCCTAGAGGGAGATGCGGTGGATCTGCAATTCTAATTAAGTCAAGAGTCAAGCACTATATCCTTGACAACGTTAGTGAAGAATATATGCAAGCTACGAATATTTTTGTGGAAAATTTTTGTTCTAATTTCGTGGTATCATCAATTTACTTACCTCCCAGATTTTCAGTTACCGAAGATCAGTATGAGAAGTTCTACAAATCGCTTGGATCTTGTTTCGTGGCAGCTGGAGACTACAATGCAAAACATACGTACTGGGGTTCGCGCCTTGTAACACCTAGAGGTCGAGCTTTGTTTAATACAATTTCAAAAATGGGCTTAGATGTTATTTCGAGTGGGGAGCCCACTTATTGGCCTACTGACGTACGAAAAATTCCATATGTTATTGATTTTGGCGTAATGAAAAATATTTCTAGGGATTTAATTAGTGTTGAAACTTCTCTAGATCTCTCCTCCGATCACTCCCCCACTATCGTTAAAATCTGTAACCCACTAAGAAGTGACTTACCTCACCCATATATGAAGATGATCAATCGTGTTAATTGGTTTGGATTCAAAAAATATCTTAGTAGTCATTGCACGGAAAATATTGCGCTAAGAACACCCAATGACATTGAAACTAACATTGCCAATCTTAACGAAATTATTAAACAGGCTGCTGAACATGCCACTATCTCCCATCCGCAGTCTGGGTTTAATAAAATTTATTCCAGGGATATTGAACATCTCGTATGTGAAAAAAGAAGAGCTAGAAGGGAATGGCGACAGCACAGATCACCCCAACATAAACTCAGACTTAAAGAATGTTCTAAACGACTTCAAGAGTTGCTTGCATCTGAAAAAACTGCATCTCTTAAAAATTATTTGGAAAGCCTTGATGTCACACCAACATCTAATTACTCTTTGTGGCGCGCTGCTAGAAAGCTTAAAACAACCGTTGAGTTTAAGCCACCTCTGCGCACATCTACCGGAGGTTGGGCAAGAAACCATACGGAAAAATGTAAAATATTTGCTGAGCATTTAAAATCCGTATTTACCCCAAATACATGTACTGGTGTTGCTGATTTGCCGAGTGTAGTTGCTCTACCCTCTCGAGCCTTAAAGTTTAAGATGCGCGATGTACATAAAGAAATTGCTGAACTCAAGCCAAAGAAAGCTCCAGGTATTGATGGAATTAGTAACAAGATGCTGATGAACTTGCCGCATATTGCAATAAGAAGCTTGCTGTTTATTTCTAATGCCATATTACGACTGGAGTATTATCCGCAACTCTGGAAGCTTGCAAAAATCAAAATCATTCCAAAGCCGGGCAAAGATCTTACTAAAGCTGAGCCATATAGGCCAATAAGTTTGCTGTCAACTATGTCAAAACTCTTCGAAAAGCTGCTCATGACAAAATTGTCCCCAATTTTAACTGATAGTGGGTGCATCCCAGACCATCAATTTGGTTTTAGAAGTCAGCATAGCACCATTGAACAAACTCATACATTGGTGAAATTTATAAGAAGCACTTTTGAAGAAAAAATTAATTGTTCTGCCCTGTTTATTGAAGTTTCTCAGGCATTTGATAAAGTGTGGCATGAAGGCCTAATTTTAAAATTGAAATTATATCTACCAATAAATTTAGTGAATTTATTAGAAAGTTACATTACTACCCGGAAGTTCACGGTTGTGGAAGGAGAATTCATGAGTGTGCCTGAATCTATATCATCCGGTGTACCACAGGGTAGCATACTGGGGCCAGTTTTGTATTTGATCTATACTTGTGATATGCCTTTGAGCAGCAATATCCATACATCTACGTTTTCCGATGATACAGCCTGCCTTAGTATGCATGAAAACCCTATCGAGGCTTCCCGATATCTACAAGAACATATTACACAGTTGGAAATTGGGTTGAACTAATGGAGAATTAAGGTAAATGAACAAAAGTGTGTCCATATAACGTTTACCCTAAGAAGATATACTTGTTCCCCAATTCGAATCAATAATCAAAATACTCCTTAACATTCCCAAGTGAAATACCTTGGTATACACCTTGATCGAAGGCTTACATGGAAACATCATATTGACTTTAAGCTAACTCAGATGAATCTTAAGTTATCTCAAATACACTGGTTGATTGGCAGAAATTCAACACCTAGCCTGGACTGTAAACTTTTAATATACATACAAGTCGCTTTTGAAGCCAATATGGTGTTACGGTATCCAGTTATGGGACACTGCTTCAGCTTCCAATGTAGAGGGAATCCAACGAAGGCAAAACAAAATTTTACGGTTAACATCGGCTCCATGGTACATCAAAAATTCTAATATACATCGTGATTTAAATATGCATCTAGTGATTGAAGAAATTGCAAAATACGCAGGCAAATATTTAACAAAACTCGAGTCACATCCTAATCCGCTTGCTCGTAATATTTTGGACTTTACTGGATACATCCGCTTAAAAAAGAGAGACACAAGGGCTCTATTACTCAGCATCCCAGATGGGATTTCTTGAAAATACTTTTTTATAAATTTTTTTCTTTTTTGATTATCACTACTTATGTGTTATTTATAACTATTAACAAGTTTATGTCCGACAGTGGTCGGTCCTAATAATTATATTTTAGATTTAAAATTTGAATACTTATTGTTAGTTCATATTTGAAGATACAATAAATAAATACATGTATTAAAACAAACAAAAAAATAAATAAATCTCAATTTATATTTTATATCCAGAGCACTTTGTTATTTGAACTCTTTCGTTGATTTATTATTCAATAGGTTTAAGTAAATAGCTGTCATTGTTTCATATTGTTTTTTTAGAATTTATGTAATTGTTGTTTGTTTAAATTTTCAGTTCAGTTTTTTGCACTTTTACAAAAATGAGTCGTCATCACTTTAAATTGTGTTCGCTTTTTTATATTAAAGTTTTATGTTTTTATGTTTAAAACACTTATTTTTCCTTATATTTTCAGTGCATATTTTAATGTGAGTTCTGAAGCTCTTAATGAAAATAATAAAAATAAAAAATATGTTGATATGCTTACTGAGAGCTCTGAAACTCTTAATGAAAACAAAATAAATAAGAAATCTGATAATAGACTTTTTTAACGGCAAAGCCACTTTTTCGTCAGCGATCAACTTCGCTTTGTCCAATGCCAACTAGTGATTTGTTAACATTACCGTTGGCTAGTACTTCTACAATTAACTCAGCGATATAATCGGCTTCGGGCTCGTGGTCATCACTTAACCAAGTTTTCACTGAAGTTAAGAGCAGCCCAAAATCCAAGGTCCAAGTCGGAATGGACAGATATATAACTGTGGTAAAGCGCAGGCGAAGCCCAAAGTCTTCCAAATTTCTTCTGCTCCAAAAATATCTAGGGATAACAGCGCATCCGCTACTAACCATCGAAACTAGTATTGTGTTAATGGCGGAGGACGACATGTCTTGGGAATGCAAAACCGGGAAGAACATGTCGTCCTCCGTCATTAATACAAAAATTATGGCAACCCTATACAAATGGGGGGATTTTCATGCTGATATTTTCTTGGCTGTGTGTGTATGTATGGAAGATTGATTCTTTCTGTGTATGTGTACAGCTTTTGTTGTTATGGTAGAGAAACGTGCTTACAGTACATGGATGTATGTATATGTGGGTTAGACTGGTCGCATCTTGTATGGTATTTTTTATTTTTTTTTAATTTAATTGTTTGCGCTGCTTAAAATATGAGGTTTGGTGTAAGAAATCATGTCCTAATTTTTCAGCTTAATCTGACGGTGACTAGTCGTGCCTAGTGGGGCCCAAAGTTTATTAATAGTTTTTGGTATTGAATCTAATATTGCCAACTTTAATATTATAATAATTAATTCGACCTTTAAGTTTAATATATACATGTTTTATTTAAGCTTTAGGTCCTTTTGTAAATAATTGATAACAATATTTATTATTTTATCGATATTGTACGTGTATGTGTAGATTCACAACGTTGCAGCGAAATATCGATAAAATAATAAATATTGTTATCAATCATTTACAAAAGGGCCTAATACCATGTTCAGACGGCAACATGAAACACTTGGTTCACTTTCTGAACCACGATTGCCAACCATGCCGTTCAAACGACACATTCGTGGTTCGTCTTGACAAATATTTTTGCTGCAGTGATGCCAACTTATCCATTTCCGGGTTATATTTAACACGTTTGCAGTCACTCAAAACTCGAAAATAATGTATGCACCAAACTAAAAAAACCCGCAAATCTAGCACTTTTTACAATTATCTTTCAGCCCTTTTAGACTTTTTTACTTATTGTTCAATGTGGCTACATTTTAATCTTTTTGAACTTTTTTCCCTTTAATATAGCAATATCGACTTTTTATTAATTTTATTTTGCTAGTTTGCTTAGCCAATTTAAAAGAGAAGAATAATATAAGGAAGAATCTAGAATAATCAGCTATTTCTTCCAAATTGTTCGTGCTTTGAAAGATATTCAGTATATATATATATACATATATTTTTAGAATTTAGCACTTTTTCAAACAAATTTAAGCGTTTTGAGTATCAATAATTGGCATCACTGTTTTGATGTATGTGTGTACTGATATACATACATCCATATATACATACGTGAATAGTTGGCACGAGTTTTATATGCTGTGTTATTTACTTTTTTACTGTGGATAAACAAATTAAGAAAAAATAATCAATAAAATGTGTTCCATGCATCCATCCATTTTTTTGGTTTGTTTTTTATTTACTCATGTGTACACGTGTATGTTTATGTGTTTACTCGTTTTATTTTGATAGCTAGTTCAGATAAATTAGCGATAATTTGTTATTAAGACTAGGGATGATAGCAATTTCTGCATGGTCCGCACCAAGGTTAAAAGTGAACCAAGTTGGTTCGCTCTCAAAAATTTGTATGGCGAACAATTTTGATTCAATTAAGATTCGACCGCGAACCTCGAAAATTTGCTGTCCGTGTGAACATGGTATAACACCGTCTTTTCGAAACGAATAATTTCGCCTTTTTCGATATCAGACAAGCAAAAACAGAGTGGCATTTCAACTATATGACTAACATGCAATGTAAAGATGTATATTTATTTATTTATTAAACATATTAATGCAAAGTAAATTTGCATAATATGGTGTTGCACAAATATGGGCGGAGTAACGTAGACCATATGCCCAATATGGTATTAACAGTATTTTAAAAGGTTTTGTGACTGAATGTACACGACCTATGCCTTCACATAGGAAGTAGGCAACGTTGTTGTTAAAGAAATTCCACAAAAAACCGCAAGATTATACGGTTATCCGTGGCAGATCAGTCAACCAGTGCGAGCGAGATGAAAAACTCTAGAAGGCCAAACAACACACACAAGCCTGACCGCACTTAAGAAGTTATTACGATGACGCGAGAGATGTTCCCCGATCCAGAGCTGCTTAACGACTGTATATAAATTAATCATATCATGAAGAAAAAACGGAAAAACCCGTTAGCTAAATAAAAGGTGAGTTTTTAATAATGCACCATTTTGAAAAATATTACTTATTGTAACGTTTTATTAAGCGTAAAACAATAAAGTTGCTTAACTAATGCTACTTTTATTAATTTTTCACGATCTTTCAGAATCAATAGCTTAATTGTTATAAAAATCAATAGCTTAATTGTTATATAAATCTAATAAGTTTACAAAAATATGCGACTAAAATAGTAATATACTATTAGCCCTGTCAAATTAGCTCAAAAGAAAGGCATACCCTTGCATTAAAAATTTCATTCAATGCCAAAGCGCACAAAAATGGAGTTTTTAGATTTTTTGTCCACTTTTTTCAGTTGTATATCTCAGGAAGCTTTCATTGTTAAACTCTCAATCCTCGCATATGAGGTTATATGAATTAATACTAATTCTAATGGTTGAAATTTCATTAATTTAAGATTGTGGGGAAGAAAATATAAAGGGGGGAGGGAACCGACGAATGGATTCGTGTAAATATACACACTGTGTGCATCGGATGGAACTTGGCTTGGTGCACTCAGTGATTCCAAATATTTATGACCCAAACGCGCTATTGTCCTTCTCAAAACGCGCTAGAACGCCTTAAGTTACAGCATTGTCAAGTATTTATGGGCACAGCAAGCTTTTTTCCTACGCGCTAAATAAAATTTTAATAAAAGGCGATGTATGTATTAGTAAATGCAATAGTTTTTTTAGTAACTATTTTTTTAGATTTGCAGCATTGCTTTTTTGAAATTATATCCTAAATAAATAAAATCATTTAATACAGAATCCGAATCGCCTTGCAAAAAAAACTTTGTAACAACAACTAAATTGTCGAATAGTTTTGCGATTCAAATGCTTTTTCTACTTTAGCTGGAATATATTCTTAATAAGTTTTGTAATTTTTTTGGGTCAGGAGTACAAGTAATGTTTGTAAAATTTCAAAATATGTGCCATTTACAGTATTAAAATGCGTTTTTAATTCTAACCATAGTCAATGGAATTATATTTTCGACATCAGAATCAGTAACCAATTTAAAAAATGTTGTCAGAGCTTTGGATTATAGAAAATTGTTAAATTTATACTAAAAAAGAAAAAAAATATTGAACTTAAATAATGTTATTGACTTTATTCAAAACGCGCATTTTTTATTAAACGCCCTAAGACGAAAAGAGCGCGTTGGGCATAGTTAAAACGCGCTAATTGGTATTGGCTAATTGGTATGGATACACTACCGTGCGCCTGTAAATGTAAATGAAAATTCCTATCTGGCAATGTTTTGATTCATTACCATTTAATGATGATAGGTACACACTTTGAAAAGTGTTTACGCAACATATTGCAATCTACAATGAAACCATCAATATAAACTATAAACCTCACATAAACAATGCAATCTGCCTAGTTGCATAAACACATTTTTAAGTGTGTACCCACCACAAGAAACATCAAGTGACAAACGTAAGTACATATGAACGACACTATCGAGTGACTGATTTCCGATTGCTTAGATTTTCTTGCGATATCGTTAAATAGGCAGTTATTTTAATTTAATTAATTTTTATATTTCTTTAAATAATACAATACTCACATGATTTGTACATAATTTGGAAGTGTGGGTACTCGATCTAAATGTTTTTTGCCACAATCGAAATAATCATTCAAACATTTACATTCTTTGGGACAATTTAAGTTAGTATTTGGCGTTAGAGAAATTGATTGTTGTTTTTTAGTTGACGCTGCGCCGTTACTACTTATAATACCAGCAGCAACTAAAGCCTTTTCGGCCTTTTCATATTGTTGGCCATCATCGGCAACAAAACCGGTAGTTTCCAATATAATGTTTCGTGGCATGGAAATGTTTATGAAACCATCATCGTCATCATTTTTATAATTGTAATTGTCATCATCTTCGTCATGGTTATTATCCTTAAGATGACGATGTGGTGGTCGTTGATGGCGATTGTAACGTTTTTTTTCCTTGAGATTTTTCGTATGAAGTGCTGAAGAAAATTTTCTAGTATCCTGTGTTGATTGTTGCCTGCCGCTAAGTTTTAGTAGTGCAAACATCTGTTGTTGCTGTAATTGTATTTGTTGTTGCTGCATTGATACAGCTGTTGCCAAAGGAAAGATTGAGGTGGATGTTGACGTTGATGGTGCTGCTGATGACGAAAGTATTATAGAGATCGGATTATTGTTATTGGTTGTTTGTGAAGCTTGTGCAGATGCTGCGTGAATGAAATCATTTAAGGGTGGTATTTGCAGGCCTTGCATTGTTGCCGATGTAGCTGGAATAGTAGATGTTGCAACTGCGGCTGCCTCTGTGGTGTTTGGTACACAGGTCATTGTTAACACAAACATCGTTGTTAATAAGAAAATTTTTTCCAATATTTTTGTACCGAGTTTTATACAACAAAAATTTTTACTTCTAGTATTTAATATAATCCCCCATTTATTTTTAGTGGGCGCAGTTAGAGTTGTTTCATGCACTTTGGAATCGCAGGTTGTTGTTATTGCTGTGGCTGGTGATGTTTGATATATAATGCTGTTTTCGAGCTGTGATGTTATAGATTTTCGTCGCCGCTTACAATGTTTGTACGATTGTAGCAATTGCTGCTGACGTTGTTTGTAGTAGTTTGGTTGCACTTGTAGCCCATCACCATCTTCATCATAATTGAAATGTTCTTGCCTTGCTCTTGATTGCATGGTCAATTTAATGTTTGCCTTCATTTTGTACCTCTTATTTTCAATTTATTTTCTTTTTTATAAATTATTCTTTACAATTTATTTAATCATTAATTTATATTTTTTTTTATAAAATTTATTTATTACATACCATTAAAAAGTAATGGACAAAATAATTTATTTGTTTAATAATTTTATATCATGATTATTTGATTTTATCGTTCCATAATTGAAGAGGAGTGGCTGTGTGATACAAAAAAAGCACACACAACGGCTTCTGAAGTTGTTCTTGCTGTTGCTGTCGCTAATAACATTGAATATACATACATACATATAGCCGTCAGTGTGTATTGATTGGTTTATTTGTCGTCCATAAAGTTTAATTGACAGATGTTTTGGGATTTTACTGGTATTGAAGTTCATTAATTTCATTTGAATACATTTCTGAAAGTTTGCATCTGAAAATACAGCGAAAAGAACAAAAATTAAGTATAATATACATACATAAACATATTCAAAGTGTCATTGAAAATCTGTTAAATAATGAAATTAATTTGTGGCCTAAAATATTCTGTCACAACTAGACAATATAGAATGTACATTAGAGTGGGTTAATTTTGTTTGTCAACAGGGTTCTAGCAAAAGTGAAATCTACACAAAATTCTAAGAATATTATCCTGAGAAACTACACAGCAAAGAACTATACATTACCATCTGAACTACTTGCCATATAATGACTTATTTTTGATGTGTAAACCAGGGAAAGCCAACCGATACAAATTTTTTTTTGATACTCCTGCACATATCGAACATTTTTTATTCATTAATTCTCATACTTGCGTATACCGCTGCACACTTTATTTCATACTTGTATGTATCGATGCGCATTCTTCGTAATATGCTGCATATCTACGCGATTTTTTAAATATTTTTTGATAAGTGTGGCCAGAAATACTAGTTTGTAATTGTTGAAGTACTAACATTTTTTTCAAACTATTTTAACACAAAATTCAATAATGCTGTTTTACCTACACCACTTTCTTCGTCTTCCCTATACCTATGTATGCCCTAATAAATATTTACGGAAGCTACTGTGAGTGTGAAAACACGTTCCATTTTAAATGAATCTGAGCTAAAAGCCGAATTAGTGGAAGAATGGTATTCCTTAAAATTTTACCAATTTTTAAACAATTTAGCGCTTTTTGCAATCTTGCAATTTGTCGTCAATTTTCGTGATAAGTGACTTTTCAGCCAAATCTTGCCCTTTTTTTACAAATTTTTAATCAATCTATGTATCTATTTGATGTTATCGAATTTCAGAGAGCTTTTTCTATTTTCGCAATAAAATGGATTATTCTCAATTCTTTGATTTTTTACTTTTTTAAAGATTTTGAATCAGTATAAGACTTTGATGTCTTTTTGATGTTACTTAGTTTTTGCGAATTTTTGATATCGTCGCAAATTTTTTAAAGTTTTTGACATTCCTTTTTTAGCGTTTTTTAATATATTTGCAAGTTTTTTTCAATTAAGAAATTATTGGCCAATTTTCGCAACTTTTTGTACATGGATACTTTCTGATAGTTGAAATCTAATAAGTTTTTCGTTTAAATTTTTTTAGTTTCTGCAAATTTTTTAAATATATTTTGGAAGTTTTCGCGATTTATATCGTATAAGCCAATTTTCGAGTTATTGCTTTTTTGCGGTTTATATAATCAGCTTTAGAGGATTTTTCTATTGTTTTAATCCTTGCAAGTTTATATAACTTCTGCTTTTTAGTAGAAATTTTCATGAATTTGGGTGTATAAAAATTTTTTCTTTTGTCAATAAATGATAAACTGTGGCATGAAGGCCTGATTTTGAAATTGAAGACATACTTACCAATTAACATTCTAAATCTTTTGGAAAGTTACATTCTTGCACGAAAATTTACATTTGTGGAAGGACACTTTATGAGTATGCCTGAAACTATCTCATCCGGTGTGCCACAGAGGAGTATACTGGGGCCATTTTTACATTTGATTTATACTTATGATATGCCTGTGAGCAGTAGTATCCACACTTCTACATTTGCCGCCGATACAGCCAGCCTTAGTGTGCACGAAAACCCTGATGAGGCATCCCGAAAACTCTAGGAACACATTAGCCAGATAAAACTATGGTTAAACTTATGGAGAATTAAGGTAAATGAACAAAAGTGTGTTCTGTGTTACGCACAGATACTTGTTTCCACATTCGGATTAATAATCAAGTTGTTCTTCAACATTCACATATAAAATATCTTGGTATACACCTCGATCGACGGCTTACATGGAAACATCACATTGACTATAAGTTAACTCAAATGAAACTAAAATTAACTCAGGTACATTGGCTGATTGGCAGACACTCAGCTTAGACTGCAAACTTTTAATATACAAGTCGCTTTTAAAGCCAATATGGTGTTACGGTATCCAGTTATGGGGGACTGCTTCTGCTTCCAATGTAGAGAGAATTCAACGAAGACAAAACAAAATATTAAGGTTAATAACATCTGCTCCATTGTACATTAAGAATTCAAATATACATCGTGATTTAAATATGCCACTAGTGAATGAAGAAATTGAAAAATACGCAGGCAAATATCTAACAAAACTGGAGTCACATCCTAATCCGCTTGCTCGTAATATTTTGAACTTTACTGGACACATCCACTTAAAAAAGAGAGATACAAGGGCTCTAATACTAAACACTCCGGATGAAGCTGCTTGAAAATACTTTTTTTTGCTTATCACTACTTATGTATTATTTATAACTATCACTAAGTTATGTCTGACATTGGTCGGGCCTACTAATTATATTTCAGATTTAAGATTTGAATACTTATTGTTAGTTCATATATGAAGATACAATAAATAAAAACATGCATTAAAAAAAAATTGTCAATAGGAGGCCTGAAGAACCAAATTAGATCAAAAAAGGTGTCCAAAATGCTTCAGAGATTCATGCAACGTCATTTTTTATATATCACTCTCTTCTCAAGCGCTTGAGGAGTTGGCAAAAAAAAATGCACAATATAAATTAGGTACTTGTTAAATTTATACACACTGATTTTTTTATATACATACATACTTGGTAAGATTGTTCATATAGTCATAGTCGTCATTACATGCTTGTGCGCACACGTATTGATACGAATATCTATATCACATTTGTTTGATCGAACTAGCACTTATCGATATGCGCACTTATTTGTGCTAATGGCTATATGTAAGCATGCTTGTTGATGCGAGTGTGCTATCATACTCATAGTCGACGGAGTATCGATATGTATTGAGCAGTCAGGGGAGTAAAAATCTTTTTCACAATACAATTACAAATTTTGCCTTAGATCACACCGCTTTGTCAAATCGGTGTGAGCTATGTATGCTTTAGTTTAATCATACCCTGCAGGAAACGTCAATAGTAAAATTATACTGATTACCTATTGACGATGTCACCAGTACTACTGACACATTATGCCCTACGAAATCTACCAGGAGACTATATCAATACTGCCTAGGTAGTTCTTGTGGAACCATATGTGGAAAATGTCAATAGTAAGATTGTAGTGACTTACTATTGACGATATCACCACTATGTGGGAAATGCCCGTAGTAAAACTATTGATTTAAATTGTATATTTTGCTGAATTAGTAAAGTCAAACACATACGTATGAATTTGAAACTGTGACAAATCTTTCACTCATGGCAAAAAATCTTCCACAGGTTAAAAAAATGCCCTTAATTGGCATTTTCACTAAAAAATTTTAGTTTTCACATTTTTTAGATATTAACCTTTGAATTTTATTTCTCAAACTAATTTTTATAAACACTTACGGCCTTATTTATAAAACTTAAAAAGTCTTTATAAAGATTTTCATACAAAATTTTTCTTTAAAAGCCTTTTTAATGTTTATAAATAAGGCTGTTAAATTTTTCATGACGCAAATTTTATTTTCAACAAACCAATAAAACATTAAGAGAACGCATATATGTGTGTATCTGAAAAAATATTTTCTACATATCAAAAACAATATTAATATGTAGACGCTCTATTGACAATGTCACCAAAATAGTCGACAAAAGTGGTGACTTGGGGACACATTACCCCACGTTTCCTTCAGGGTACGAACAAGAAGCGTTACTGTTGGTGCTACTAAAGTAGCAATTTGCCACTTTTTCTACTGCTTGGATACTATTGTGCTACTTTAACAAAATGCACCAAAATTTGATACGTTTTCTAATTTTAGCCTCTTTTTGATTCTTTTTACTTAATGAAGATGTACTTTTTCCTACTATCGGTTTTATTAATATATAAGTTATGTTGTTTTAATATATTGGCTTGTAAGCAAGCTTATAAGGCATTATTTTTCTTGTGATACGTGTTTAGCTTATGCATATCTTTCGAGTAATTAATATGCCCAGGTTTGATTATATTCGTATGAGTATGTAAACATAATTACATACATATTTACATATGTATGTAGGTAAGAGTGGCCGTTATTTACTTTTTATTGATTTCTTTTACTCTTTTATTGATTTTTTTACTCTCTTAAAAAATAATACAAAAAAATTTCATAGCGATAAGTTGTGTTTTAGGGGGTACGTCCGCCCCTGAAAATTGGCCTTCAGCCCATTTTTCAATGAAATTTTTTGCATAGAATATGATACATGCCAATATTTTAGCTCTTCTAGTCTATAACATTAGTCTCAAAGAAAGTTTTTTGCTAAAATTAATATTTTAGGAAATAGTGAAGAAAATAACCAACAAAATACCAAATATTATATTTAACAAAATTTTATTTATATGAAAATTATTTTAGTAAGCGTTTACAATTAGGGTTTATATATATAAAATTATTTCTTATTTATATTTGGCCCAATTCATAAAAAATATTTCAGGTTTATTACAGGTTGTAGCAGACCAAAACAAAGCTTATGTCGATAGACAAAGAAGACCACAGCCAAATTTTGACATCGGTACTGAAGTACTAGTTACAACACATATTTTGAGTAACACAGGTAAGGGCATCTCATCCAAGTTTGTGCCTAAACGTGATGGCCCTAACCTCATCACGAAAAGATTGGGCCATCCTCGTATGAAGTGTCATCGCCAGACAACTTGACGATTTCACTTGGCACCGATATGCCTCGGCATTAACCAACACCAGTTCATCCCATGAAGAGACGTGGTCGACCTAGAAAATCCTAATGATGAAGCCTAAAAGATGTTGCCGTACTGCTCGGGTCGATATCCCGTACGCCAAAGGGGGAGACTGTATCAGACCACCTTTACATACTTATTTTATTATTCTTTTTGTTCATTTTTTTTGCTTTGTGTGTCTTACTTTATTTATTTATATTGCTTGTTTCATTTATTTAGTAATCAATTGCATGATTACTTTATTATGTTTTGTATGTCACTAGCATTTGTGACTGTTTAACTACAACACTGCAATATGGGAAGTGTTTGGTTAAAGCTCTTTCGTTGTATGTTTAAAGCAGCGTTGTCAACTCGGTGCTTTTGCACCGTTTTTAGTGCTTTTTTAAATTTTCGACGCGAAAAATTTTGAAGTTAGTGCTCAGTGCTTTTTAAAATTCATTTCGGTGCTTTTTGTTTCGAGTCGGTGGCACTAAACCAAAAATGCGTAGAAAAATTTCCTCAACTATTTTTTCTTTAGAAGAAATGTACATATACATATATAAAAAAATAAGCTCTGAACTTAAGTGGAGCATTTAAAAAAATTCTACCAAGTTTATACAAGGCTTGGTGAAGAAATAAGCGACATGTTTCCCTTAAACTTTAACATTTAAATCATAATTAATATAAAAAATGTTTTGTCACGTAACAAAGAAGACATAATTGAAGTATTTACACAAGTATAGTTTAATATCGAAATTTTGTCGTCTAGGGAAAATATAACTAGTCCACTATCGAGTTTTCAGTTGAGAATTATCGCATATTTATAATTTGATTGCATTCGACAAATACGTTTGTTTCGACGAAAAACTATTAAACATAAATTTTTTTTTGTAATAACTACAAAAGGCTTCGTCAAACTGATTTGAGAATTCACTGATTCTTATACAATTAAAATGTGTATCGGATGCCTCAAATTTATAGCTTTTAAAATGTATTGCAAAGTCAACCGATTATGATATTTTTTATATGCATATTTGTGTATAACAATTTTTTTTAAATATGATAATAATTAAAAGTTTAGTGCTTTTTTACTTAAATTACGCGCTTTTTTAGTGGTTGCAGTGCTTTTTGAAATTTAAAAGTTGACAACGCTGGTTTAAAGCTCTCTTGTTAATTTTTGAGATCATTGGTTGAGTAAAAGGTCTTTCTTGTGTGCAGCGATGCTAAGTTGGCATATTTTAGATTTACATTTAGCTCTTTTTGATTGCTTCTAACTCGAAATTTTTCGCTTTAGCTCTTTTTAATTGTGGAAACGACACGTTTGTGCCAAACGGATCGATCTTATAGTAAATTTTCCCGCTTTAACCCTATTGTTTCTGCTTTGGGCATTTACATTTTTGGCAACTATGTTTTTGCAAATGCAGATACTTTTTTTCGCAATTATGTAAGATACATATATTTATGTATTTAGGTATTTTAAATTGTAAAACCCCGTTTTTATTATAAAGTGTTCGTTTCTGAGTAATGAGAAAATTTTCCACAAATTATTGAAATGGAAAAAATATAGGAAAGCTTGGAAATCAAATCCCGCGTTTAAAAAAATGGATTAAACCAACAAAAGATCCTTCTAAAGCTAACTCTTTTTGAAAATGATTGTTCTTATATTGTAACTTAACGTATATACAAGTATATGTAAATGTGTATGGTTATATTGTTAATGCAAATAAATATTTGCGTCAATTGCTGTGAAATGATTTTATTTTAAATTATTATTTTTTATTTTTTCTTACTATTATGTTTATTAATGTAAAAAAATCTTGAAGTGCAAATTGAATAATAAATATGTACATTCATAGATTTAAAACGGAAAAATCTTGAGTTTTTAAATTTAGCTCTTTTTAGCTCTTTTTGGCTACTCAGTTGGCTCGTTTTGCCTTTGAATTTTTGGCATCACTGCTTGTGTGTATAAAAGCAGAGCACCAGACGCAGACATTTCATTCCGTATTTGCAGGTTCGCTTGGATGGTCAACAGCCAAACAAGACTAGCATACAATCTTCGTCATGACGATAGTTGTCGTTGATTGTTGCTAGATATGTTTGGCTGCTGAAATTAAAGTAGTGTTGGTCGCGATGGTGACTTACTTACTTTGAAATTCTTTGACTATTCATTCCCTATTTGCAGATTAAAACGATTTGGGTGAGAATAAAAGAAATCAACAAAAAAAATCTTCATACAACTAACGGCCACTCTAATATAGTACAATATACATATATTAAACAAATTTCGATGAAGTATAGTAAATTTTAATCAGTAAATTTTTTAATCGGGAAAATATAAAATTGATAGTGATACTTACATATATATTTAACAAAGGTAAATCAATAATTGTATACACTATCCTTTTTCTCATATTCCATTTCATTAAAAATACAATTTAAATAGCTGATATTCATAACAATCTCTGTCCAAGTAGATAAACGTGTGTGCTTCATCAGCTTCATGGCTGCACAGAAAAATGCGCATTTCCCCCACCTAAAAATCTAGCTTAATTTTTCTTATCTTCTTTAGAAAATCGCATTAATTACTAAAAATATTTCATTTCATAATAATAAAAATACTGAGCCTAAGCCCGACTAAGAAATTATTCCTGATTAAAAAAGTCACTATTAAACTTTTATATACTTCAAAAAATTGCTAAGCGCTAAAAGATTGATTGTATTTAAGTATTTATTTGGACCCAGTATTTATTAAATTTTCCGTTTTTTGTAATATAATAAGTGGACTTGATGTTTTTGTAAGAGAGTTCTCAAATTGCTTGGATAAAAATTTCTATCCAAAGTTATATACATTTGCTTTATATACATATCTTTAGTTTGTTCCCGCTCCTTTTCTCCTTTTTCCTTTTTCCGTTAATTAAAAAATGCAATGTACAAAAAATTTACAGAATTGTCTTGTGCCTCTTCCTTTAGAATTCAATATTCAGATATTTATTAAAAAATTAAAATCAAATAAGTCTAAAGTAAATAAGCTGAGTTAGTTTTTTGTAAATAAGTGCCAATGCTAAGAAAGCATTAAAACTACAGTAGTTCAATTTAATAACCTGACACCTAGGTTAAATACAACTTTTTCAATAAAACTAAAAATTTTTATGCGTAATTTAAAACTTTAATTCACTATTTAATTTATTTAAATAAACTTTGTAAAAAACCTAAAGAACAATGAAAATAAAATATTTTCGTTAAAAGTTAAAATAAAAACATTCTAAGAAATCTATTATTCGACATATTGTCATAATTATATTTTAATTTGAAATTTATTTGCTGGTGGTTCAGCTTGGTCAGGTTTGTGACTGTTCAAAATGTGTGGTTGAAGTCTACTGATGATTTGTTACAGCAACAATGAAATGCGTATATAGACCAAGCTGAACCACCAGCAAATAAATTTCAAAATAAAAATATTCTGATAAAAAAAAATTAACATCAAATTATTAACCGGACACTTCAAAATTATTTATGGGAGAAACTAAGTTTTTGTTGCTTTAATATTTCGTGGGTAGTCCTTTATTTTTAAGAATGTCCTTTAATCTCCTGGGAATTGATTCTACTAATTTTTTGCAGTAATCAGGCTCAATTTTCTCCCATTCTTCCTTGAGGCAGATTTTCAACTCAGCGACAGATGATATTGAACACGATTTTAATTATTTTCAAGATACGCCCATAAATTTTCTATGACATTAATGTCAGGAGATTGAGCCGGAGTTTCCAAAACTGTGGGACAGTTAGACAACAACCACATTCGAGTATTGTGCGCTTTGTGCTTCGGGTCATTGTCTTGATAAAATTTTAAATTGTCTGAAATGCCCAATTTTCTAACACTGGCTCCCAAATTTTCCTTCAATATTGCTATATATTTACATTGGTCCATTATTCCATCTATAAAATCCAGCTGACCGGTCCCCGCCGCTGACATAGATCCCCAAACCATCACACTTCCACAGCCATTCTTTATTGTAGAACGAAGATTACAAGCTCTAAGTTCTTCGTTTGGTTTTCTCCAAACGTACAATTGCCCATCCGAACGGAAAACGTTAAACTTACTTTCGTCTGTAAATAATACGGTACTCCAGTACGAAAAGTCATAATTTTTGTGTTCTTTGACGAAATTAAGTCTCTTTATGCGATTAATGCTATTCACGTATGTCTTCTTTCGTGCAACTCTACCGTGGAAATTGTTTCTGCGGAGCACACATATTGCGGACTGTTGCAGGATTAACGGTTACGTTCAGACTTTCAGAAACCAGTTTTGTTAATTTGGGTGCACTTAGTTTCGTATTCTTTTTTATTTGGTTCACAATCCAACGTTAACCTGAAGCAGAAAATTTTTTTGGTTGTCCAGGCCTGATCATGTTTTCCACAGAATTTGTTTCTTTATATCGCTTAATAATGTCGTGGAGTGACTTCTGGAAACAGCAGCACCTATTTCTCTAACAGACAAGCCATTTTGATAATGCTTAATTATTATTTCTCTGACTTCTATAGATGTTTCCACGCGTTTGTAACTCATTTTGCTTTTTTTTAACAATTATTTCAGATAAAAGAAAATGTGTAACTATGAACTCGTTTTAACATTTATTTATGCCTTTTTCATCTTTAGTATTAAACCAACAAAAAAGACCGTTAGAATGACGCTTAAATATTGTAGTTGCCACATGTCCGGTTAATAATTTGGCGTTTTTTCATCGACTTATAAATTATTTTTTCTTACAAATCTTTGTCGTTAATATTTTTGCAAAATTTTATAAAGCATTAAGTAGTATACAATTACCGCAAAAATAACACAAAGTTTTGTCTTTTTGACAAAAAGTCGTTTGCATATAAAAAAATATTAAATAAAAAATGCATTACTGTCCGGATATTAAATTGATCTAATGTATATATATATATATATATATATATATATATATATATATATATATCTATATATATATATATGTATGTAACTTCAGAAGATTCAAGTAATTTATTATTATAAGCACAGATTATATGAATTATTTTTATATTTTGTGGCTTTATTTTATCATAAAAATAGTATTTTTTGGTCTTTAGATATGCAAAACCTGACTTTTATTATTGATGTTTTCAAAAATCAGATTTGCTTTAATTTTTCTTGTTTTTAAAGTTGCCCCTTTTTTTTCTTAAAATCCCCTTTATGGTGCCTACTTTTTTTTAAATCCACTTGTGCCACTTTTTGAAATTTTACAACGGTAACGCTGACAAAAAGTACCAAGAAACTTAACAGCTGCATAGAAATAACTCAACCGAATTTTAGAGCATACCTTCAATAGAAATTCCCTGTGAAGTGTAATAGTGTGCCAGTGGGAATAATTTTGTTAAAAAGTTGAAAAATATAAAATAAGTAAAACATATATAAACTTTTAAATAAAAGAGCATTTTAAATGTCAAATATTATTATATAGCAGTCTTTATAAATAATTTATAATATTATATTATAATATATCTTCATTACGTACTGTTTCCTTACACTGAAGCTGGTGCATGACAAATGAATATCAATCTCCATCTCGTGTCAATTATTATTATGGGTGGAGATTTTAATACAAATTTTGCAAAACCCACAGTCGCAAGCTTTATCAAAATTTTTATTTGTCGTTTTCCACTTGCAAATGAGCAATTCTCCACAAACCCCCATAACTAATAATTCCACTACTATAGATGCAGTTTTGCATCAAAAATTTATATATCTTATTTTAGTTACCATAAACCAATATTAATTATTTGTACTTGAGGCATTTACCATAGATGGGCACTTTGCAGTACCACTAAAATTTCAGTAAAAATAATTTTTTAAACAGTAAATTTTTACTAATTACTAAAATTTTTCTCTGTAATTTTTATAAAGTGCCAAAATGATTTATTTTATAATGAGGTACATTGAATTTTCAGTAATTAGTAATGCTTGTATTCATAATGAAATTCTACAAAGTGGCTAAATTTTTTTCAAACAAAAATTTTAAAAATTTTTATGAAAAAAAAACTGCCACTTGCTACAATTTTATTATGAATACGGCCTTACGATTTTACTGGTAGTGCAAATTAAATTTCATTATCAGTAAAAATTTACTGAATTTTTTTCAGTAATCAGTAAATTTGTAAATTTATAATTGAACTTTTAGTGATTTTTAATCAGAAATAATTTTTAGTCAGGCTTAAGTTCAGTAATTTCAATTCTTATTGAATAAAATATTTTTATTATTTAATGCGAGTACTAAAGAAGAGAAGAAAAATTAAACTTAGACTTTAAGCTGGGGGAAATACCGATACTTTTCTGTGCAGCCACGCACTTCATCAGTACCACAGTCTATCTACTTGGGTAGAGATTCTTGTTAACATCAGCTATTTAACTTAAATTTTCAATGAAACGGAATATGAGAAACGATTGTTGTGTATACAATTGATTTACTTTTGGTAAACACATTTATAAGTATCACTATTAATTTTCTGTTTTTCCATTTTTTCATTTTTCTATTTATGTTAGCTCGAAATTATATTACTCTACCTAAGTATGTTTAGTCATTCTTGCTTATCTTTTACGATCATCACTTTAATTATTTTTACTTATTCGATGTACCATCGGTACATGCATGTAAGTATTATTGTAGTGGCTTTATGTTACTTGTTGTTGCATTCTACAGTTTTACTTGGATTTCCAGCATTCTGAAACTGTGATGGCCAAGTGAACAGTGATTGCCAAGTGAATATATATTTGTTTTTTACTTACTGCAATTTTATATATATATATATATATATATATATATATATATATATATATATATATATATATATATATATATATATACGTGCTGCAGTGTGCCCATTTACTAACTAAATAAGTAAAATAAAACAAGCAAAAACCAGCAAATTCCTATGTTTTTACAATATTGAAACTTTTAATACTTTGAATTGATTAACTTAAAAAATATAAAAAAAACCATAAGTACTTACTTAAAAAAAATTCATTACTAGATGTTTACACATCCTGCATGTCATCGGACTCACATTGCTTTTTTTATTCAACAATGACATTTTTAAATTAGAAGAAACAAAAGAAATCATTTTTTGCGTGTATTCATTATTTGCGTATCCAACAGCGATTTGCTCTTTAGATGAGTAGTAAGTACGTTAGTTTATTAGTCAAGAGATTGTAGGTTCGACTCATCCCAAACACATACGGCCCTATGTATAAGCAAAAATTGGCATGAAGTTAGCATAAGTGGCGAAATTGAATTAGGTGTTATCGAGTTCCTCCATACAATTTTACATTAAAAACCGTGGCATTGCCTAATTTTAACCCACCTCTAAAAACTAGCATAATTTTTAATGTGAAGTTTCTTCGCAAAACTCTTTAAGATTATGTTCAATAAGCAAATTTTTGCTTATACATAGGTCCGATATAGTTTTAATAGTAGCCAAGCAAAAGGAAAAATGGGTTGAAAAATGTGACATTCATCCATCGCACACACACACACAATAACATTTATCACTGAAAATAAAATTTCAGTCAACAAATTTTTTCTTTGATTCATTAATCTTCTTTATTGACAAAATTAAAAATTATTGGAAAGATATTTTATTAATTCAAACATTTATATTATTGAAAAAAATAATAATATTATTTTACAATTTTTGTTATGATATAACGGATTTCTTTATCACAGGAAATTCGAAAATTTAAATTATTGAATACATGGATTTTTGTTATCAAATATGAAACTTATTTTTTTCTGTGTTGGTTCAAATTATAAGGAGGACATTTGAAGGAAAAGAAGTATTGTTCTGCCCTCTTTATTGACGTTTCTCAGGCATTTGGCATAGTTTTAAAATTGAAGAGATATCTGCCAATAAACATACAAAAACTTTTGCAAAGTTATAATATTGAAAGAAAGTTCACTGTTGTGGAAGGAGATTTCATGAGTGTGCCCGAATCTATATCTATATTTTCCGGTGTTCCACAGGGTAGTATTCTGGAGCCAGTGTTTTATTTAATATACACTTGTGATATGCCTGTGAGCAATAATATTAACACCTCTACATTTGCCGTTGATACAGCCTGTATGAGTATGCACGAAAACCCTTATGAGACATGCCACAATCTTAGGCTTACATGGAAACATCATATTGACTCTAAGCTAACTCAAATGAAACTTAAGTTAACTCAAATACATTGGTTGATTGGCACGAATTCAACACTCAACATACAAGTTGCTTTTGAAGCCAATATGGTGCTACGGAATTCAGTTATAAGGTATTTCTTCAGCTTCCAACGTAGAGAGATTCCACCGAAGTCAAAACAAAATTTTAAGATAAATATATCTGCTCCATAGTACATTAAAAATTCAAATTTACATCGTGATTTAAATATGCCACTTGCGACTGAATAAATTGGAAAATATACAGCAAATATTTAATAAAACTCGAGACTCAACCTAATCTCATGACTCCTAATATCTTGAACGTAATATGGTAATATCGCATTCGCATATGAAACTTTTTGAGTATATTTTTGTGCTAGTACCTCATTCTTGCATTAATAATTATTATCATTAAATTTGTGTTCTGCATTGGTCGGTCCCATTAATTATATCTAGACTTAAGACTTGATTACTATTTGTTAGTTCATTTTTGTTCGAAGATACAATAAATAAATAAATAGTAAAAACAACTGTTGTACCAATTATATACTTTTTTTATAAGAACGTCTATTAAATTGTAATTTAATCATCCTGGAAGCTCAAATACACAGAAAGTGTATAAATAGAATGCGAAATACATCATGCTGCTAGTTTTTAAAAGAAGTAAAAATAAATTAAGTGAAGTGCGACTTTGACCCGCGCACGAAGGGTTCCGTACGGACACGAGATATGGAATTCAATACGAACTTTAACCAATATAAACTGTAGTTTTGGAATTTTTTCCGTTTTTGAGTTTTTTCGGTTTTAACCCTTTTTTTAGTTTTGGGGTTTTTTGAATAAATTGGCGCTTTGAGAGTTTTGGCAGTTTTTCTCGATTTGGCGGTTTTCTTGGTTTAAGAAAATTTTTTAATCTTGGCGATTTTTTTTATTTTGGAACTTTTTTCTCGTTTTGGGGATTTTTTTCGGTTTTTGGGGTTTTTTTAATTTTGGCGATTTTTTTCTTTTTGGCGATTTTTTTTAATTTTGGCGATTTTTTTAATTTTAGCGATTTTTTTTTATTTTAGGCGATTTTTTTCACATAAACAATTTTGGTTTAGGCGCATTTTTCGTGTTTTTACGATTTTAAGCGTTTTTTTTTCATTTTGGCAATTTTTATTATTTGGGCGATTTTTTCGAATTCGGCGATTTATTTTAGTGCTAGAATTTTTTTTTTTAATTTTGGCAATTTTTTAAAATTTTTGGCGATTTTTTCAGGTTTTGGCGATTTTATAATTTTCGGGTTTTTTAGTTTTACCGTTTTTGAAAATTTCAAGAGTTTACCTCTTACAGTCTCCAAGATATAGCAAGTTGTCAAAATTACATAGACAAAATTGCATTAACTGATGGACCACCCTTTAATTTAAATTTTTTTATATTTTTTTAGTGTCAATATATGTACATATGTACATACAATTGTATGTATATTACATGGGATTTTAGCATTTTTCGTTGCTCGTTTTGGAACACCCTTTAATTTTTAATGCGCATGTATTTGTTGTTGTAGCGGACAAGGTTCTACATACTGTGACCACACTTAAGGTCCGTAGCTCTTAAGGTTCCTAAGAAAATAACGTGTGACGGACAGACGGACAAGGTAGCGAAAACAATAGGGTTCCTTTTTTCACCTTTGGTGTACGGAACCCTAAAAAGGAGCAGGTTATCAATTCGTATCTATTTTTTTGCGGTGTTACTTCATAACTCGGGTCATATAAGACCGATTGTAAAAAAAATTATTGTCTGAGGATACAGCTCCCATTGCAAAAATTGGGCGGGGACACGCCCAATTTTTATTCGATTTTATGCTTTTATACTTGTTTAATTGCAGCGAAATATAATAAACACTTTTGGTTCTTGTAATTACACAATTTTTAAGTTGAGAAAAATGGAAAAGGCTGCGCGGATTAAAATCTATTATTATATTGCAAGTGGTCCTACTCAACCTATATTTACAATTGAGCCATGAAAGCCATGAGCCAGTGTTGCCATATTTTATTTTCTAAAATCTTCAATTCGACAAAAAAATCTTTTTTTGTAATTAAGTCTTTTTTAAAATAATTTTACTGAAAGAATATGTATATACCTCGACTTTACTGCATTCAAATTCAGTTAAAATTTACTTTGTTTCAAATGTTCAAACAGAAAGGTAAATATGTATATAACAAGGTTGGCAAACGGTACCGTAAAAATACCGATACCGATTCAAATACCGCTAAAATTAGATACCGGTATCGATACCGATACCGAAATCCATTTCGGTTAGAAAATGCCGGTATCAGGAATACCGTTTAGGTCTATACCGGTATGTACCGGTATACCGATTCCCACCAAAAATAAATTTCAAAGATATATTTTAGTTAACTTTCTTATATAAACACGTTTTGGTTCGCCTTTACACATTCTTATGCTGTACTGTTTTTATTAATCAACCGGAAATTGCAATCATATCATAATCATCACTTGTGTGAAATATTAACAAACTTCGTGAGCTGGTTAATGCCTTTAGGAATGAAAAAGAGAAAAGAGCAAAGCCTTTGTAAGCCACAGTTATGTATATGAAATCGCGGAAGTTAGTATATTGGCTGTTCCACATACACAAGGTAATGCGGAGATTTAAAGGTTTGAAGAGTGCTTTTTTAATGTATGCACATTAGACTGGTCGCAAAGATTTTTGCTTTAATTGATATACGGGTGCTGTCTAAAATATGAGGTTTTTTTTCGATCCGACGATGCCTTCTGGCGGTACCCCACGGTTACTTTAGGCCCCCATGGGGATTTTTTTTTAAAAAAAGCCACAAAGCACCAAAATAGGTAAACTTGGCTTGATGAAAAATTAAAATCGATGCCAAGCTCATGCTTTTGATCAGATAAAAAAGATTTTTGCAAGTGGATTTTTTTTTCTATCCAAAAGCTAAAAAAAAGTCTATGGGTTTTCGCTTACAGTGTAGGAAGTATTCGAAGGAAGGAAGTAATGGCTTTTTACCAACCTTTGTCCACTGTTCTGCTAATGGAGAAGTGAAATGTTGTTATATTTAGAAAATGAAACTTATGAATAAGGGGATAAATTTAATATGAAACATTAAACATAACATTTGCCAATAAATATTTTCGGCTGAAATGTCTTTCTTAGGTAGAAAATGATGCAATCAATACACAGAAAGTAATAACAAATAGAATTTGCTTTTGAGTTCCCGGCAATTCCAAAAAAAAAAATACAAAATATTTGAATTGAAATATTCGTTTCGTCTGAATTTGGCGAGTACGAATATATCTAAAAACGCCCGAATATTCGGGAATTCGAATGCGAATATTCGTATTTAACTAAGTGCATACAATTCTAGATGTATGTACTTCGTGTATACATATATGTACATTAGAGTGGCCGTTATTTATTTTTTCTTGATTTCTTTTGCTCTCACCCCCAAATCAGTTCAGTTTTTGTATTTTAAAAAAATACAAAAAATTTCATAGCGATAAGTTGTGTTTTATGGGGTGAGTCCACCCCTTAAAGTTGGCCTTCAAGCCCATTTTTCAATGTAATTTTTTGCATATGACTATCTTTTTAAAAAATCATTTTACAAGAAATTTTTTTTGCTAAAATTAATATTTTAGGAAATAATGAAGAAAATAACTAACAAAATACCAAAAATTATATTTACCAAAATTGCATTTATATTGAAATTGTTTTACTAAGCGTTTACAATAAGGGGTTATATCCATTAAATTATTTCATACATATGTATATTAAGTAGTCATAAAAAAACTAAACAAAAAAAATTACATTGGATATACATATGGGCTTGAGGGCTAACTTTGAGGGCCGGACGCACCCCCTAAAACACAACTTATCGATATGAAATTTTCTTGTATTTTTTTTACATAAAACTGAACCAATTTGGGGGGTGAGAATAAAAGAAATCAACAAAAAAAAACATACTCTGTATGTATTTATTTTTATTATTTTGTTTAATTAACCAAAATGTATACTTTATGTATGCAAAGTTTACTTTTTACTTTTTTAATTAATTATTTCTTAATAAAAATATAAAAACGTATATAGAAACATATATGTATGTAAGTTTAAATACTTTTAAGTTAATGTACTACCTTTCCGAAGAAATTTAACAAAAAAAAAAGACTTTTTGCTCTGTCGACCGTCTGAACAAATAAATTTATATCGGTATACCGGTATTATAAACCCGGTAACGGTATGTACCGGTAATACCGATACCGAAATAAAAAAAATACCGATACCGTTACCGATACCGAAATTTAAAAAATAGTTGTACTGGTATCAATACCGATACCGTTATTTGTTTCGGTTTCCAACCTTGGTATATAATAAATCTTTACTGCAGAGAATAAGTAAAATATATGCACATGTAATAAAGCCTACAGTACACGGCATGTAAAAATCCACATGCACATGTGGCTCTGACGTAATTTTGACGTCAACGTGAACCCACATTAACTACATGTCGTGTACTACATGTAAATGGAGAAATTCACATCACTACACATGTGCTGTGTCTGGAAAGGTGTCAGACTCGGCTAAATTTGTCATATTTAGATTTTGGAACAAAACTACTATCAATATTTTACGACATGTAGAACTAAAACTAATTAAAAAAAATGCAACCAACATGCTGAAAACCCTCTTGACGTCATATCCACATGCGCATGTGGATTTTTACATGCCGTGTACTGTAGGCTTAAGGCGATTTTTTTTAATACATTTTTTTATTTATTGTATCTTCAATAATGAACTAACAATAAGTATTCAAATCTTAAATCTAAAATATAATTATTAGACCCGACCAGTGTCGGACATAAACTTAGTGATAGTTATAAATAATACATAGAGTGATAATTAAAAGGAAAAAAAGTATTTTTAAGCAGTCCCATCTGGAGTGTTGAGTATAAGAGCCTTTGTGTCTCTCTTTTTTTGGCGGATGTGTCCAGTAAAATTCAAGATGTTACGAACAAGGGAATCAGGATGTGACTCGAGTTAAGTTAAGTATTTCCCTGCCTATCTTGCAATTTCTTCAATCACTAGTGGCATATTTAAATCACGATGTAAATTTGAATTTTCAATGTACCATGGAGCAGATGTTATTAACCTTAAAATTTGTTTTGTCTTCGTTGGATTTTCTCAACATTTGACGCTGAGCAGTGCCACAAAGTAGACCAGAGTTGTAAAAACTGACGTATGAAAAAAGCTAAAATCATTTTTGGTGCAGTCACTGCGAGAAAGGGACAACTGTAGTATATTTGTTATTAAGATGTTAACAAATTAATCAAAACAAACAAGAGAAAATCTGTATTTTGTGAAACGAACACGTGTACGTGCATACATACATACATACACATTTACAAAATTAAATTAAAGAATTTGTTGAATTGAATTAAAAAAATAGAATGTGAAATAGATTAATGGTATTAAAAAGTGATTTAAATTTGTTTACAAATGATTACTGATTTAACTTTAAGCATTTTCATTGAAAAATTTTAATTTTTACCTTTTTTTTACAAAAATCACACAGCAAATGAGATCACAAAGCATTAACTGAAAATACATTTGAACAAGTAAACGAAGTACACAATTTTACAAAATTAAATGAAAGAATTTGTTGTGTTGAATCAAAAAACAAAATGCCAAATAGCTTATTACTATTAAAAAAGCAATTAAAAAATGTTTTAAAATGATTGCATATCTTACTTGAAGCATTTTCATTTAAAAATATCACTTTTTACCATTTATTTGCAAAAATCGCCAAGCGAATGAGGTTACAAAGCGTAAAATGTAATTAAGCTAAAAAATGCCACCACGGAAAAAGGTTTAAAGAATGCGCAGTGACAGAGTGACATCTTTGTATATCCTCTGTGGCAGTGCCCCATAACAGAATTCCGTAGCACCATATTGACTTCAAAAACGACTATATATTAAAAGTTTGCAGCCTAGGCTGAGTGTTGAATTTCTGCCAATCAACCAATGTATTTGAGTTAACTTAAGTTTTATTTGAGTTAGCTTAGAATCAATATGATGTTTCCATGTAAGCCTTCGATCAAGGTGTATACAAAAGTATTTTACTTGTGAATATTGAGGGATATTTTGATTGTTGATTCGAATGGGGGAACTAGTATCTTTTCTTAGGGTAAACGTTATATAAACACACTTTTGTTCATATGCTTTAATTCTCCATATGTTCCTGTAATATATTCCTGGCGATTGCGGAATGCCTCATAAATGTAGAGGTGTGGATATTATTGCTCAGGCATATCACAATATATATTAAAAACAAGAACACAAGACGAAAGTTATAGATTCGGGCACGTTATTGAAGTCTCCTTTCAGAACAGTGAACTTCCTACCAATAATATAACTTTCCAAAAGTTTTTGTATGTTTATTGGCAGATGTCTTCAATTTTAAAAATAGGCCTTCAAGCAATACTTTATCAAATGCCTTAGAAACATCGATAAAAAGGGCAGAACAATACTTTTTTATTCAAATGTCCTCCTTATAACTTGAACAAATCTATGCGTTTGCTCAATAGTGCTATGCTGACTTCTAAAGCCAAATTGATGGTTCGAGATGCACCCATTATCAGCTAAAATTCTGAACACTTTAGTCCTGAGCAGCTTTTCGAAAAGCTTTGAGATTGTTGATAGTAAGCTTATAGGCCTGCATGACTCAGCCTTGGAAAGATCTTTGGGAAGCTTCGGAATCATTTTTATCTTGGCAAGTTTATAGTTATGTGGAAAATACTGCATTCGTGAAATGGCATTATAAATAAATAGCAGGATTCTTATTGCAATATGAGGCAAGTTCATCAAAATCTTGGTACTAATACCTGGAGCTTTCTTCGGATTAAGCTCAGCAATTAAGTTTTTGAACATCACGCGTCTTAAACTTTATGGGTCGACGTGGTAGAGCAACTACACTCGGCAAATTAACAGCACAAATACATGTGTTTAGGGTAAATGCATTGTTTTAATTATCAGCATATATGTTACCTTTTTCAGTTTCGCTTCTTGCACAACCTCCGGTAGATGTGCGCAGAGGTGGTTTAAACTCAACGGGGGTTTTAAGCTTTCTAGCAGCGCGCCACAAAGAGTAATTAGACGCTGGTGTGAATACTGTTGACAATTCAGCTATTTTCTCGTCAAATCTACCGATTTTTAAGTACATTTTGCGGGAGAAATTATGATTTAGCTATTAGCGGGAATTCTGGCGATTTGTTTTGCATCATAATTCGCTTTAAAATGTGAGCTTGTTTAGATGCAGTGAACATATAAGGGGCAAACTATAGAACATTTATTGAATAACGGCAGAACAATGCAGGTTTTAAAGCCAGAAAAATAGCTAATGTACTCCTATTCATTTTAAGAAGCGCTTTCATACATAAGCAAAAACGTTTACGTTATTAATCCTTTAAATAGCACTTCAGATAACTGCTATGTTTACATGTTTTATTATATTCAAAGAATGGTTTTTGTGAGAAGAAATGTAGTAGTCCAAACCGGGAAATCGCCATATAAAATTCAGCAGCAGGTGTCGTCAGCGCTACTTTTAATCTATAATAGCAGAAGCCTGCTATATTTGGAAAAATTTTTTTACTGGGAAAGTCCTGAATTCAGTAGTTATACTATTTTTTTATAAATATATATAAATATGTATACAATGAATACATACATACATATGCATGTATGTAAAATGAACCTTTTATTACCCTATTCCAATGCTTTTATTTGGTATTTGATAAAAAATTTAGAGAGATTCGCTAAGTATGAAAAAAGTTAACAATTTACCGTAAAATTTCTAGTAAATAAATTTGATTTAAGCTATTTATCGCTAAATTTTAAAATGTTTTTGAAATTTAGCTATTTTCTTGTTTACTTTAGCGATATTTGTTGGAAAAGAGTTGGCAACACTGGGAATTCACATCAAAACCTTCCAGATAATTTTTAAGAGATTCAGTTTTTTCAGATGCAAGCAACTCTTGGAGTAGTTTACTAAACTCTTTAAATCTGAATTTATGTTGAGGCGATCTGTGCTGTTGCCATTCCCTTCTGGCTCATATTTTTTCAGATATGAGACGTTCAATATCCGTAGAATAAATTCTCTTAACCCCAGTCTGCGGATGGGAGGTAGTAGCATGTACAGCAGCCTGTGTAATCATTTTGTTAAGGTTGGCAATGTTAGCTTCAATATATTCAGTAGTAGTAGAATGTATGCGCCCGAGCAATAAAAATTGTCAAATTTGGGTAATTTAAATCGAAATTTTGTAATTTATGGGCTAAAATTTACATATTAAGGTAATTACTGTCAATGGTGCGAAGTGACGAGGGTTATGGACGGTTTGTACGTAGAAAAAGGTAGTTTGATGTCGGCCGTCGATGTGTGTTTGTTTTAATTTTATGGTTTGATATCCGTTCGCCGATGCGCATAGTTAATTATGTATGCACGTGGGGGCTTGTTTGTACGTAGTATGTATTTTCGTTTGTTAAGCGGTGCGGAAGGGTACTTGAGAAAGAAATTGTGTGGAAATCAATGAATGTTTTTTGTTGTTGGTTTTATTTAGTTTGATTTTTATTTATTTTTTTTCTATGTTTAAAGAGTTCGAAGACATGAATAAAATATATGGTTTGTGAGATAATCATGGTTTGATATCCGTTCGCCGATGCGCATAGTTAATTATGTATGCACGTGGGGCTTGTTTGTATGTAGTATGTTTTTTCGTTTGTTAAGCGGTTGCAGCAGGTTCATGATTTTATATTGTGTGTGCGTGTGTGCATAGTTTAGTTTTTTGTAATATTCTTTTGTTTGTACGTATTATGTTTTTTCGTTGTTAAGCGGTGCGGAAGGGTACTTGAGAAAGAAATTGTGTGGAAATCAATGAATGTTTTTTGTTGTTGTTTTTATTTAGTTTGATTTTTATTTATTTTTTCTATGTTTAAAGAGTTCGAAGACATGAATAAAATATATGGTTTGTGAGATAATCATGGTTTGATATCCGTTCGTCGATGTACATAGTTAATTATGTAGGTACGAAGGATTTTATATACATATGTTTTTGTTTTAATTTTAATTTTGAATGGAATTTTTGTTTGTTTGTTAAGCGGTTGAAGCAGGTTTATGATTTTAGAGTGTAAGTGCGTGTGTGCATAGAGAAAAATGTTGCTTTTGTCTTTTTGCAATATTCTTTTTTTTAGCTGGTGGTCATGGAAGATTATTTTAGAAAGAAATTATGTATGCTTGTGGGAAATCTATGAATGTTTTTTGTTGTTGGTTTTATTTAGTTTGATTTTTCTATTTCCTTATTTAAAGAGTTTGAAGAGGTAAACGAAGTATGTAATTTATGAACTTATTTGAAGGTTGGAAAAAATGAAGAGTAAGATATTTATGATTGTCAAAGGGAATTAGAGATGCGTGATCATGGGAGCCAACGTTATGCTCATACGTGTGTATGTTTTTACAATAACTTGAGCGTTGGCAGATGGGTAAGTAGTCGTATATGTATATGTGCAATGCCGAGTACAAATCTGGCATTTTCTTGTGTTGTAATCATTTTTTAAAATGTGTGCAACGCCTTTCACATTATGTTTTTTTTTTTATATGGAATACAAAACGGAAATGATAAACGTTACCACTAGGGCACACTGTTGCGATGTCACAAAATATCATAGTGTGTACTTTTTGTTTGTAATATTCGTTTTTTTAGCTGGGGACATGGAAGGGTATTTTAGAAAGTAATTATGTATGCTGGTGAGATATCAATGTTTTGTTTTTGTAGTTGTTGTTGTTTGATTTTAATTTTTTTATGTGTAAAGAGTTTGAAGAAATGAATAAAATATACAATTTATGCGTGTTGTATTTATTCATTCTTTTCACTTCTTTTGTAAAGAAATTGAAGTTTGTGATATTGAGGATTGTCAAAGATTGGTTGTTATTTTCACTGCTTGCTGACATTTGTCTCTGTCTCTTGTACATACCATATACATATAAATAAATGATTGAACAAAATTTTGAATATTTTTTAATCTACATATTTATTTTAAAGAAATATCGTAAATATATGTTGTAACAATGTAAGAATAGAAAATTAAAATAAATTGTTTAGTTTATTTCTTGATAAAGTAAATATGCATTTCTTAAGGCACAAACTCCATAACTGTGATAGCTGCAGTAAAAATATTCTGGATATTTAAGTTGTATATGCTTAAAGTTGATGCAGCCAATATCCTCGATGTTGAAAACTCTAATTTGAAGTAGTTTTTCAAACCATTTCTTCTTTTCCACACCCTTAACATAGATTGCATAATGTTTTAAATTGGATTTTAAAAATGTTACAACACTCTTAAATGATATTGATCCGTCATTCCAATTCAGATGATGAAAGTTTCTCGTTAGCCAATTCGCTTCTTTTTGTTTTGCTATTGATAATCTTTTGAAGTTAAACGGTGGTTTAATAATAAAATTTATGTGCTCCTTATTGTTAAAAACAATTGCTATTTCTTTTGCAATGAAGATGTTTGAATTAGACTTAAATCCTTGCATATCGATGAAAACTTTATCCCCAGTCATCTTATTTTATTATTTTTTATTTTTTTTACATTATCTTACGAACTTGACCTTTTAAGGGTATGTATTCTATTATACGGTCGTGGATGAGTATACAAAAAGCTGATGTATCGGTAGGTATATTGGAGTCTGTTTCAATTTCAATTTTTATATCAACAGGACCGTTAGAAAGGGCTTCGTTTTGATGACTGACATCTACTACCACTATCGGCACACTATTTTTAAATTCTTGAGCAGTTAGAAGTGGTAGCTTTGTTGAAACCGTAGATACATATCATATAGAATGGCATACCGATCAGTTTTAAATTTTATATTTAGATCATCATATGGGTACGATTCGGAATTTAAATGTACTTTTAAATTGTTTAAATTACAATGAACAAACTTATTTTCTTGTTCAAAAGCAATCAACACAAAACGGGGTCGTTCTCTATTTGCAGCCAATTTAACATTCCATATATAGCTAGTTCCTGTATTTAGTTGAGGATTAATGTGACAATCCCAACTGCGAAATGCCATTGGTACAGAAGCACCACTGTTAATAATTTTAATCATATTCAATTTGCTCAGATCGGATAATTGTACATGCGGAATTCTCCATGAGATGTTTGAGATACTAATTTTTGGTTTGTCAGTAGCAACAGTTGAGTATACGAGTTTTTCATCGTTCTTACTACGTAAGAGAACCAATTCATGTTTACCGCTGAGTATAATTTTATTATAGTCTTCAGCGAAACCTAAAAATAGTTTCAGTGGTACATAGAAATTAAAGTGTCCATTTGAAATATCCAAATCATCGAGTTTGTTCCATCCTGCATTGTACAAGCCAACACTTTCTGTTGGTGATAAGGAAACAAAATTTTTTAGGCTGCTTGTAATCGCTAAATGTCTTGTATGATCAATTTCTATGCCATTAAGTTCATATCGAATTTCGTCAAAGAGATGTGCCACAAAGTTATTTTTTAATTTTAGATTTAAAAACGAAGATATTTTGCTGTCATTATCATTTACAATACTTCCCTCAACATATATGTAGCTTTCGCTGGGTAGCACATATAAGTCTTGATTTTGTATTGAAATTCGAATCTCATCGTTATTGTTGAAGGATTGTAGGTATGGTGTATATGTGTGATAGTCCTTTTTAATTATACTCTCGTCTGATTGAGGTTTTTCTAAAACATCTAGTATGTAACTCATTTCTTTGTCAACTTTAAATTGAGAGACTTTAAAATTTTTTATTTTCTTGAGTCAAATATTTTTTGTGTAATGATCTCTTTAATTGTGGTTTGGTTTGCAATAGTGTTTTATGAGTGTATCCAATTTTATCCTTAGATTGCTTGACGTTGTATATTATCATTATTTGCTAGATCTCAAATGTATTCGTGTTGTAATTTCCTCTCCTCGAAAATTAATTAAATCACCGTTCTGATCAACTATGCGTAGAGTAAGAGAACTTATCTCTCGGCAGTTAACTGGCAAATAGATAAGATTTCGAGGAATCTCAACAATTTTATACCCTGGGGGGACATTGATCGCAAATTCATGTAATGTGTGTGCTTGTGAGTTATTCGTATATGTGTTAACCACTATACTGCATTCAACACGCAAGATATTCACGATGAAAATATTGACTGGTAGATCTGAGTAATGGTCTTGGTTAGGAGCTAGAATTTTCTTATTGAATCCAAAAAGTTTTCCAATTGTGTTATCTTTGTTAAAGTATATGGGATCCTTAGAGCTTTTAACTCTAACTTGCATTGTATTGTTATTAGCTTCTATATCAATTTTATTTTCCGGTCAATACTGCTTATAGTTATGTTTAATATAATCAACTATATCATTCAATTCATAAGATCCTATTGGTATTTTAATTACATGTTCACCAATATGAAATATATTGTTATAATCATCTACATTAGGAATGTTATTATATGAATGAAAATCAGTTAGAGCACATTCATATTCACCATCCAAACGAATAGGAGGAAAGTAATTTGCAGATAACTCAGATGAGTTTGAGCTAAGAGTAAGTGTTATTGACATTATGATTGTCTGATTACAAATAAGTAAAATTAAACACAGCACTTTGTATAAAAAAGGAAGTTTATATTTTATTTAAATATATTAGATACAAATATAGACTTATATATACACTTAACTACAATATTTCATTTTTATTGATCCAAGAATTATGTTGATTGGAAAATCCTAACCATTTAACATATGCCTTCTCTCCTTTAGTTTTAAGAACTTTTTCAACTAGATATGTATTTGGATATCTAGTTTTTGAAAGTTCTTCATCATAGAACCCACCTTTGATAGGATTACCACGATAGTCTTCTAATATGTATGTGGCTGGATATGTATTTTGAACTCTTTTAATCGTGAAAATTTCTGTGGTCCAATTTGGTGTATATCCTTTTTCAAAAACATGTTTATATTTACTTATGCGCACATGATCTCCCACATTGAACTTTGATAATTTGAATAGTTTTAAGCGGTTATATACCGTGTTTAATAATTTTTTCTCATTTTTATAGTTAACTTGAATCGGTGGCATTTTGATGGTGCGATGAATTTTCTTATTATATGTATTAATCAAGTCTTTGTAAATGTCGAGCCAGTTATAAGACCCATTAAAGCTAAACTCTTTCCACATCATTCCTTTTAATGTTCTGTTAAATCGTTCTACTATTGATGCTTTCATTCTGCTATATGTTGAGTAGTGATTAATGTTGTATTTATTCATCAATTTTCCAAAGTGTTTATTGAAAAACTCTTTACCATCGTCTGTTTGCAAGTTTTTTGGTATTCGCCCCAGTTGAAAAATATTCTGCATAGCCTGGGTTGTTTCCAATGCAGTCTTTCTTTTCAAGGGTACTGCCCAAGCAAATTTTGAAAATGTATCAATTACGGTCAGCAAAAATCGATAATCTCTATTGTCTGTAGAATAGTTCCCCACTTCAACTAAATCAGCTTGCCAAAGATCGTCTATTCCTTTCATAACAACTCTTCGACGTGGAAAATGTTTTCGTGCTTGCTTATGTAGTTCATTTATTAAATTTCTTTTTGAAGTCATTATTTAACGCATTTAGAATTTGACGGGATAAGTTGAGTTCAGTGCGAGTTCATTTAAGTACTGTTGACCATCATATTTCGTATATACCCATAGATTAACTCATTTATCTTTATAATTTCTTTTTCAAAGAATAATTTCATACTTGAAATTGTTTCCCTAATTTCATTTAGTTTCTGACTTAAAATTAAATGGATTTCATCTCGTACCTCTTCAATTTGACTTTGCAGAAACAATTTATTAACAACGTCGTTTTCCTCCAAAGCTTTTGCCACATTTTTGATTCTTTTGTTTTGAACGTCAATGTTATTAGTTGTATCCATAACGAAGCCCAGCAGCTTAGGAACATTTTTCACAAAAACTCTGCCACTTGTATCATTAAGATAGTGCCCAAACTTATCGATAGACATGATTTACGTAGATAAATATTATTCTATAATTTTTGCTTCATATAATTCTTCGATAATTGAGACAATTTCGTTATTGTGATTAGTATGACCTGCAGCTTGTGATGCTAGCAATAGCCTAAGGCGATCTACTAACTCATTAGGATCATCCCAGTATATATAGTTAGCTTTGTATGGGTTTAGTTTCATCAAACCCTTACCCTTGTAAGGACTTTTTATTGCATGTAGTGATGACGAAGTTGATGAGTTTTTTTCACTTTCTTTCTTAAACAATTTACTGATAATATGCTTATATTTATATGCTCTCGTTCCTTTGATTTGTCCATCAGGTCTATAATCTCTTTTGTATGCATTTGTGCTCACTAAAATTTTCTTATATATATCTAATTCATGTTTATCATAATATTTTGGTGTTTTGTGAAACAGTAAAGAAAATAAACCTGGTGTAAAAGCCCATATGTGATTTCCAATCACTATTTTATCTTCAGTAAGTTTAATACTACTATTGCCAAACTTCCATTCATTATTAAAACCTTTATGTGGACCGTATAGAGTGTCTAATTCATTTCTGCTTTCCAAGAGTGCTAGGTCAGTATAACTCTTATTATTATCTGAATTGTCTAGAGTTTCCGATTGAGAGTAAAAATCATCGTTGTCATCATCATCATCATCAGTATCAACATTATCAACCTTGTTTGCGTTTCGATTACTAAGTGAGATATTTTTATTGCATAACGTTTCTTCAACAAGTTTCTTTGGAGTACTTGTCTCTAACTTAACTGATTGTTCGTTGAATGGAAAATTTGAATTTTTATAAACTTTCGTTTTAAGTTCATCGCTTTCTGCCTTAATACTTCTTTTATTATTTTTAGAATTGTTCACAAATTCTGTTAATGGTTCTATTATTGGTTTAAATGTATCTTTGAATTGCTCATGTGTATCTGCTTCATCAACTTTTATACTACGAAATTTTTTCTTTAAAACATTTCTTGTCTTTATTAGCTCTTTTAAAACTTTTTCATCCATTTTCAACTATTAGACACCAGATCTGGTATCAGCTATCAGATCAGGTATCAGATCAGCTATCCGATCAGGTATCACTTATCAGATCAGGTATCAGATCAGCTATCAGATCAGGTATCAGGTATCAGATCAGGTATAAGATCAGCTATCAGATCAGGTATTGGGGTATCAGATCAGGTATCAGCTATTAGATCTGGTAACAGTTCAGCTTTCAGATCAGGTATGGTAAATACTTTAGGAAATAAGTAGATGTACTATGCGCAAGGCCAAATTAAGTACTAATGTTTTACTTTTATGTAGAGTAATTTATATCGTTATAAAATAGTCGAATTGCTTTCTATAGCGACCATTGTTTAAGTCATTATCTTTGCTTATCATCAAAAATCCATATTTATCCTTCCAACACTCTCGACAAATTTCATGAAACTTTTCATAACTCATATCGCTGACAACATGATCACTATAAACGTGCTTCATGTTTGTCTCATCTTGTTTAAACATTATAATCACATTTGCATTGTCTCTTATTAAGTGCTTGGGGATTCTCGTATAAGTTTGGCACAAGTAGAATGAATCAACATCCTTATGTCGTCCCATGCAAAAATATGCTCGTATATTATTTTGCTTCTCGCATGCAACATCATCAAAGATCATAATAGAATTAGTTTTCGCTTCGTCAGGAGGAATAACTTTTTCATTATCTGTAAATGTATAGTATCCCATCCCTTTAATTGGTGAAATTAATCGCTTTAAGTATTCATATTTTGGTTGATAAAGGGATTTTGAGTATAAATAGATGTTTTCAAACTTGAGTCCATTAGGACTTTCTAGCAAGCTAATCATAACATTAGTCTTTCCACAATTTGATGGTCCAACTATTAGAGCACGAATAGAATTTGGTAAGAGAGAGCTATGTTTTATTTTAGATCTGATTTTCGTTGAAGCATCAATATCCAGGACCTCTTGATAAATCCAAATTAATGATTCCGCATTCTCGTTTTCTCGATCGTTTTGGGAGTGTATCCAACATGAAAACTCCTCTAAAGTATGGAATGTTTGTTGAAAAGTTTCTCAAATCAACATCAGTTAGGGGTTTATTGGGCAGCTTTATGAAAAATTTGGTTTTTGTTTTTCTTGACAAACCAATCCATATCCTTTCTTATATGGTTTAAGGTAAAAACCTTTCCCCATTGCTACTGCTTCCATTGTTTTATTATGTCTAGTTGCTTCATCAAGTTGTTGTTTGGCATTCTTTGCAGCATTTATTGCTTTTGCTATAGCTGCTCCGCCAGTAGAAAGACTACCAATTGCACTCAGAGCAGTAAGAATAGGTACCAAAGGTAAGAAGCCACCAATCTTTGGAACATTAATTATGTGTGGTATTACAACTTGCGATTTCTTTCCCCTTAACGACTTGTTGATAATCTTACGTGCAATCCTAATTGCAGAGTTAATGTCTTGAGGTTTTTCCTTCTTCAGTACTTTTGTTGCATTTTTAATTGATGTACTGAACAGCTTTTTTCCATTTTGTTCACTTTTTTTTTACAACCTTCTTCAATCCCATACCAAGTTTTCTTTTGGCTTTCATTGCGTTAGTAACCATATACGCAAACGATTTTTCTGCAAGACTGCTATCTTTTGAAATAACTCGTTCCCAAGCTTTATTTTCAAGAATTTTATCAGCTTGATGGGTACTATTTAAATCATTGGTTTTGGAATAAGCAATATCGTGATTTTTACATGCAGCGTCTAATAAATTAATTCCGTTGTCACCGCGATCTAAACGTTTTTTTAATTTTGTTCCGGGTCCACAAAACTGATATCTAGGGAGGTGTAATTCAACAGGCAGAGAGTTAATTACTTTATTCACTAAACCTTTTCCAACGGCTGGTTTTTTATAACTAAACGTTTTGTTATAATGTATAAGCATCTTATTTTATTTTTCTTCTATAATAAAAGTAACATTTGTGAAATGCAATTAGTTATAAGAATGCAATTAGTAAAACAACATAAAAATATTCTGATTCGCAATATTGATGCTTCAACGAAAATCAGATCTAAAATAAAATATAGCTCTCTCTTACCAAATTCTATTCGTGCTCTAATAGTTGGACCATCAAATTGTGGAAAGACTAATGTTATGATTAGCTTGCTAGAAAGTCCTAATGGACTCAAGTTTGAAAACATCTATTTATACTCAAAATCCCTTTATCAACCAAAATATGAATACTTAAAGCGATTAATTTCACCAATTAAAGGGATGGGATACTATACATTTACAGATAATGAAAAAGTTATTCCTCCTGACGAAGCGAAAACTAATTCTATTATGATCTTTGATGATGTTGCATGCGAGAAGCAAAATAATATACGAGCATATTTTTGCATGGGACGACATAAGGATGTTGATTCATTCTACTTGTGCCAAACTTATACGAGAATCCCCAAGCACTTAATAAGAGACAATGCAAATGTGATTATAATGTTTAAACAAGATGAGACAAACATGAAGCACGTTTATAGTGATCATGTTGTCAGCGATATGAGTTATGAAAAGTTTCATGAAATTTGTCGAGAGTGTTGGAAGGATAAATATGGATTTTTGATGATAAGCAAAGATAATGACTTAAACAATGGTCGCTATAGAAAGCAATTCGACTATTTTATAACGATATAAATTACTCTACATAAAAGTAAAACATTAGTACTTAATTTGGCCTTGCGCATAGTACATCTACTTATTTCCTAAAGTATTTACCATACCTGATCTGAAAGCTGATCTGTTACCAGATCTAATAGCTGATACCTGATCTGATACCCCAATACCTGATCTGATAGCTGATCTTATACCTGATACCTGATCTGATAGCTGATCTGATACCTGATCTGATAAGTGATACCTGATCGGATAGCTGATCTGATACCTGATCTGATAGCTGATACCAGATCTGGTGTCTAATAGTTGAAAATGGATGAAAAAGTTTTAAAAGAGCTAATAAAGACAAGAAATGTTTTAAAGAAAAAATTTCGTAGTATAAAAGTTGATGAAGCAGATACACATGAGCAATTCAAAGATACATTTAAACCAATAATAGAACCATTAACAGAATTTGTGAACAATTCTAAAAATAATAAAAGAAGTATTAAGGCAGAAAGAGATGAACTTAAAACGAAAGTTTATAAAAATTCAAATTTTCCATTCAACGAACAATCAGTTAAGTTAGAGACAAGTACTCCAAAGAAACTTGTTGAAGAAACGTTATGCAATAAAAATATCTCACTTAGTAATCGAAACGCAAACAAGGTTGATAATGTTGATACTGATGATGATGATGATGACAACGATGATTTTTACTCTCAATCGGAAACTCTAGACAATTCAGATAATAATAAGAGTTATACTGACCTAGCACTCTTGGAAAGCAGAAATGAATTAGACACTCTATACGGTCCACATAAAGGTTTTAATAATGAATGGAAGTTTGGCAATAGTAGTATTAAACTTACTGAAGATAAAATAGTGATTGGAAATCACATATGGGCTTTTACACCAGGTTTATTTTCTTTACTGTTTCACAAAACACCAAAATATTATGATAAACATGAATTAGATATATATAAGAAAATTTTAGTGAGCACAAATGCATACAAAAGAGATTATAGACCTGATGGACAAATCAAAGGAACGAGAGCATATAAATATAAGCATATTATCAGTAAATTGTTTAAGAAAGAAAGTGAAAAAAACTCATCAACTTCGTCATCACTACATGCAATAAAAAGTCCTTACAAGGGTAAGGGTTTGATGAAACTAAACCCATACAAAGCTAACTATATATACTGGGATGATCCTAATGAGTTAGTAGATCGCCTTAGGCTATTGCTAGCATCACAAGCTGCAGGTCATACTAATCACAATAACGAAATTGTCTCAATTATCGAAGAATTATATGAAGCAAAAATTATAGAATAATATTTATCTACGTAAATCATGTCTATCGATAAGTTTGGGCACTATCTTAATGATACAAGTGGCAGAGTTTTTGTGAAAAATGTTCCTAAGCTGCTGGGCTTCGTTATGGATACAACTAATAACATTGACGTTCAAAACAAAAGAATCAAAAATGTGGCAAAAGCTTTGGAGGAAAACGACGTTGTTAATAAATTGTTTCTGCAAAGTCAAATTGAAGAGGTACGAGATGAAATCCATTTAATTTTAAGTCAGAAATTAAATGAAATTAGGGAAACAATTTCAAGTATGAAATTATTCTTTGAAAAAGAAATTAGAAAGATAAATGAGTTAATCTATGGGTATATACGAAATATGATGGTCAACAGTACTTAAATGAACTCGCACTGAACTCAACTTATCCCGTCAAATTCTAAATGCGTTAAATAATGACTTCAAAAAGAAATTTAATAAATGAACTACATAAGCAAGCACGAAAACATTTTCCACGTCGAAGAGTTGTTATGAAAGGAATAGACGATCTTTGGCAAGCTGATTTAGTTGAAATGGGGAACTATTCTACAGACAATAGAGATTATCGATTTTTGCTGACCGTAATTGATACATTTTCAAAATTTGCTTGGGCAGTACCCTTGAAAAGAAAGACTGCATTGGAAACAACCCAGGCTATGCAGAATATTTTTCAACTGGGGCGAATACCAAAAAACTTGCAAACAGACGATGGTAAAGAGTTTTTCAATAAACACTTTGGAAAATTGATGAATAAATACAACATTAATCACTACTCAACATATAGCAGAATGAAAGCATCAATAGTAGAACGATTTAACAGAACATTAAAAGGAATGATGTGGAAAGAGTTTAGCTTTAATGGGTTTTATAACTGGCTCGACATTTACAAAGACTTGATTAATACATATAATAAGAAAATTCATCGCACCATCAAAATGCCACCGATTCAAGTTAACTATAAAAATGAGAAAAAATTATTAAACACGGTATATAACCGCTTAAAACTATTCAAATTATCAAAGTTCAATGTGGGAGATCATGTGCGCATAAGTAAATATAAACATGTTTTTGAAAAAGGATATACACCAAATTGGACCACAGAAATTTTCACGATTAAAAGAGTTCAAAATACATATCCAGCCACATACATATTAGAAGACTATCGTGGTAATCCTATCAAAGGTGGGTTCTATGATGAAGAACTTTCAAAAACTAGATATCCAAATACATATCTAGTTGAAAAAGTTCTTAAAACTAAAGGAGAGAAGGCATATGTTAAATGGTTAGGATTTTCCAATCAACATAATTCTTGGATCAATAAAAATGAAATATTGTAGTTAAGTGTATATATAAGTCTATATTTGTATCTAATATATTTAAATAAAATATAAACTTCCTTTTTTATACAAAGTGCTGTGTTTAATTTTACTTATTTGTAATCAGACAATCATAATGTCAATAACACTTACTCTTAGCTCAAACTCATCTGAGTTATCTGCAAATTACTTTCCTCCTATTCGTTTGGATGGTGAATATGAATGTGCTCTAACTGATTTTCATTCATATAATAACATTCCTAATGTAGATGATTATAACAATATATTTCATATTGGTGAACATGTAATTAAAATACCAATAGGATCTTATGAATTGAATGATATAGTTGATTATATTAAACATAACTATAAGCAGTATTGACCGGAAAATAAAATTGATATAGAAGCTAATAACAATACAATGCAAGTTAGAGTTAAAAGCTCTAAGGATCCCATATACTTTAACAAAGATAACACAATTGGAAAACTTTTTGGATTCAATAAGAAAATTCTAGCTCCTAACCAAGACCATTACTCAGATCTACCAGTCAATATTTTCATCGTGAATATCTTGCGTGTTGAATGCAGTATAGTGGTTAACACATATACGAATAACTCACAAGCACACACATTACATGAATTTGCGATCAATGTCCCCCCAGGGTATAAAATTGTTGAGATTCCTCGAAATCTTATCTATTTGCCAGTTAACTGCCGAGAGATAAGTTCTCTTACTTTACGCATAGTTGATCAGAACGGTGATTTAATTAATTTTCGAGGAGAGGAAATTACAACACGAATACATTTGAGATCTAGCAAATAATGATAATATACAACGTCAAGCAATCTAAGGATAAAATTGGATACACTCATAAAACACTATTGCAAACCAAACCACAATTAAAGAGATCATTACACAAAAAATATTTGACTCAAGAAAATAAAAAATTTTAAAGTCTCTCAATTTAAAGTTGACAAAGAAATGAGTTACATACTAGATGTTTTAGAAAAACCTCAATCAGACGAGAGTATAATTAAAAAGGACTATCACACATATACACCATACCTACAATCCTTCAACAATAACGATGAGATTCGAATTTCAATACAAAATCAAGACTTATATGTGCTACCCAGCGAAAGCTACATATATGTTGAGGGAAGTATTGTAGATGATAATGACAGCAAAATATCTTCGTTTTTAAATCTAAAATTAAAAAATAACTTTGTGGCACATCTCTTTGACGAAATTCGATATGAACTTAATGGCATAGAAATTGATCATACAAGACATTTAGCGATTACAAGCAGCCTAAAAAATTTTGTTTCCTTATCACCAACAGAAAGTTTTGGCTTGTACAATGCAGGATGGAACAAACTCGATGATTTGGATATTTCAAATGGACACTTTAATTTCTATGTACCACTGAAACTATTTTTAGGTTTCGCTGAAGACTATAATAAAATTATACTCAGCGGTAAACATGAATTGGTTCTCTTACGTAGTAAGAACGATGAAAAACTCGTATACTCAACTGTTGCTACTGACAAACCAAAAATTAGTATCTCAAACATCTCATGGAGAATTCCGCATGTACAATTATCCGATCTGAGCAAATTGAATATGATTAAAATTATTAACAGTGGTGCTTCTGTACCAATGGCATTTCGCAGTTGGGATTGTCACATTAATCCTCAACTAAATACAGGAACTAGCTATATATGGAATGTTAAATTGGCTGCAAATAGAGAACGACCCCGTTTTGTGTTGATTGCTTTTGAACAAGAAAATAAGTTTGTTCATTGTAATTTAAACAATTTAAAAGTACATTTAAATTCCGAATCGTACCCATATGATGATCTAAATATAAAATTTAAAACTGATCGGTATGCCATTCTATATGATATGTATCTACGGTTTCAACAAAGCTACCACTTCTAACTGCTCAAGAATTTAAAAATAGTGTGCCGATAGTGGTAGTAGATGTCAGTCATCAAAACGAAGCCCTTTCTAACGGTCCTGTTGATATAAAAATTGAAATTGAAACAGACTCCAATATACCTACCGATACATCAGCTTTTTGTATACTCATCCACGACCGTATAATAGAATACATACCCTTAAAAGGTCAAGTTCGTAAGATAATGTAAAAAAAATAAAAAATAATAAAATAAGATGACTGGGGATAAAGTTTTCATCGATATGCAAGGATTTAAGTCTAATTCAAACATCTTCATTGCAAAAGAAATAGCAATTGTTTTTAACAATAAGGAGCACATAAATTTTATTATTAAACCACCGTTTAACTTCAAAAGATTATCAATAGCAAAACAAAAAGAAGCGAATTGGCTAACGAGAAACTTTCATCATCTGAATTGGAATGACGGATCAATATCATTTAAGAGTGTTGTAACATTTTTAAAATCCAATTTAAAACATTATGCAATCTATGTTAAGGGTGTGGAAAAGAAGAAATGGTTTGAAAAACTACTTCAAATTAGAGTTTTCAACATCGAGGATATTGGCTGCATCAACTTTAAGCATATACAACTTAAATATCCAGAATATTTTTACTGCAGCTATCACAGTTATGGAGTTTGTGCCTTAAGAAATGCATATTTACTTTATCAAGAAATAAACTAAACAATTTATTTTAATTTTCTATTCTTACATTGTTACAACATATATTTACGATATTTCTTTAAAATAAATATGTAGATTAAAAAATATTCAAAATTTTGTTCAATCATTTATTTATATGTATATGGTATGTACAAGAGACAGAGACAAATGTCAGCAAGCAGTGAAAATAACAACCAATCTTTGACAATCCTCAATATCACAAACTTCAATTTCTTTACAAAAGAAGTGAAAAGAATGAATAAATACAACACGCATAAATTGTATATTTTATTCATTTCTTCAAACTCTTTACACATAAAAAAATTAAAATCAAACAACAACAACTACAAAAACAAAACATTGATATCTCACCAGCATACATAATTACTTTCTAAAATACCCTTCCATGTCCCCAGCTAAAAAAACGAATATTACAAACAAAAAGTACACACTATGATATTTTGTGACATCGCAACAGTGTGCCCTAGTGGTAACGTTTATCATTTCCGTTTTGTATTCCATATAAAAAAAAAAACATAATGTGAAAGGCGTTGCACACATTTTAAAAAATGATTACAACACAAGAAAATGCCAGATTTGTACTCGGCATTGCACATATACATATACGACTACTTACCCATCTGCCAACGCTCAAGTTATTGTAAAAACATACACACGTATGAGCATAACGTTGGCTCCCATGATCACGCATCTCTAATTCCCTTTGACAATCATAAATATCTTACTCTTCATTTTTTCCAACCTTCAAATAAGTTCATAAATTACATACTTCGTTTACCTCTTCAAACTCTTTAAATAAGGAAATAGAAAAATCAAACTAAATAAAACCAACAACAAAAAACATTCATAGATTTCCCACAAGCATACATAATTTCTTTCTAAAATAATCTTCCATGACCACCAGCTAAAAAAAAGAATATTGCAAAAAGACAAAAGCAACATTTTTCTCTATGCACACACGCACTTACACTCTAAAATCATAAACCTGCTTCAACCGCTTAACAAACAAAAAAAAATTCCATTCAAAATTAAAATTAAAACAAAAACATATGTATATAAAATCCTTCGTACCTACATAATTAACTATGTACATCGACGAACGGATATCAAACCATGATTATCTCACAAACCATATATTTTATTCATGTCTTCGAACTCTTTAAACATAGAAAAAATAAATAAAAATCAAACTAAATAAAACCAACAACAAAAAACATTCATTGATTTCCACACAATTTCTTTCTCAAGTACCCTTCCGCACCGCTTAACAACGAAAAAACATAATACGTACAAACAAAAGAATATTACAAAAAACTAAACTATGCACACACGCACACACAATATAAAATCATGAACCTGCTGCAACCGCTTAACAAACGAAAAAACATACTACATACAAACAAGCCCCACGTGCATACATAATTAACTATGCGCATCGGCGAACGGATATCAAACCATGATTATCTCACAAACCATATATTTTATTCATGTCTTCGAACTCTTTAAACATAGAAAAAAAATAAATAAAAATCAAACTAAATAAAACCAACAACAAAAAACATTCATTGATTTCCACACAATTTCTTTCTCAAGTACCCTTCCGCACCGCTTAACAAACGAAAATACATACTACGTACAAACAAGCCCCCACGTGCATACATAATTAACTATGCGCATCGGCGAACGGATATCAAACCATAAAATTAAAACAAACACACATCGACGGCCGACATCAAACTACCCTTTTCTACGTACAAACCGTCCATAACCCTCGTCACTTCGCACCATTGACAGTAATTACCTTAATATGTAAATTTTAGCCCATAAATTACAAAATTTCGATTTAAATTACCCAAATTTGACAATTTTTATTGCTCGGGCGCATACATTCTACTACTACTATATTCGTGAAATGACTACTAAGATATTTTTTCAATCGCAGCCAATTAACACGGCTGATCATCTTCACATATGAGTGAGGTAAAGCACTTCTCTGTGAACTACAGAATGTAACGATCCACAGTGAGGACTTTTGCAAAATTAATGGTAATAAATCTGGAACTTGTAAACTACTGATTGGATTTATATGAAACTTCGAACATCCGTAGAGGAGGACTCAGGCAGCCATCTGGCTTAAGCTGGACAGGAGTTACAGTGGGCCTAAGTTGACAACATGGGACTCAAAAAAAGTTCTGAGGCTTGCAACTTTTAGAAAAGTTATCCGATTTTTATGAGATTAAGCGTTTTGATCTAAGATCAACATTTTTAATAAATAATGTCCTTAGATGTGTTTTCGTTTCTCTCATAACTTAGAAGATATTTGACTTTTAACAAAAAAAAATTTTTTTTCCTTGACTTTTTTTAGTATTTCACCTACAACTTTTTAGTCAATTGTTGGATTTTAAATTAAAAGACAGCATTAAATTTCTGATCGAATTTTAAATAAAAATAAGTAAAATACTTATTAATATCTGTAGTCGTGAAAACGGGAAAAGGCAAGGAATTCAAAGTTTTAAAATTTTTCTGGAAAAGGAACGTTTTTTTAAGAAAAGGTATCTTCATTATTTTCAATTTTGTGAAAAACTTTAACACATTCTCTTTTAAACCACATAGCTCTAAAAACAATCTATGCAGAATATGCTAAGAGCCAATTATTTTGTATTTTGGGCATTCACCCTACACTCAGCAGTGTCCGAAAATTGCAAATTTCCAATTTTTTTGTGCTTATGCGCTTATAGAAAGTTGTGACGGTATATTATGAAAGTTTTAGCTATATCATTTAACTATTAGGATAGTTGGCAACATGTTAAACTTAAATTTTTATCAGCCTTTTCATACATGCGAAGATGCACGCAAATTTTCTGAAAAAAGTCAAAATTTTGTTTTGTACCATAAAAAATATATATAAAAATAATTTTCTTTTCTTATGTTGGCATTTTTAGCTTTCATGTGAGTCTTTTTACTTTGCTTGAAAAAATTATTCCAATATAATTAACTGATCTCGAGATATTCCGATTGTAGGGTGCAATTCAAAAAGTATGTAGAATGCGCTTTATTCACACATCAGCTGTTTAAAACTTTTATGAATTCTGAAATTCAACATAAATAGAAAAACAAAAATAAATTTGGAATGTTATCCGGGCTTGTAGCCTAAGAATTTTTTTTGAGTCCCATGTTGTCAACTTAGGCCCACTATAACTCCTGGCCAGCTTAAGCCAGATGGCCGCCAAGACATTTGTTATAAAGCCTCAGTCCTCCTCTACGAATGTTCGAAGTTTCATATAAATCCAATCAGTAGTTTAGAAGTTCCAGATTTATTACCATTTATTTTGCAAAAGTCCCCACTGTGCAACGCTTAGATGTTTAATGAATTAATAATGCTTAAAATTTCAAAGATTTTGTTACAGAATAGTAAAGGGACAGGCCAGGGTAGATACTTTTTTCTTGGCAAACATGAAGTTATGTTAGAGCTAATTTAGGTATTGCAATTGATTGGTAAAAAAGTATACTTTATTTATTTTTAAATATGTTTGATATTTCCGCAAAATGTTCAAGTTTTATATAATTTTTTGATGTAGCCGTCGATAGTGCCTCTTAACATAGAATGACCCATATTAGGTTTATGTCGAACTTTTGAAAACTATAGCAAAAGCATCATCACAATTGTCATTAAGAATTTTTCATAAAATTTGTAAAACTTATTTTCATCTTGGCTTCCATATGCATAAAAAAGATAAATGTACTACCTGTGAAAGTGTCAAGAGCTTAAATAGTGAATCCAAAAACACATTTCAGTCATCAGAAACATATCAAATGCACATAAAGAATAAAGAGAAATCTAAGGAAACTTTTTTAGAGGATCAAGAGAAGAGCAAAGCTGATTTTTCATTTCTGTGTTAGCTTTGATTTGAAAAAAGTACTTAGTACTCCACACGGAAATAGTATAACGCTATTTTACTCCAGAAAATATGCATTCTATAATGAAAGCTTTTACGAAAGTGACACCAGAAACGGGTATTGTTTCCTTATGGGAAGGAAACGATGGAAAACGAGGTTGTAATGAAATTTCAACCCTTGTCCTCAAATACTTGAAACTTGTTGATGAAAGAAAAAGTGTTTCATCTTTATTGTGACAGCTGCCACCGGAAAAAATCGTAAAAGTGCTATGTTTGCGACATTAATGTATTTTATTAAAGATTCAAATTACATTAAAAATATAAAAATTACGTATATGCTACCCGGGCATACAATGATGCCAGTGGATTCAATCCATAGTACCATTGAATCTTTTACACGCAATAGAACTGTTTGGGCACCAAGTGAATGGTATATTTTAATATCCAACGCACGGACTAATCCCAAAAAATATGATTGCATGGAAGTAAAATACTGCGAATTTAAGGATTTGAAAACATTTTCGTGGGCGATGCTTCCAAACGCAGTCAAAATTTCGGTAAAAAATGTACGTTCTCCTGTATTTGAAAAAGATAACCCGAACATCGACCTTAGGTATGGCTATTTTTAAAACTCTGAAATAACATACTTTAATATCAAACAGATTTCACGATCCAGACGGAAATCAGCATCATTCGCCAAGCATCCTACAGAATTATATAAAAGTCAATTGAAAATTTCTTCAGCAAAGTACAAAGACTTAAAAACACTATGTGACAACAAAATCATACCCGAAAAATTTCATCACGAATTTTTAAAATTACAGCATGATATTTCCGTTAAAGATTTGCTGCCTGAAACAGATCATGAAGACGATTTTCCTTAGATGACTTAATATATGTTCATTTTCTTTTTAAATAACCAAATTTCATAATATATTCAGTTAGGTGATGGAAAATTATTAACTTCAAAAACGTTCGTTTTTAATATGTTTACACTAAAATTATTTTTGATGAGTTGCTTGCGTGTTTTTAGGAACTAAGAAGAATTTTGGCAGAAAATTAATAAAAATTAAATGAAATAACGTATTGAAAATTAAGGTTTTTTAAATTAATAATTTTCCACCACATAACTGAATATATTATGAAATTTGGTTATTGGTTGTTTTCAAATAAGAAACTGTGTACATATCGAGCCATAACCGCTAAAAAAAACTTAAGCGACACGTTTGTTGAAATAATTGATTTTGGTCAATAAATGAAGTTCGAATATTGTGTTGCTTGAGCTTTTTTTGTGGTTACGTGATTGATGAATAATCCTACTGCCTGGCTCACGATGTCGACAAGAAATTTTCGTTCGCTTATTTATATTGAAAACAAAAACAAAATAAGAACATTTGTTTTTGTTTTCAATATAAATAAGCGAATGAAATTTTTTTGCGACATCGTGAGCCAGGCAGCTAATATCTAATGTTATAAAAATGAAATAGCAACAAATATACTTACATAAATGTATTTCAAGCATCCAAAAAAAAAATTAAATGAAAAATATGCAAAAAACATAAATCCTTCGCCACAATAGTATTATCTTAACCGACACAATCTTATTTAGTAGGTCAGCAGATTGACGGCGAAAAAAGCTTAAGCGCCAACAATTGCTGTTATCCTCCTAATATGTGAAAAAATAGCTCCATTTCATGCATTGGACAGAATTTTAACGTTTATACTAAGTTTGGTTGTATCAGCTGTGTTTCAATAAGACATAATAAAAAAACCTTCTACTGTAAATTTTTTTTTGTCGTTTAAGCTATTATTGCGGTTATGACTCGAAGTTATTTGATCTATATATAAATATGGCACACATTTTTTGTCGTACACTTTTAAGTATCTTATCGTTTATCAATATTGCTGAAACATATATGGTTTAAAATTTATTTTTCTGTAAATATGCACAATATAAATTTTCTTTTCAAAATTCTTGGCATAAAGGTGGAAAAAAGTAATTTAAATTGTGTTTTTTATTGGGAATTGTTACAATTTAAGTTTGAAATTTATTAACGCACTAATAATCCAAAATTATTATTTTACTTAATTATTAAAAATACATTGAAATTGATTATTGAGGGGTTTAGCTGGATCCTGTGAGCATTTCACTGTTGCTAATGCAGATCATCAGGAAAACTTTACCCAAAGTTTCTTAAAACAACTAGAGTTATTATGTTATATACTTTCATTTAAACAAATGAGAAGCTCAACCAATAACAAAGTTGAAACAAGAACTCAATAATCAACATGTTTTTTATTTTCCTACTTTACTACATTGGCTGACTTTTTTTCAGCTCTAATTGTAAAGAAAATAAATGTAAATAACAACAACAGCTATTCAAGAATAGAGTGTTGCCACACAAGTATTTTTGACTTGATGCCGTCAAGATAATAATTAGTATTTTTTAATTGGGAATTGTTACAATTTAAGTTTAAAATTTATTAACGCACTAATAATCCCAAATTATTATTTTACTTATTCAGTAAAATAATTTTTTATTAAAAATACATTGAAATTGATTATTGAGGGGTTTATGTGGATCCTATGCGCATTTCACTGTTGCTAATGCAGATCATGAGGGAACCTTTGTCCAAAGATTCTTAGAACAACTAGAGTTATTATGTTATAAACTTTCATTTAAACAAATGAGAAGCTCAACCAATACCAAAGTTGAAACTAGAACTCAATAATCAACATGGTTTTAATTTTCCTAATTCAAATTTGGTTGGGAAAAAAATTTCTAATTTTGTTTTTGTTTTTGTTTTATACTGGCAAACATACAATAACACAAACCAACCATATATTTTTAACAGTCACAAACATCTTATCTTATGCACAGACTTTCAAAAATTATTTGAGAATTCACAAATAGTTAATAATATTTTTGAAAATCACAAAAGCAAAATAAGCGTAGTAGGCTTAGAAATTTATATGAAATCCAGCAGTTGCATAATCAGGTAGCAAAAACCTTTTTTAAATCCATCAAATATGTGTTTTATTATTCGTTAAATGCTACCTGTTATTAGCATTAAATACATTTACGTCGAAAAACATATCCTATAATTACGAGAAATATTTTTTATTACTTATTGTATAATATTCCAAATTTAGTTTTGTTTTTCTTTTCAGGTAGAATTTTAGAAATCACAACAGCTCTAAACAGAAAAAGAGGCACTCTTAAATTTTAGTTAAACATTTTTAAAACTACCTACATAATGAAATGTGGTAGTTGAAATTTTCAAAATCTACCGTCATAACTTTTTGTATGCGCTTAAACACAAAAAATATTTTTAAAATTGACTTTTTCGGACATTTCTGAATATAGAGTACATGTCCAAAATACAAAATAATTGGCTGTAAGTTTTCTTTAGAAAATTTAAAAAAATTAAGATACTTGAAAAAACATGCCTTTTCGGCGAAATTTTAACATTTTGATTTCTTGGTTTTTCCCCCTCAATTTCACAAATGCAGATATTAATAAATGTTTATTCTTATTTTATTTAAAAGTTTCTTAAAAATTTAATACTGTCTTGTAATTTAAAATCTAACAATAAACTAAAAAAGTCAAAGCAAACAATTTTTCTGTCTAAAGTAAAATACCTTCCAAGGCAAATTCATGTAAGGTGCACTCAGCTCAATTCGTTTTGAGAAATTTATACTTGAAATGTCAGAAAAATGTACTGAAAAATGTGTCTTGACATCCCAGATATATTCAAATTACAAGCGGCGAAAATAGTCACCTGATTCCATGCGACCATCTAGTTATGAGAGATACGGAAACACATCTAAGGAAATTATTTCTTAAGAATTTTAAGCTTAGCTCAAAATCCGGTTAATTTTTAAAAAAGGTACAAGCCTCAGAATTGTTTGAGTCCCAGGTGGTTAACTTTGGCCCACTGTAACTTCTTTCCTCGTCTACCGGATGTTACAAGTTTCTTATAAATCCAATCAGTAGTTTAGAAGTTCCAGATTTATTACCATTTATTTTGTAAAAGTCCCCAGTGTGCAATGTAATTTTTAAATATACACGTGTATACATATTAGTGTCCCAAAAATTTTTTTCGATTTTTATAGGTACCCCAGCATATTTTGAAAACCTATAGGGTATGGTATTTTTGTGATTTATTTTCAGATTTTTCGGAAAAGGTTTAGACGACGCTAAAATCGATTTCAACCCAAAAAGTGGGGTTTCTCGTCTTTCTTTAATTTTGTTCATTACGCAGCCCGTTAGCACGATTTTTTGTTACTAAAGCTATGTACAGACGGTTGTCAGATCTTACAATATTGCCAGTAGAATGTGCGCAAAATTTATTTCAACCGTGTGAACTGACAAATTTTGTCAGACGTCGTTGCCAGAAAAAGCATTGTCAGTCCATTGAAAGACTAGCAGCTGACAACAAATTGTCAGACATCTTACAATCATGTGAACACATTGTAAGATTTTTGCCAGATATTTGTCGGACATTTTAATATTGTCAGATGTGCAAAGTTTATGCATCTGACAATGGCGTCATTGTAAGAGAATTACTTCTATGGGCAACACTACACACGCTTGATTTTAAATAAAACATTTATAATAAAATATATGCACACAAAATAATTGCAATTGCTTCTTTATGGTCCATAATAATTTATACATTCGCTTTTTACATTTTACTCAAACACAAACGATTGATATTTAATAATTTCTAAAAAATGCTTTGAGTCTGGTAACGCATAACAACAGATCTGACAATTTGTGCATATGAAAACCGTGTGAACTGACAATTTTTCGACTGACGATTTTGTCAGATGAATTTATTGCCATACAACCGTCTGGCAATAAATTGTAAGATTTTCTTACAACCGTGTGAACTGACAAGAAATAGTGTACTGGCAATTTTCGATTGCCAGTGCATTGTCAGCACATAGACAGATCTGACAATATTGTAAGATCTGACAATCGTCTGCTTAAGTAAATTTTTTTTAATCAGAAATAATTCATAGTTAGGCTCAAGTTCAGTAATTTCAATTCTTATTGAATGAAATATTTTTATTAATTAATGTGAGTTTCTAAAGAGAAGAAAAATTAAACTTAGACTTTAAGCTGGGGGAAATACCGATACTTTTCTGTGCAGCCACACACTTCATCAGCACCCTAGTCTATCTACTTGGGTAGAGATTCTTATTAACATCAGCTATTTACCTTAAATTTACTATGAAACGGAATATGAGAGACGATTGTTGTGTATACAATTGATTTACCTTTGGTAAACACATTTATAAGTATCACTATTAATTTTCTGTTTTTTCCATTTTTTCATGTTTCTATTTAGGTTAGCACAAAATTATATTACTCTACCTCAGTATGTTTAACTATTCTTACTTATCTTTTTACGATCATCACATTAATTATTTTTACTTATTCGATGTACCATCGGTACATGCATGTAAGTATAATTGTAGTGGCTTAATGTTACTTCTTGTTGCATTCTACAGTTTTATTTTAGTTATTCCAGCCTTCTGAAACTGTGATAACCAAGTGAACAGTGATTGCCAAGTGAACATATTTTGTCACGTGCACATGATGTATTAAGTGAGAAATTTTTAGATTCTTTTAACTGAACTGTAGTGTATTTTAATCAGAAATAATTCATAGTTAGGCTCAAGTTCAGTAATTTCAATTCTTATTGAATTAAATATTTTTATTAATTAATGTGAGTTTCTAAAGAAGAGAAGAAAAATTAAACTTAGACTTTAAGCTGGGGGAAATACCGATACTTTTCTGTGCAGCCACAGAATTGAAATTACTGAACTTGAGCCTAACTATGAACTATTTCTGATTAAAATTCACTACAGTTCAATTAAAAGAATCTAAAAATTTCTCGATTAAATTTTTTTTAAAAAAAACTGTTACAAGTTTCGGTAAGTTTTTTTTTGCTCATTTTGGTGCCCTTTATGAATTTTTATTGTAAATTTAGCATACGTTTTTAAAATAATGCTTTGTAACTTTTAAGATTTCTATTAGAGATAAAAAAATAATGATACAGCGCAGCAAAAAAGGTTGCCTACTACAATGCAAAAAAGTGTATGTACTCCGCAGACATAAGTAGTTACAATTTGACTGAATAACCCATTATTTTTGTTTGGGAAGTTCAAAAAGTATGCGTTACCCCATACTTTTTGCCTACAAATATCCAAGAGTTAATAGATTATCATTGCCTAAAAGTATTCAAAATTTAATGGGTTGTTTTTTGCTTACAAATATGCAAAATTTCGTAGATTACTTTTTGCATAAAATTAATCATAAGTTAATTTAATTGATTTTTCTAATAAAAACAAATAGAATTTTGTAACATAATTATAAAACGTGCACCTTTTTTAGGATAGTTAAAAATCATAATTTTACAAAAAAAAATATAGTAATACGTTTATTGAAGAATATGCGAAAACACTTAGGTTTTGTAACAAAAATATAGTAAACCAGTTATTTTATTGTTTTCGAAGCTCATTTTTACGATCAATAAATAGTTCTTCCGATATATTTCATTATTAACTAGAAAGTATTACAATAAAACTTTCACGTAATGATATAAATGAGTTGTTATTTTATCCATTACATGACAGTCATTATTATACAGATAAAATAATTAGATAAATAAGTATCATTCTTTACTTTGTAAGTCATTAAAAGAGTACTACCCATTACAAACTCCTGAAAATTTTTTGCTGGGAGTTTAAAGGGTGGATAAATTCTGAGTCTTGTAAATTCTAAAAATATACTACATCGGAAAAGTTCTAATAAATAACACTGTTTTTCATGATGTTTAAATAAAGATAACCGATTCTTATGTATTTTTGTCTCCTGATTACGATAGCGTCATTAGTTTTTCTCTATCAGCTCTAGTTTTGAAGACATAGTGTAATTTAGGATTTGCATAATTTGCACATCTTTTGGTATTATTCCGTTAATATATCACGAATGGTACTCCAAATTTGAAAACACTTTCTGGATTACACGGTGCTACAGTGAAAATATACTTGGAAAGTGACCTAGTGTAATTTGTAGGCATTATTAAGTACATCATAAATCAATTTTTAAAAGTTCGGAAACACCCCCAAATTTCGGAGTTATTCCGAAAAAACTATTTTCGGGTAGGTCCGAGTACTTATGAACACGTAACTCAGTTGATTTTAATCCGATCTTAAATTTTTGAACGCTTTATGAAAAACAAAGAATATATCTTTTTAACCGTATACATTTTATGCTATATTAATTAATTATTGGAGTTAATTTTCGTAATAACATCTGCAATTTTTTTTATTTTTTTATGTTTTTTTAACTTCGGTTGTATGATGTATTAAGTGAGAAATTTTTAATGATGTTAATAAGAATCTCTACCCAAGTAGATAGACTAGGGTGCTGATGAAGTGCGTGGCTGCACAGAAAAGTATCGGTATTTTCCCCAGCTTAAAGTCTAAGTTTAATTGTTCTTCTCTTCTTTAGAAACTCACATTAATTAATAAAAATATTTCATTCAATAGGAATTGAAATTACTGAACTTGAGCCTAACTATGAATTATTTCTGATTAAAAATTGTTTATTATTTTAAAAATAAAGTGTTACTATTTGGAATTTGTGAAAAGATTAGTGTTACTTAAATATTTAAATTAAAAAAGTAAGTTTGTGTTATTTTTTATCTTTAATAAAAAAATATAATGTGGATTTTAACTTCTATTTCAGTGTGTGATAAGCGTAATAATTTTTGTTTTATCTGTGGCTTATTCGCTGACAAAAAACATCGATTAGATTTTAAAAATAATAAAGCCTTAGTTACTTCTTTTAATGCCTTTTTTAAGTGTTCGTATGTTTTAAGCAAATGGTATGAACCCGAATGTGTTTGCATAACCTGCTCAATTGCACTTAAACAATGTAAGTCTAAAAATTTTATAAACCAACCTTTACCATTCTCTGCTCCAATGGTTTGGCATCGTCAGATTTTTTATAAACCAGAAGATTGTTACTTTTGTCAAACAAACGTTGTTGGTTATAAGTACAAAAACCGTGATCGTATTAATTATGCCGATGTGTTAACTGTATCCAAGCAAAAAATAATCAAACATAATGCAAGTACGACTGAAGAAGAACATGAATCCGGGGAAGAAAAGTCTGCAGACATGGAATGTGACCAGACATTTGTTGCACAATCGGTGAAACCCCATTTAGTGACAAATGAAGATTTTCATGATCTTGTTCGAGATTTGAAACTATCATGGAGACAAACAGAGATGTTAGCGTCTCGACTAAAACAGTGGAATATCACTAAAAGTGACTTTAAAGTAACATTTGCAAGAGACAATCCCCAAATACAGTTTGAGCACATTTTTAAAGCTGACAATGATAATAACAACCTTGTATATTGCTCAGATGTAGATGAGTTATTTCATTGTCTGAATTACCAACATCAACCGAACGACTGGAGAAAAAAGTAATATTTTTTTGTTAACATAACATATTTTTTAGGTTTAACATATCTTTTAGGTTTGAAAGCAGTTTTATTACACAACGAGAATCAGTTGACCTCAGTGCCTATAGCATACGCTACTAACATGAAAGAGTCGTATGCAACAATGGAAAATATACTGGATTTAATATGTTATAAAAAGTATCAATGGCAAATAGTTTCAGATCTAAAAGTTCTGACAATTTTATTCGGAATGCAAGGAGGCTATACTAAATTTCCTTGCTATATTTGCGAATGGGACAGTCGTGGCAAAGACCAATACAAGCAAAAAAAGTGGCCAGCAAGAACAATATTTCAAATTGGCAAGAAAAACGTCTTAAAAATTCCACTAGTGAGTACCGAAAAAATAATTTTGCCACCATTACACCTCAAATTGGGATACATAAAGCAGTTCGTGAAACGCCTGGATAGGGAAAGCGATGCCTTTTTACACTTAAAATCAGTTTTCCCAAGAATAAGTGAAGCAAAAATAAAAGAAGGTACAAATGTTTATTGATTTCTAAACATAATTGTATTATTTTTTTATTTTTATTATTTTTTATTTTTTTAGGTATTTTTGTTGGTCCTCAAATTCGCAAAATCATGTTTGACGAAAAATTCACAACGAAACTAAATGTTGTGGAAAAAAGAGCATGGAGAAGCTTTATTAGTTTATGTGAAAATTTTTTGGGAAATAAAAAAAGTGAAAATTATATTGATGTAGTAAAAGAATTTCTGGAGGCTTATGCAGAAATGGGATGCAGAATGTCCATTAAAGTTCATTTCCTGCATGCAAATTTAGATTTTTTCCCAGAAAACCTAGGACAATTCAGTGATGAGCAAGGCGAACGATTTCACCAGGACATTTTGGATATCGAAAGACGCTTCGAAGGAAAAAGCCAAGTAAGAATGATTTCAAATTACTGCTGGTCACTTAAGCGAGAAACAGACGATTTGATGTAGACCTCGCAATCACTTTTAATCATATATTCTTAATTTCTAAATAAAATAATTTGAATACTGTTATTTTAAAATATTTATATAATCATATCATTATAATATTAAAAAAACAAGAAAATGTAGTAGCTATTGACGAATATTTGTAAAAGCAAAATTTTTAACTTTTGAAAAAACTTAATAACTTTTTTACTTTTTACTCGATTTTATTTGTTGAAAGCTGGTTTAACTCAGAACTAAATTAGCTTTAATTAAATATATACATAAGGGTATGTTTTTGAACAATCTAATTTAAAAAATGGCGCCAAAGTTGAAAAACCTAGAAAAAATAAAATTAAAATCAGATATAATTGAAAATATCACTGCAAAAAGTTAATATATACCAATAATATATATATATATATTTAGAAAAGCACATTTTTCTTCTTTCTGAAACCAGTTAAAAGTTGTAAATCCGATAAAAATCAACTGAGTTACGTGTTCATAAGTACTCGGACCTACCCGAAAATAGTTTTCTCGGAATAACTCCGAAATTTGAGGGTGTTTCCGAACTTTTAAAAATTGATTTATGATCTACTAAATAAGGTATAGACCTTAGACTTACACTAGGTCCCTTTTCAAGTATAAAAAAGTACTCATTTGTAGCAGCGTGTTATTAATCTACACATTAATTTCGTTCATTTAAATGGATTCACATTGATGAGTATATCAGTGTATCTGACTATTATTGCAAGGATGTTAAAAATCGTGTTTTTAGTTTAGTGCTTGAAATTTGTTTGATTATAATTTTTTTTGACCAAGTATCACTTGTAAATACAAAAAATTATTAACACTAAAATTTTCTGGACTGGTCCACACAACATTTTTTTGCGTAATAATTGCACTAATAATAACTTGTAAATAAACAAATGTAATATAAAGAACAATTTTTTTTGATGGCTTTCGAAAAGAAAAATTTCAAGACTTTTTTAATGTAACAGGAAATATCTTTGAATTTAGAGGGACTGGAAAAGAAATATTCCTATTTTTGAAATCAGCGAACAAAAATACACAATAATTAGTTATATTTGGTCTATACAATTATAATCAAAAAATTTTGAAGGACTAAACTAAAAACACACGATTTTTAAAATCCTTGCAATAACAGTCAGATACCCTAATATACTCATCAGTGTGAATCTATTTAAATGAAAGGAATTTTTGTGTAAAATAATAATCCAGAAAGTATTTTTAAGTTTGGAGTAGCATTCGTGATATATTAACGGAATAATACAAAAAGACGTGTAAATTATGCAAATCATAAATGAAACTATATCTTCGAAGCTAGAGCTGATGAGGAAAAACTAAGGACGCCATCGCAATCAGGAGATAAAAATTCATAAGGATCGGCCATTTTTATTTAAACATCTAAATCAGTGTAATTGAAAGCTAAAAAATAATTTTTTAATTATTTAAAAAAAAAATAATTAATTAAAAATAATTTTTTAATTATATTTTCTTGGTATAAAAAGTGAGCTGCTTAGGCCTGGATCACACGATTGGCAGAATCTACCAAGTTTCGTTGGCTCACTACAATAAAGTTATAAGTAAGGAAAGGATATTCAAGCATTTAAAATCGCGTTTTATGTACATAAAATATACATTAAAAATAAAAAAATATGTACTTAAAACTAATAAAATATGGATTTATTAACTCTTTTCTCAACATTAAGGGCCTAATTCATAAAGAATATTTTGATTTTATAAAATGTTTATTAATCAAATTTCCATAAAAAATTTGTTTTATTAATCTATTATAAAACAGAAATATTTTTTATGAATAATAACTTAAAACTTTAAGTTATTATTTTTAACAAACATTTGGTCATTAAAACATAAAAATCTCAGCTTCAATTATTTTTTAACAAATATTTTGTCAAATCATATGGAATACAAAATAAAATTAAGTTGATCTTTAATTTACATAAATGAATAAATGTTTTTTAAATTGATGTTTTTTTCTGAAAAAATTTTTGTATAATATAAAATTAACAATTCACGTCAGTTATTAGTGCATATTTAAATTCTGCTAATTCATTTATGGAATATTCAGTTTCTAAATTTTCGGTGTTTGAACTATAAAATATTGATGCTATTTGTTGCATTTTTTTAAGTCTACAATTTTTTGTATAACTTTATTTAATTTACTTTTAATTTCTGCATTTATTCTGCCTTTCAGACCTTTTTTTTACCGCAAAATTCAATTAATTCAACTTAAGATGTTAAATAATCAAAACCATATAATTGGGTTGTAGTGTCAACAAGAAAGTCATACATACAGTATGTAATATAATATATGCGTACCATATCAATTCAGCACTTCATTTTTTTTACTTTTAAAATTCCTTAACTTTGTCAATAGAAATATAGTATTCGACAGCCTTCAACAAGGATTCCTATATAATAAATATATGTGCCCTTAATTATGAAAGTGGTCTAAGTCATGTGCATTTTTGCTTCAAAAAATCAAATAAATCTTAAAAAACTTCAATAAATATTTAATAAATGTTAAATAAATTTATGTTAGTCGAGACTAGTACAACTCTAAATTAATTTGTTGCATAATATAAAAATATTTTTTGATTTGTTCAAATGTAATCTACTAAATATCTCGACTAAAGAAATATATGACTTAGACCACTTTCATAATTAAGGGCACATATGTAAGCTTTGATGGGTAGTCGTGTCCCTGAATATTTTTCTTTAAAGGCTGCAGCATGTAAAGGAGCTTTTAAAAACACATATCAACTTGAAATTAATACGGAACCAGTTAAGAGCACCAAATAAAATTACGCAAAATTTTTGGGGCTTAAAAGGGCTTTTATCCCATTCTTTTTTCAACGGTGTTGCAATTTTTGACTTAAGCCATTTTTGTTCTTAATCAGAACTGCAGTTTTTTTACTTTGCAACTAATCAAATAACGCCAAAATTTCTTTAATAGCATGAAAAACAGTAAAAAATTTATTAAAAATATACATTTATAATGAAATATGCAAAACGATGTATTTATTTTAAAATATGCAAAAATATGCTCTAACAAATCGATGCAATTTTGTTGCAAACTTGTTGATTCGCAAAGATATTCTATTTACGTTGTCCTACGACCAATGACAAAAACATGTCTTTACATGAAAATCCTTTCCCTAGTTATAAGTAATAAATAAGCCAATATGGTATTATTTTTTAATTAATTCTTGAAAAAGTCTATATGGTTTTATTACTAATGTAGTGTGGTGCAGCTATGTGATTATATTTTAATTAGTTTAGAAATAAAGCAAATTTACTTTATTACTTATGACTTTATTTCAGTGAGCCGACGAAAATTGGTACATTGTGCCAATCGTGTGATCCAGGCCTTAGATTTTTTGGGCTCGCGTTGCTGAAGTCTGCTCAACACAACAAAAAACCACAACTTTTTAATATTTTTAAAGAATATCTAATGTGTAAACGTCTAAAGCTAAGTCTAGAAGATATGTTGAATCAGCATACTTATGGTGAACAATTTGTTACCAGTGCCAACATATTGTGTAGACACAAAATTTTTTCAATATACGTATGCTTAACTACATATGAAGGGCATTTGTTAAAGTTGATAACAAACGTTTGTTCAAGATTTTAGCATATCGTGTAGACACCATATTTTTACTTTGTAACAAATTTGTTTTGTATGCTGTCATATATGTTATTTGTTGAAAATCCTATCTAAGCTTTTCAACATACGGCAAATTTGATAGCACATATAATTGTTATTTTAACTCTACTCATGTATGTTTAGTGTTGCCTAATTTGTAATTTTTTCTCTTAAATTCGGCAATTTACTGCATATTAAACCTATGGTACGATTGATTAAAACGAAAAGGTAAATGTGAAAAATATACTGCACAAATATTAATGGTACATTCGGTTGAGTAAAAAACAAGGGGAATTACAATTTCATAAAAAAATGTAGGCGATTCTGAAGAAAATAATCACTCTTATTCCAGCTTCCTTTCGATTTTGCAACTTCTCGCGAATTTTTGCAAACTTCACAATAAAAGAGACTTTTTGCATGCTTTCAGCCTCTTAAGAGTTTTGCCGATTTAAAAAAAATAAAAGAATTGGTAATCATCCCGCTGATAGTAAGTTTTTGCGATTTTTCGCGATTTTTATTGAATTTTTTGCATTGCTTACAGTTCTCTTGATTTTTAACCAATATTATGGCTGTTTCAAAATTATGCAACTTCTCGCATTTTTTTTTTTTTTTTGCAAAATTTACGATAAAAGCGACTTTTTACATGTCTTCAGCATCTTGGCAGTTTTGCCGATTTAAAAAAAAAGTATTAAGCTTTGTTATCATCCCGCTGTTAATAAATTTTTGCAAATTTACTTAATGTTCGCGATTTTTACTGAATTTTTTGCATTACTCAGGCCGGGTTCTCTGTGCAATGAGCCACACAAGCGTAAAAAAACGTAACCAACTAATTACTAATAAAAAACTGTTTGATTCAGACATATTTATTAAGTTAAACAGTTTCATACATAATTAATAGACAATTTTATAAAATCCGACATGATTCCAAACTGTTTAAATCAATCATTAGTAATTAGTTGGTTACGCTTTTTTGGATAAATGGCACACAAGAAATGCCAGATGTAAACTCAGCTTTACAGTTTTAGAGATTTTTAATTCATATCATGACTTGTTTAAAATTTTGCCAATTTTTTCGCAATAAAAGCGGCCTTTTGTGTGTTTTTTACCAGTTTTAACAGTTTTGAAGAGTTTAAATTTTTTTAGACTTTGACATCCTGCTGTTGCAGCTTTTTACCAATTTCCGTCATTTTGCCATTTTCTTTTTCATTATATACATGTATAATTGCAAAAATATAAATTTTTTCACTAAAAGCGATATACGGATATACATAAATTAATAATAAAGAGAATTGTAAATTTTCTTATATTTAAGCAAATGCTCACATGACTCAACAACTCTGATATATATATAATAACAACAACTCTGATATATGTATAATATATCAGAGTAGGAAATTCAACATATTGTGTAGACACAAAAATTTTATGCTAACTCATATGTTGTATTATCATGTGCTGACATATGTTGACTTTAAAAAATTTGGTACTTTCAGCATACTTTGTAGACGACTAACATATATACATATATGTTGACAGCAGGTTTTGTTCTTATTTTTAAGCATATGAATGTTAACATATATTTGCTGATTCAACATATTGTCTAGACTTAGCTTTACATTAAAACAAATCCGATGCATAACTGGAAAACACATTACAATATTTTTAATTTCTTAAAATGGGTATAAAGCTTAAAAATGGAATAACTTTGGAACGGTTCGAGCAAAGTCAATATTTTTTATATTTAGGTTAGCACGAAATTATATTACTCTACCTAAGTATGTTCTTTATTCTTGCTTATCTTTTTACGATCAACACATAAATTATTTTTACTTATTCGATGTACCATCTGTACATGCATGTAAGTATTATTGTAGTGGTCGTATGTTACTTGTTGTTGCATTCTACAGTTTTATTTTGGTTATTCCAGCCTTCTGAAACTGTGATAGCGAAGTGAACAGTGATTGCCAAGTGAACATATTTTGTCACGTGCCCATGATGTATTAAGTGAGAAATATAAAAATGAAAAAATGGAAAAAACGGAAAATTAATAGCGATACTTATAAATGTGTTTACCAAAAGTAAATCAATTGTATACACAACAATCGTTTCTCATATTCCGTTTTATAGTAAATTTAAGTTAAGTAGCTGATGTTAATAAGAATCTCTACCCAAAATTAAAATTCACTACAGTTCAATTAAAATATCTAAAAATTTCTCACTTAATACATCATGGGCACGTGACAAAATTATGTTCACTTGGCAATCACTGTTCACTTGGCCATCACAGTTTCAGAATGCTGGAAATCCAAGTAAAAACTGTAGAATGCAACAACAAGTAACATAGACCACTATAATAATACTTACATGCATGTACCGATGGTACATCGAATAAGTAAAAATAATTAATGTGATGATCGTAAAAAGATAAGTAAGAATAGTTAAACATACTGAGGTAGAGTAAAATAATTTCGTGCTAACCTAAATAGAAAAATGAAAAATTGGAAAAAACAGAAAATTAATAGTGATACTTATAAATGTGTTTACCAAAGGTAAATCAATTGTATACACAACAATCGTTTCTCATATTCCGTTCATTGTACATTTAAGTTAAATAGCTGATATTAATAAGAATCTCTACCCAAGTAGATAGACTAGGGTGCTGATGAAGTGCGTGGCTGCACAGAAAAGTATCGGTATTTCCCCCAGCTTAAAGTCTAAGTTTAATTTTTCTTCTCTTCTTTAGAAACTCACATTAATTAATAAAAATATTTCATTCAATAAGAATTGAAATTACTGAACTTGAGCCTAACTATGAATTATTTCTGATTAAAATTCACTACAGTTCAATTAAAATATCTAAAAATTTCTCACATTATACAAAATTGTTAAAATAAATTAAATAAATTGTAGTCAAACTGGTTACAAGGTTCTCAATTCCTCATCTTTATCCATTTAAATTTTTGAATATTCTTAATATATGTAGATAAAACTTCTTTCAAAATGCAACATATATAAACATTAAATTCTATAAATATATAGAAGGAAATTAAATTTCCAGAAGTTTACGAAAACGTATTTTGCAATTGTCATAGAAAAAAAGTGTGCTTTCAAAAAATATATTCTTCCATATATGTATGTGCGTGACAATATGCAATTATCAAATTTTAAAATTTTTGTTGTTCAACTTGCAGCTAAAATGTTGAAGTCTGAGAGATGTGTTAATGGAAACTTGCATACATAGACGTATTTTCATAAGGATATTATTTTAAGTTTTTTTTAGTTTTGTTATGATCTGTTACTGGGGGAAACGGGTCGGGGGACAAAAATCGGAGAAAACAGCGTTACCTAATATGTGTACAGCCCCTAAGTAATAATCCAAAATGGCCTTATTTCCCAATTAAATCCGAAATAACTGTAAATAGCTTTATTACCAATGCAGTATAGTGCAATTATGTCCTTATTAGTGATGAAACGAATGTAAATTTTTGATATTCGCGAATACGAATATTATATGCAATATGGAATATTAAAATATTGTTATAAAAAGGACTTCACACTCTTGTTGGCGTACTTTAAAGTTAATAAAAAGTAGCCAAAATTTTAATGATCGTCATTGAATAATATTTGATAATGATACAAAGCACAAATTTCTATAAAAAAACTTAATGTATTTTTACAAACTAAAATTTTTAGTCATTTATTTAAATTTCGTTTAGGATTTATGCATTTATTTATTTAATTTCTTTGGAAAAATATTCGTATTCGTATTCGCATCCACCTGAATTTGGCGAATACGAATACATTCGAAATGGGGCGCGTAATGAACAATATTAATAAAGTCGAGAAATCCCGATTTTCGGGTTAAAATCGATTTTAGTGACATTTAAACCTCTTTCGAAATATCTGAAAAAAATGCTGGGGCAAGAGAAAAATTTTTTTTGGGACATTCTAATATATACATATGTATGTATGTACATACGTGCACACATATGTAAGCATAAGAACCTATTTTTCAACCCAAAAAATATACAAATTGGATTATATACTTTTTGGTGAGTGTGCGTAATCGTGATAAGTTGTAAACCACTCGAGCGTGATAAAGAATATTTTGTTCCTGAGCGTGCGTGATCGTGAAAATTTTCAAAGATCATTCGTGCGTGAAAGTACGTTAGTAAAATATTTTTCTGCGTGAGCTTGTCGTGAGTCAAAAAACGCTCACGTGCGCATCTCTATTACATACTAGTGATGCAGGAATATTCGTATTCTAACTGCCGAATATTCGGCCATTTTGATGCATTCGTATTCGCAACAAAATAATATTTAATAAATAAATACATAACTTTTAAACGTTATTTAAATAAATGGCTTAAAATAAATTTTTATTACATTTATTATAGAAATTTGTGTTTTGTATCATTTTAAATGATATTGAATGACCATCATTAAAATTTTTGGTAGTTTTTATTAACTTTAAAGTACGCCAACAGGAGTATGAAGTTCTTTTTCATAAATTTTTTTTTCATATTTCCTTTTTGTTATGTTAAAAGTGGTTTCGCACAACTCTAGTGATTTTGGCACTATTTAGAAAGAAATTCGGCACGAAAACAAAAGTTCCCATTCCCATCACTGGTAAGTAGTATTCGTGCTCGCAAAAATTAAAATTTTTATTCTCTTTCGCATTCGTATTCGTATTGAACTGAAATTCGCTAAATATATTAAAGATAAGACGATTTTATTAAGAAAGGAAAATTTATTTAGAATTTAACTTTAAAATTTAGTTTTTAGCGTTTTGCTTTTCTTTACTCAATAAACATTTTAAAAAACCAGGAAATTGATTTAAGGCAGAATTATCCGAACGTCCACGTAAGCTAACGAAATAGCTGATCGTTTTTGTTGATTGAAAACAATGCAAATGCTTAGCGAAATTTGCTGTAACGTTGCCGGCACGTCTCAACCTGTATAAAATAGAATTTCCTAACGTTGCTACAGTGCTCCCAGTTTAGGGGATTTGTCCCCAAATTAGGGATTTTTTTCGTGATTGGGGATGAACATTTCGTATTGGGGATTTGTTGGTAATGTAACCAAATTTGAGGGGATTTTTGGGAAATTTTTTGTATAGCTGATGGTCAACAAATAATGATTTTTCAAATAAGAAATATGCGTCTGGTAAGTCTAAAAATGTGTGTTACAATTCATAGTGTATGGTTTCTAATAAAGAAGAAGTATCAGGGCAAATTAACGAATAATGAACGCTACCAAAAAAAATATGCAACAAAATGCAATACAACCTTTTGAAAGCACTTCTTAGAATAAACACACACTTTAAAAATATCTCAATTTGTTGTGACAAATTTATTCCTTCTGCTGAAATGCTAAAACTTTTTAATACAAGTACTATGTACAATAAAGTTTCTGAGGCTGGTGAATCAGTAGATTCCGATTCTGAAGTTTTTGAAATGGTATACTTTGATTAAAAATTTTTTATACTGGTTTATATTAAACTATGTGTAATTCTTTCTTTTCTTCTTTCTTTTTTTGATAAGTACAAATTAAATTTATATGAACGTAAATATACTCGTATCTATCGGTATAAATGAATTTTATTGAATAAACATGTTATTTTTGTCATTATTTTTCAAATAAAATTAAAAAAACATTAAAAAAATTTTATTTTTTTCACAAAAGAAAAAATTTTTATAAAATATATCAATTTGGGGATTTTTGGGGATGAGAAATCCAGAATTGGGGATACGCTCTAGAAAGAAAAGGCAACACTGCGTTGTTAAGTGACGGTTGCAAACCAGTGATGGTACTATTGTATGATAATACAATAGACTAGGGCGCTGATGAAGGTCGTGGCTGCACAGAAAAGTATCGGTATTTCCCCCTGCTTAAAGTCTAAGTTAAATTTATCTTCTCTTCTTTAGAAACTCACATTAATTAATAAAAAATATTTCATTCAATAAGAATTGAAATTACTGAACTTGAGCCTAACTATGAATTATTTCTGATTAAAATTATAATTATTGTCAATATCCATTCTCGTTGAAATTGACGCTTGTGGTTCTGATGGTGTACTTTTCTTCGTAGGTGGTTGATATTCTTCGTCTAAGTTTGTGTCGTCATCCGAGGAATCCATAATATTCAAGGGCATCTTCTTCTTCGGTGCTTTCATCTTCATACTGCATAATTTTAGAACTCCACCAACATACCTCCGCCAGCATCGCATCTAATTTTTTGCCTTTGAATCGCTCTTCCATTGGCATGGTCACCTGGTGGAACCTCTCTTCTTGTTCGTCTGATTCCTGAGGTAATTGTACCAAAAAGGTATCAAGGTGGAAATGCAGGAAATGTAATTTTTATGTCATAGATGCATTGCTTTTTTCAAAATAATACAGCAACTTGTCCACTCGTTTCTGTATGTCTTCTCGCTGTACTCGGTTCTTTCCTAAAACGCCTTCGATGACATCTTTCAGTGCGTTCCATGCATGTAGGTGGTTACTATGGTTCGAAAGCACATAAAGTCAGTAAAGTGCGACTTTGACCCGCTCACGAAGGGTTTCGTACGGACACGAGATATGTAATTCAATACGAACTTTAGTAGCCTATGTAAAATATAGTTTTGGAATTTTTTTCGTTTTTGACGTTTTTTTAATTTTGGCGATTTTCGGTTTTTGGATTTTTTTTTCATTTTGGTAATTTTTTTAGTTTTGAGATTTTTTTCCAGTTTTCTTTTCGGTTTTTGGCGTTTATTTATTTTTTTGGCATTCTTTTTTTAGTTTTGGCGATTTTCGGTTTTTGGCGTTTCTTAATTTTGGCGACTTTATTCATTTAGGCGCTTTTTCTAGTTTTGACACTTTTTTTCTCATTTCAGTTTTTGACGATGTTTTTTAATTTTAGCTACTTTTTTTCATTTTGGCGATTTTTTCATGTTAACAATTATTTTGTTACTGGAGCCTTTTTCGCGTTTGGCAATTTTTTTCGGTTTTTTGGCGCTTTTTAAATTTTGGCGATTTTATTCATTTGGACGATTTTTTCGAATTTTGCGACTTATTTTAGTGTTAGAATTTTTTTTAATTTTGGCGATTTTTTGAATTTTTGGCAATTTTTTTTTGGTATGGCGATTTTATAATTTTCGGATTTTTTAGTTTTACCGTTTTTGAAAATTTCAAGAGTTTACCTCTTACGGTTCCCAAGTTATAGCAAGTTGTTAAAATTACATAGTCAAAACTGCATTAACTGATGGACCACCCCTTAATTTAAAATTTTTAATATTTTTATGTTAATTTTTGTAGTCTAGATAAAAATCCCTTAATTTTACAAATTTCAAGTGTCAATATACATATGTACATGGGATTTTAGTATTTTTCGTTGCTCGTTTTGGAACACCCTTTAATAACCTTTAAAAAGCGAAAAAATTATTAGTAATGCGAATATATGGAAGTCAACAAATTTAGATATGACAATATTTAAATACAGACAACGATACGTACCGTTTATAATTTTAGCTTCACTTAGTTTTGGAAAGATGGATTTTAAACAGTCATAGGCGTCCCCAATATACTTCACATCACATCACATATAATCCATTCCCAATTCTTTCACTAAAACTGGGATATCATGGGAGTACGTGAAGGTATTTGCTTCGTCAACGGAATAAAATTTCTGGAAATCAGCTTGGCGTTGTCGGTATGATATTGCGCTGACATTTTGCTTTGTGAGTTTTCTTCTCTTCAAAAATGATGTCAACCATTCGGAGTTTTGTTGTGATATTCCGAGCTTGGCCAAAATGTAATCCATTTCGATTTGTGTTAGCGGTTGTCCTGCATTATTTTAAATATCGGGTGTCCAATCCGCATCATTCACATTGGTCGGATTGGTGAAAACGGTTTCGGCTTGCAGGGACACAATATCCAGACTCGGAGGTTTAGGTGCATCGACATCAGCAGCGCGGTTAACAGCAAGTGTGGCAGTAAATGCAGCAGTGTATACTTTTGTTTTCAATTGTTGTCTGTTTAATCCAGGACGAAAATTTATGCATGCGTAGCACCTGGATTCATCATGTCCAGTTGTGTCTTCCACCCAAATTACTGGCTTCATAAAAGACAACGTTGCACCTCCATGTATCCAAATTTCAAGGGTATTATAACAATTTTTGCACACTGTGTTCGGCGTAAAATTTGAACCACTTAAATCTGCTTAATCAAAATAATCACAATACGCTTTTTTGAGTTCCTCAGTACACACATTTTGTCGAAATTTTTGGTTTTTTTAGGACGATTTGACCACAAACGTAACAAAAATTATCCAATTTTGGGCACTTGTTATTTTCCATATTTATATATTTTATGTTTTCTTGTTATTCACTTTTAAAAAACTGGAGAAAAATCACTTTTACTGTTCGCGTTCGTAGGCACTGGCTGAATGACAAAAATCTATCAAAGAAATACTACGTATTTTTCAATACTTTGCTGGCAGGTACTTATAAATGGGCGCATGTTTTAAGGGTACCTGTCTATATACCCGATTCACCACTTGTACGTTTCAAATTGTGCAAAACTTTAAAAATAATGAATGAGGGTGCAATTTCTGTAACAGGTAGTCACCGGAAAACCCCAATAATTAACAGTCCACTATCCTTTTTTTTTCCTTTTAATTGTTCACGCAATTTTATTACCGTTTATTGCTTCGCAGTCATAAAAATCAAATAACCTTTTGTTTATTCCTTTTTATTAATTAGATTTGACACTTTTTTGCATTTTTGATTTTTTATGAATTTAAAAAAAATTTAAGTTTTTAGGCAAAAAATACTTTTTTCCCTTCATACATTCATTTTTAACTTCGAAAGTGTTGCAAACATAGGAAAACGGTATAAGAACAGTTTAGAGGAATTGTAATTCTTAATTTTTCTAAATTTGTTTCAGCTAATCGGATTAGTGGTTCTCGAGTTATGTCAAACAAAAGAGCCTAATACGTGAAAAATTCCCCTATACGATAGGGGAAAATATTTTAACAGGTAAAAAGACAAAACGAATGATGCTTAAGTTCTTCATTTTGGGCCTACTTTCATGTGAAATTGTCAGAATTGAGTCCCAAAATCATATGTTGTACTGTGTTGTTAGCAAGGTTGGCAAACGGTATCGTAAAAATACCGATACCGATTCAAATACCGCTATAATTAAATACCGGTACCGATACCGAAATCCATTTCGGTTAGAAAATACCGGTATCGAGGATACCGTTTATGTCTATACCGGTATGTACCGGTATACCGATTCCCACTAAAAAAAAAATTTCAAAAATATATTTCAATTAACTTTCTTATATAAACACATTTTTGTTCGCCTTTACACATTCTTATGAAAGTGCAATCATAATCATCACTAGTGCGAAATACTAACAATCTTGGAGAGCTGCTTAATGCCTTTAGGAACGAAAAACGTATCTCTAGTAAGGTTGGCAAACGGTATAGTAAAAATACCGATACCGAATCAAATACCGCTATAATTAGATACCGGTATCGATACCGATACCGAAATCTATTTCGGTTAGAAAATACCGGTATCAGGAATACCGGTTAGGTCTATACCGGTATGTACCGGTATACCGATTCTCACCAAAAATAAAATTTAAAAAATTTATTTCAATTAACTTTCTTTTATAAACACGTTTTTGTTCTCCTTTACACATTCTTATGAAGGGTATCTCTAGACATTATCGATTGTTATCGATACACAAGCTAATGCGAAGATTTAAAGTTTTGGAGAGTGCTTTTTTAATATATTGCACATTAAACTGGTCCCAAACATATTTTTCTTTAATTGATATACTACATATGTGCTCTGTATAAAATATGAGGTTTGCGGCCATAAATGCCTAGCGGGGCCTAAAGTACCCGATACACAGTGAGGATTTTGTAAAAATATTGGAAATAAATTTCTAAATTAGCTGTTCTATTGTTATGAAATCTAACACAGCATTGAGGAAGGTGTGACAGAGCTTAAGGGGCTGTTTCTCTAAATCCGAACGATAAATTCGATCGAACATTTATATCAAAAACAAAAAACTGAAATTTGTTTTTGTTTCCAATATTAATATTCGATCGAATATATCGTTGGCATTTAGAGAAACAGGGGTAAGTCTGGAATTTACACTATATATCTTTAAAGGGGGCGGAGCCACAAAGCACCAAAGTAGCAACCTTGGGTTAATGAAAAATTAAAATCCATGCCAAGCTCCTTTTTTTAATCAGATAAAAAGGATTTTTTGCAATTGTCTTTTTTTACCCAAGAGCTAAAAAAATCTACATTTATGGGTTTTCGCTTACAATTTAGGAAATATTAGAGAAAAAATATTAAAATTTTGACTTTTTTACCAACCTTTATCCACTGTTCTGCTAATGGAGAAGTCAAATGTTGTTAGATTAAAAAAATTAAACTCATTATGAATAAGGGAGAAAATTTGTAATATTAAAAAAAAAATTTGGTATCAAAATCACAATTAAGTCAAAAGTTATACTCAATTTAAACTAAAATTTTGAACAAAAGTCGATTTTCGCCGTTTTTTAAGAAACAAGTGTGTTAATTATCTCGCTATTATAAAAGAATTTTTCCAATCAATATTTTCGTCTGAAAAGTCTCTCTTAGGTAGAAAATTATGCAATCAATATGCAGTTTGCTTTTGAGTTCCCGGCAATTTCCAAGGAAATTCAATTAAAAATGGGACTTTTCAGTATTTTTGCAGTACTCTTCTTATTTTTCGCTGGACGCTAATTAGATTTTTGGATATACATATTTAAAAACAAATCTTGTTTTAAAGTGGCGTAATACGTTTTTTATTTGCAGCTTTGGAATTTGATATTTATAACAAAAAATAGGTCTAATTCAAATATATGGTTAATGGGTTGATAGAGATAATGGAGAAAAATTTTCGAAACTTTTATATCTGAAGTTAAAGATTGCCATTGTTACAACTTAAAATTAGTTAAATGTAGGATTTTATCGGACGTATAAAAAGTTGTCCATCAGTACAATTTTAACTTAACCTAAAGTGAGCGCTAAGTTAAAGGCAATGTATCCTTCCTGTTAAGTTAAATTAAATTTATAATAATGAATAGCCTAAAGTAGCGTTTTATACGTCCAACAAAATCCTACTTATAAATATATTTAAGTTGTAATAATTGCCCTTAATGTTAATTGTACGAGAAATTTGTTTTGTTTGTTTTTAAGTTGGCTACAAGAATATTGTTTATTCCTTGATATCAAATATTCAAATATTCGTTTCGTCTGAATTTGGCGAGTACGAATACCGAAAAAAGACGAATATTCGGGAATTCGAATACGAATATTCGCACATCACTAAGTGCATACAATTCTACATGTACTTCGTGTATAATGTACATACACTGTATGTATTTATTTTTATTATTTTGATTAATTAACCAAAATGTATACTTTATACATATGTATATGCAAAGTTTCAATTGCAGTTTCCTTATTTTACTTTTTTAATAAAAGTATAAAAACGTATATAGAAACTTATAAGTTTAAATATTTTTATATATTAATGTAAAAATACTCCCTTTTCGAAGTAATTTAATAAAAAAAGAGATTTTTTTTTATATCCACTGTCGGAACTAATAATTTAGCAGTCATATCGGTATACCGGTATTATAAACTCGGTAACGGTATGTACCGGTAATACCGATACCGAAATAAAAAAAATACCGATACCGTTACCGATACCGAAATTTAAAAAATAGTTGTACCGGTATCAATACCGATACCGTTATTTGTTTCGGTTGCCAACCTTGATCTCTAGACATATAAATGTTTTAATTTCGTGAAAAGAGCAAAGCCTTTATAAGCCACATTTATATTGGCTATTCCAGATACACAGGATAATGCGGAGATTTAAAGGTTTGAAGAGTGCTTTTGTAATGTATGCACATTAGACTGGTCGCAAAGATTTTTTTCTTTAATTGATATACTACACATGTGCTCTGTCTAAAATATGAGGTTTGCTTCCATAAATGAGGTCATAATTTTTTAGCTCGATCCGACAGTGCCTTCTGGTGGGGCCTAAGTAATCGATACACAGTGGGGATTTTTTAAAACAATTCGAAATAATTCTGCAGTTTTTAAACTAGCTGTCCGATTGTTATTAATTTAATACAGCACAGAGTTTAAGTCTGGAATTTAGACTATATCGGCCGCATGTATAATCAAAAAATGGCATGAAGTTAGCATAAGTGACAAAATTGAATTACGTGTTGACGAATTTCTATATAAAATTTGACATTAAAAATTGTCACATAATGTAGTTTTAACACACGATTACATCCTAGCACAATTTTTAATGTAAAGTTATATGGCAAAGCACGTTAAGACCATGTTCAATTTTGTCACTTATGCTAACTTCATGCCAATTTTTGATTATATATAAGGCCCTATACCTTTGAAGGGGGAACCAAAATGGGTAAACTTGCGTTAATAAAAAATTAAAATCGATGCCAAGCTCATGTTTTTGATCAGATTAAAAAGATTTTCGCAAGTAGATTTTTTTTCTATCCAAGAGCTACAAAAAATCTGCTACATTTATGGGTTTTCGCTTACAGTTCAGGAAATATTCGAGAAATAATATAAAAATTGGCTTTTTTACCAACCTTTGTCCACTGTTCTGCTAATGGAGGAGTCAAATGTTGTTAGATTTAGAAAATGAAACTTATTATGAATAAGGTACAAAATTTGTAACATTAAAAGAAGTGGGTTAATTATTTCGCTATTATAAAAAAATTTTGCCAATAACTATTTTCGGATGAAAAGTCTTTCTTAGGTAGAAAATGATGATGAATAAACTGAAAGTAATAACAAACACAATTTGCTTTTGAGTTCCCGGGAATTTAAAAATAAATTACAAAATCCTAAAACTGGGACTTTTCAATATTTTTGCAGTATTCTTCTTATTTTTCGCCGGACGCAGATAAGATTTTTGGAAATATGAGACATTTTTAGATTTAATTGAACTGTAGTGAATTTTAATCAGAAATAATTTCTTATTCGGGCTTAAGTTCAGTAATTTCGATTCTTATTGAATCAAATATTATTATTAAGTAATGTGAGTTTCTAAAGAGAAGAAAAATTAAACTAGACTTTATAGCTGGGGGAAATACCGATACTTTTCTGTGCAGCCACTCACTTCATCAGCACTCTAGTCTATCTAGTTGGGTAGAGATTCTTATTAACATCAGCTATTTAACTTTTCGAAGTAATTTAACAAAAAAAAATGTTTTTTGCTATGTCCACTGTCTGAACTAATAAATTTAGCAGTAATATCGGTATACCGGTATTATAAGCTCGGTACCGGTATGTACCGGTAATACCGATAGCGAAATAAAAAAAATACCGATACCGTTACCGATACCGAAATTGAAAAAAAAGTTGTACCGGTATCAATACCGATACCGTTATTTGTTGCGGTTTCCAACCTTAGTTGTTAGCTATACATTTTAATCCAACAAAGAATCTGCCGGTAGAACAGAATTTATAATTTTCAGGTTTAGTATTTTATATGCATTACTATTATAAAAAGATACATTGTTAAGCTTGGATCACACGATTGACACAATGTACCAATTTTCGTCGGCTCACTAAAATAAATTCATAAGTAACAATTAAATTGCCTTATTTCTCAACTAATTGAAATATAATTACATAACTGCACACCACTGCATTCGTAGTAACGCCATGTAGAATTATTCAAGAATAAATTAAGTAGTAATGTCATTTTGGCTTATTAATTATGGCTTTATTGCAGTGGGCTGACGAAAATTGGTACATTGTGTCGATCGTGTGATCCAGGCTTTAGACTTCAAAAAGTCTTTGGCATGTATTAAAGATGCTAAAATTTCTGATTACGGTCTATTTCTCATTTTATTTTCGGTCAAATTTCAAGCTGAAAACATTCTTTCTTCAGTTGATAAAAGGTACTGTCATCTGTATTCACTTTAAAATTTCGGGTGTATTTTTTTTCGTTTGGAAACATTTTTATAACAAAAGGGACAATATTTCAAACTTTGAAAACCAATTCATTTAATAGTCCTTGAAGTTATACTTAGTTTTCAAATATAACATAAAATAAATGTAAAAAGACTTTATTTTATTTTTGGTTATATAAATGTATGCTGGGAAGCTGAGTTTTTGGTTATTAATAGTTCAACTTCAGCTCCGCAATAAACTTCTTCCGTGTGAAGATGGTGAGAATTTATCAATATGATCATCATCAATGTAGTTTTTGTTAAAAAATGTCGACACAAATAACGAATTCAAAAGAAAACCTTAAAATTAAGTGTACTCTTACATCTTTATTTTAAGAAGATAACATAAATGCATCTTCTTATATCATTCATATCACAATGTGGTCTCTTAGTGGAGGTGCGCTATAGCACCACCCTTCCTAACCTATATCATCCATCAAACTATTATATATATATATATATATATTCAGCCCAATCATAAATATTCCCTCGGAATTTCTTTCTCACGGAAAATAATTTTCTAGAGATAACATTCCACCAATCACAAATTCATCACTGCATTACGAAGCTCTTTGTTTTGCTTGTTTGTTGACATTTTGTTTCTCCCTTTTTTTTAGTGAGAGAATAAACAAAATTATTAAAATTCACCCACTTGAAGAAATATGTAAAAATAAGTTTATAAATGATTTATTTGGGCATATTTGTGTTTTTCCACATAAAAGAACTATAAAATACAAGTTTATGTATATAAATTATGTTTTAATTGTGTATTAACTATGTTTTTCTGTTTTGCATGGGAAAGGTTTGTTGTGAAAAAAGCAAGTTCAACGGCTTTCATAATACCTACTATTTTCGCGGAGAGTTTTTTGTTCCCGAATTTGTTAAAAAAAGGGGAAAACAAATTCATAATTGGAGAAAAGGGAAAAGTGACACAACTCGCACGGAATTGTTATTCATGATTGGGCTGATTAAGTTTTGTCATTACATCCCACTGTTCAAGGGCTCTATCTACAACAATTTTGTGAGACAACCAACGTTTTGAAGAATACCTAAGAATTAAATGAAGTTCTTAGTTGAAATATATCCGAAAATTTATAAAATCATCTTTTCGACATGAGCTGAGCCAACGATAGTAAGGTGTTCGTATATGTATTAATTTGTATAAGATGCTATTGTGCCACTTTGGCCAGCTATGCTATAGGGAAACATTCATTGGACATAATTACTTTTCCCCATCATAACCGAACAGCCGTCAGCCCCAAATCCTACTAAGTTTACTTAAAACTTAAAAGTGCCAGAAAAGAAGCGATAGTGCCACAGTGCCAGCTAGCGTCCAATAGTGCCAAAAATTAAACAATTGTGCCATATTTCCCATCACTGCGCTACAGTATTAATAAACTATACTTTTCTCTTTTTTCCACGAGTTAAGAAAAAAAACTGATTGGAGGTTTTTTTACCTGCCACTTTCTTCACTTCTGTGTCAATGATAGGAAAGTTGGTACGATCGTGCTTTTTTTGATACTATTTGACATGAAAAAGTACCGTAGTAATCCCGCAACACATTTAATACTCTCATGGCCAGCTTAGAAATGCAGGCAGAAGACGCGCGTATGCAGTGCCGGATTTACGTGTAGGCCCGTGAGGCCCGGGCCTAGGGTGGCATAGTTTTAGGGGCGCAAAATTTTAAGAAACCCAAAAATTAAAATTTTAAATAGTTTGAAATTGATAATATTTGTGAATTACTTTTGCTTTATACGTATCAATGAAAATTTTAGAATATAATTTATCGGTGCAACGACAGTAAGTAAGCGTATTTTACATGTTAACTTACGAAACCAGAGCGTACTCTAGATAGGAGGCATTGAGAAGCAGTAGCGTCCAATAGTGCCAAAAATTAAACAATTGTGCCACATTTCCCATCACTGCACTACAGTATTAATAAACTATACTCTTCTCTTTTTTCCAAGAGTTTAAAAAAAAACTGATTTTAGGTTTTTTTACCTGCCACTTTCTTCACTTCTGTGTCAGTGATGGGAAAGTTGGTACGATCGTGCTTTTTTGATACTATTTGACATGAAAAAGTACCGTAGTAATCCCGCAACACATTTAATACTCTCATGGCCAGCTTAGAAATGCAGGCAGAAGACGCGTGTATGCAGTGCCGGATTTACGTGTAGGCCCGTGAGGCCCGGGCCTAGGGTGGCATAGTTTTAGGGGCGGCAAAATTTTAAGAAACCCAAAAATTAAAATTTTAAATAGTTTGAAATTGATAATATTTGTGAATTACTTTTGCTTTATACGTATCAATGAAAATTTTAGAATATAATTTATCGGTGCAACGACAGTAAGTAAGCGTATTTTACATGTTAACTTACGAAACCAGAGCGTACTCTAGATAGGAGGCATTGAGAAGCAGTATTTAAAAACTTCTGATTTATGTAATTGCTTTTGATTCTGCTTCTGAAAATGTACACAGTCGCAGTTAAAGCGAACGCATAAAATGAAAAGCTATACACAACGGAGAGTTTCAGCGTTTGACATGTTCAAACAGTTGTCGGGTTGACTGACTGCATCTTTAAATAAATTCGGATGTTAAATTTTCGTTTTTTACTGGAGTAAACTTTTTTCTGCAAAAAGTGTTAGTGAAACTCAACAGAAAAGTGTGCATTAATTTTATATAAAAACGAAAATTTTGAGTTAAAAAGTGGTTGGTATCACCTAATAGGGTGTCTAGACACGTTCACATTACATTGCCAAATATAGTTAAAATTAGTTATTCTGAAAAAAATTAAAAAAATTACTTTTGCAAAAAAAAGTGCATGAAGAAATATTTTTTCGGCGTAATATGTTAATGAGATTTATTTTGTGGACCCTTAGCTACATTATTTCCATACATAATGAAGCGCTATAACTACGTCTGAAGACCATTTTTGAAGGTGCACTGTTTTTCGGAATCTTTGGATTCATAAAAAATAATTGGTCACCAAAATCGCCAAACTGTGTATAGGAGTTTACTTCCCTTTGGTAGTACTATCGAACCTATACTGGCAGGACCATGCGGATTTCTTACTGTTGCAAAGTGTAATTTAAATATTTATAAATTGCGTATTGTTTTAAAAAGGTTTTCTTAATAGAGCCAAAAGGGCGGCATATCTCACGGGGCCGAGGGCGACATCAAACATACTAAATCCGTCACTACGCGTATGCATATATTTTTGCCAGGAATTAAATCTCTTTTTCGACAAATTGCACGAAACTTTATAACTAAAGATATTTTAGAAAAATGTAACCAACCAATCACAATTAAATATAAACGAAAACCACATTTGCCTCATAGATATTTTCTGTAGGAGAGAAGTTGATCTATATATAATCACAAATCATGTTGAAACAACTCTTTTAAATCAGTTTAAAAAAAAATTGTAAAAACTTTATATTAATGTCTGTCAAGTTATGGCTGATATGGAAGAATTACATCGAAAAATGGGCTTGAAGGCCAACTTTGATGGCCGGACGCACCCCCTAAAACGCAACTTATCGGCGTGTATTTTTGTATTTTGTATTGTATTGTATTGTATTTTTTTTACATAAAACTGTAGTGCGATTCACTAACCTTTTTAACAATAATCGCATCGTTAAAATAATTTTAACGAAAATTTATCGAATTTGCTATTCAGTAACATTTTTAACGATATTCGCTGTAGGTTAAAGTCAGCTGTGTCGTTATTTAAGCGACAATAATTTATGTGCTGTTAATTTTATCAACAAAAATCAACAGAAAAGTCAGCTGCGTCCTATCGTTAAAAATAAGTTTCAGAATTACATAATCTTTATTTTAAGCGACAAAATGTATAGACAAAAATTACAATTGTCGGATAGATAAAAGTTACAGAATCACACTACTGAACTGATTTGGGGAGTCAGAGTGGAAGAAATAAAAAAAGTCTCCATACAATTAACTGCCACTCTAATGGACATATATTGAGTTGTGTTCCTTTTTTTATTTATTTGTAATTAGTTTTATATAATTTTTTATTAATAAAATTTAAATAAAAAACAATAATTTTTGGTACTCTCGGGATCAAAAAAGTACTAAAAATTTTTTTTATTGATATAGAAATGCAAATCTCATTTCCCATCACTGTTCTGTGTATTCTGTGACAGAACGGTACGGTACAGTACGGAAGCAGCAACGTTCGGCTAACCCAGCCTTTATTTATAAATCAATGAAACATAGACCAATATAAATTTAAAATGCAAAGTATAATTATTTAAAGTAAAAATATTTTTAACAAAATAAATTAATAACTTTACTTACTTTCTATTTCCGTTTTAGAATTCAAAAGTTGTCTTCGATCTAAAAGAAAAAAGACCAGAGAAAAATTGTTCTTAGATAACAAATAAAACTAAAAAAAATCAATACGCAACATTAAAAATTTGCCTCATGAGTGTTGATTTGTGCAAATCATGTTAACTTATACAGGATTTACAATACATTTTAAATATGGATAAATTGATTTATATTAAATAATAACTCGATTTATATGTATATGCAACCCTGGGTTGCTTTTAAAACTACAAACTCCATCCCTGGGTCATCCATCAATTTTTAATGACAATTTCGAAAAAATTACATTCAGGAATATTTATTTATTAATTTTAAATGTCAACTACATGTGAATAAAATTCACATACAGCTGCTGCCTCCAACTTATAAAGTACGTGCATAAATTGAAAACGAAAATTCGAAAAAAAAATTACTCCAAAACTTTGGTGAAAGCACTTTGAAGTGATTTACTTAAACCTACTTGATTTAATGTCGGTGGAAACATACTATAAGAGTATACATACGCATTTAAAAAGAGAAGGAAAATTTCATTTATATTGGGTGTTTTTTATTGAGGTATAGAACTTTAAGTTGGCATCACTTTTTTATCTGGCGGCCATTTTGTCAGCTGTCAAGTGATTAATATTTAGTTTGGTTTGCCATTTCATCATGAACAGGTTGACAAAAGAACAACGCTTGCAAATCGTGCAAATTTATTTCGAAAATAATGGTTCAGTTCGCGAAGTTTACCGCAAGCTCCGTCCATTTTATGGTCGACATAATCGTCCATCAGAGCAATTAATTCGGTTAACCATGGATCGTTTTCGCACTACGTTTACTCTGTGTGATAATACGCATCCGCAGAGACGTCGAACAGTGCGCACCGAAGAAACAATTGCCGCTGTAGAGCAAAGTGTTGAAGAGGACCCGAATGAATCGATTCGCCACCGGAGACCGGTATAGAGCCATGATAACCGACTATTTGGTTCCCGAATTGGATGGCATGAATGTGGATGAGTTGTGGTTCAACAAGACGGCGCTACATGCCACACAGCGCACGTCACAATCGATTTATTGAAGGAAACATCTTGTGCAAGAATTAAAGCCGCGAGACCATGCAATGCGTCGTGATTTTGGTGTATGGGCCGAAAATGAGATTGATCTCGATGCTGATTTTCATCGCAAAATTTTGTTCAGTGATGAGGCTCATTTTTGGTTGAATGGCTACGTCAACAAACAAAATTGCCGCATTTGGAGTGAAGAGAATCCATATGAGACCCATGAGACGCCATTACATCCACAAAAACTGACTGTTTGGTGTGCTCTATGGGCTGGTGGAGTCATTGGGCCATACTTCTTCCGAAATAATGCTGGAGAGTCAGTTACCGTTAATGGAAACCGGTATAGAGCCATGATAACCGACTATTTTGTTCCCGAATTGGATGGCATGAATGTGGATGAGTTGTGGTTCCAACAAGACGGCGCTACATGCCACACGGCGCACGTCACAATCGATTTATTGAAGGAAACATTCGATGAGCGCATAATTTCGCGGAATGGACCTGTCAATTGGCCACCAAGATCGTGTGATTTGACACCATTGGATTATTTTCTTTGGGGATATGTGAAGTCGCTCGTCTACGCCAACAAACCAGAAACGTTAGGGGACTTGGAAGCCAACATTCGTGGCGTTATTGCCAACATACGGCCCCATATGCTCGAAAAAGTGGTTGAAAATTTGACCTGTAGAATTGGCTTTATTCGAGCCAGCCGCGGCGGCCACATGCCCGAAATCATATTTAAACATTAATTGCATAAAATTATCCTTCCAATAAAGCCAAATTGATGGACATTAAAACGATTTTCTTGTGTTTTATTTCAATTCGAAGTTCTATACCTCTAAAAAAAACACCATGTAGATAAAATAAATTAAAATTCAGTTACCCATATCTCGGGTGACCATTCGTCCTTTTTTTCAAAGGACATTGCTTTTTTTACAATATTTTTCTAAATTAAAAAAAGAGTCCTTTTTATTGAATTGTCCTAAATTGTGCTTTTGTTCTTATTTTTTCTTTAGACTTCAGAGTTATAAGTTTTATTTTTTCAAAACCCAGAACTTTCAACATCAATGTAACAGAAATTATTGCCATTCAAAACTGCAATTTCTTTTCAACTCAGTTATTCTGATGTTTCATACCCAAACAAGGCAGGTACATCAATCAAGTATCCGTAATTCTACAATAATTATCACAACAGCAAAAACCACATGAACTGTGTTGGTACAAATTACCATCACTCTTTTCAATACAAGATATATTATATTTTTACCCAAAGAAAAGCTTGAATTTTCATGTCTCTAGGCGGGAGGTAGGTTTTGATTCTAGACCCCTAGTTTCATAGGTCTAATTCATAAAAAATATTTTAGGTTTATTACAGGTTTATTTGACAAATTTTTCATAGAAATATGTTAAATAAGCGCTTAATAAACCTGAAATAATTTTTATGAATAAGGCAGTTAGAATTTTGTGTGAATTTTGTTTTTGTTAGAAGCCTGTTGACTAAAACAATTGACCAACTCTAACATAGATACTAGAGACCTGCGTTAGCAATCTTGAAATGTAAATACGTCTTGTTTTTAACCGACTCCAAATGAAGGAGAAGATTTACAATTCGTCTCTATTTTTTTAGTACATTTTAGACCAATTGTAAAATTTTTTTGTTGTTTGAGAGGGTATATATAGCTTCCCATTGGTCACACTGTAAGAAAGTGGGCGGATACACGCCCAACATTTTTTTAAATATAATTTTATGATATTCTACTTATTTGATTTTTTCGAAAACTATAAAACACTTAGTTCTTGTAATTACACAATTTGAAATATTAAAAAATGGGCGGAGTCACGCCCATTAAAATTTCATATTATATTTCACAAGCTTCTATTTCTATTTGTGCTTAAACAAAAGCACAATCTTGCGCTGAAAAAAGTGGGCGGGGCACGCCTATTAAATTTTAGTATAATATTTCAAGTGCTTGTACTTAACCAATGTGTGTTAAGTACCTTGAATAAAAATACAAATTTTGTTTTAAAAAAGTGGCCGTAGGCACGCTCCCATGAAATTTAATACTATATTTCACTAAAAAGCTTAAAATAAAAGCTTAAAAAACCGACTTCAAAAATAAGCACTAAAAAGCTAAAAATGACAAAAATTAAAAAGTTTAAAAACTTCCGATTATATATAAAAACGTGATATATTCTATCCGGCTGGGCCAATTTTTTTTAAAACATAGAACTTTCTCCATCAAGTTATCAAGGCGAAATATATATCGATATTTTTTTGCCATTGTATTTACAGTGTTGCAGTGGTACATATTTTTTGCCCAAAATCACATTTTTCTGCCTGGGTATGTACATACGTGCACATATGTATATGCTTTGTGTTCCCTTTTTTATTTATTTGTAATGAATTTTATATAATTTTTTGTTCATAAAATTTCTCTCGGGATCAAAAAAGTACTCTAACAATTTCTTTTTTAAACCGAAATTCAAATTTCATTTCCCATCACTGTAATATACATCAAAAAACAAAAATAACTCACACAACTAGGAAAAAAATTTATTGCACCCACAGACAGACTTTTATTAGCTTGATCAAAATAGAGGTGACTTTTTGCTCACTCATTTACAACTAGCTTCTGAACTAACGCATATGTGATACAGATGTGAGTCAGTTGTTTTTTGCACAACTGTCTTCTTCCCGATAAGTATTGAGCTAACTTTAAGCTAACTCAAAAGTAATGCAGAGATTATTGAGTTGTTTTTGTACAACTAACTTCTCAATAAGTTTTGCGCTAACAGATACAAAGATGAGTTAAGGTTCAGCGCAAAGATATCATCATAAAGTTCCTGTTTATGTTAACTCTGTGCCGTTTATATTTTATATACCGCGATAGCAGTGTTAAGTATGATGGCTGACAAAAAAAGTGATCACGGTTCGATACCGTTTCACGTTTCTTAAAAAATATTTTAAAATTTTTTAAACTTGAAGCTGACTAAAAAATTTTACTCAATAGTAATTTAAAACATAATTAACTAAAAATAACACTTTATTTTATTTATTATTATTTTTTTTTTTGCTAACTCATAATTTGCTAACTCATGATTGTTTCAAAACTGATGCACTCGTCCTGCGGATACTCAATGCTACAACTGATCACTTTTAACATGTATAATGAGTGCGAATTTTAACCACCTCTGACTAATTTTTGGCTGATAATTCAATAGTTTTGATTTAACTCAAATTCCCACTGGGTATGAACAAAGCAAATAAACACCAACACACTCAAAAAACTTATTTAAGGAATTTACAATGATTATATTAAAATGTTAATATGGCCAAGAATGATTTACTATTTTAGCATTCTTGAATGTGGCAATATTGCGTCATCTTAATTCTTTCATTGTGAGCAGGCAACGATATAAATACGCATTCTGAGCAGGGCTGTCAGATTTATTTTCACCTTTTTCGCCAAATCCAATGTCAAAAATCGCCAAAGCCTCTTTTATTTATTTCTTGACAATGAAATATATATTTTATAAATTATTAAAAATATATTTTATAATATATAAGAAATTAATTTGTTAGGAATAGCTAAAATTCACCAAAATTGGAAAAAAAATTGCTACTATGTATATTTTGCTTAATTTTTATTTAGAACAATGTAAAAATTATTATGAACATAAAAAGGTACAATGTTTGATATAAAATAGTTTATAATAATCTATGTAAAGAAGCCTTTGCGGTTAGTATTAATTAGGGACGTAACGAATGTTCGCATTCGCAAATTATTCGCTTACTCTTGCTATTTGCATTCGCTTTTGCATTCGCTAAAATAAATGCGAATATTTCAAGCGAATACTAAAGACTAAAGATAAAAAATTTGTACTTCTTTTAGGAAAGAAAATAGATTTACGATTAACTAACTTCAAAAAGACGAAAAATTTTTATTAGCCAGCAAGAAAAAGATACATCTACTTAAAAGTAGCTGGGTTTCGAACTCCAAACACAGTGGTGTTTGGAACTATTTTTCAGTTTTTGAGAAAGAAAAGGCAGTGTTTGATTTGCGCGAAAATATTTCCTACTTAAGACTAGTATGTTCAAACTTATGAAAAATGTTGAGCACCATTCATTACTTCGTACAAAAAACTTGAAAATTCAAACAATATTAACTAGTCCTTGTTTGTTGTAAATTCCATGCGAAACAAGTACCACTCATATTCTGACAACTTAAAATGTTGAAAATACATACATATATTTCATATGTTTTTCCAAAGATTAACAGACTACTACTTCTGCAAGATTTTTTCAAAAATAATTCATTCCAGTTTTTCTTAATGTGTATCTTGACAGCATTTCACATGAAATGTTGAACAAGGTCCAAGACTTTAGGGCCAAGGTACGATTGCCTCACATTTTGAAAATTTATTTTTAATTATCTATACTAATTTTAATATATATAATTTGAAAGATATATGCTGTTTTAAAAATTTGTATTTTTAATAAATTAATATATATTAGCTCAATACAAGACCAACGGCCTATTTCCCAACTTTCCACTCACAATTTATATTGGTCAATATAAATTGTAAGTCGAAAGTTTTCTTTCGCAGTTGTGAAATAGGCCATATATTTAAATAAAATGCTATATGTAGTACATCTATGTACACAACACAACTTCATGTTTTTATACAAATTTATTCTCATGTAATTTTTGAACGTATTGCAATATTTGCATTCGCTTTCGCAAAAATTAAAGAATAAAGAAATATAAAAAATCTAAAAAAAAATATCAAAATGTCTCTCGCATTCGCATACGTTAAACTGGTATTCGTTACTTCCCTAGTATTAATCAAATATTGGATATACATATCTAAATCGCTATATATTTTATCGTCGACATTCCACATCGTCTTCTTCTTTTGAATACATCGTATGGGAATTGAACTTTTTCAACATACATATCTATTCTTGTCCTTTTCGTTGAGGATGCCATTATAAACTTTTCTTATATATAAACTTTACACACAATATTTATAAAATTTCACCTTTTCAACGTTAGTTTTTTAAACAGGCAAAACATTTTGACATGTACATTGTATTCACTTTAATATGATAGCAAAAAAAGGCTGCAAGATTAGAACATTTATATAAGAGAAGACGCTAATTAAATTATTCTTACACGAGACAAATATCAGAATAAAAATAATATTTAACGATTTTCAATCCAATTCATGACTCATCAAATATAGCCAACAAAATTGCCAACTTTTTATAAAACGCCAAAACATCGCCACGTCGCCAAATCGAAAATTAAGACGCCAAACTAGCTTTAAAGTCGCCACGTTTGGCGAGAAATCGCCACATCTGACAGCCCCGATTCTGAGTATATCACAGTCAGACAAACACACATACATCTTTATAATAGAGAATATTTTTCATCAACTACAGCTGCGCTGACAGTTTTAACATCCCAGCTAAAAAAATATGTATGGAGCATATATGATTCCCATATATGGTTCGGATCCGAAAAATGAGGGTATATGGGCATATATGATTATATATATTCATACATTTTCATTCATGTATGTGCAAAATTCATATTCATACACTCTTGATTCACAAAAGGCACTGCTGTGCAATAAATTAAATTATTAAAATTAAATTTTTTTAGACTTGAGAAAGAGGTTGTATTTAATGAAACATTTGTTTGGACAAATAATTCAAAACGAATAAAAGTCATTTCATTCATCAAAAGGTGAATCAATTATTTTAAAAACACATAAATCATATTCGTACATAACATTTAGCTTCAGAAATCAGATTAAAAACTAATGCAATTAATTACAAAAGAAAAAATAATCCGTCTAACAATAGTGTTCAATACAGTAATATGAACTTTGTTTCTTATCTACAGAATTTTTTTATTTTCTATAAAATGAATGACTGGATTATCCTTCTGATTATTTGATATATTAAATGGGGCCACAATTTATAAAATCATACAAGAATGTTTTTTTTTTAACAAAAAGTTTTTCTTTTTTAAATTTTTAGGGTACGCATATAAACTTTGCATACCGTATGAATTTTCTAATGGATTTCCAATTCAGCAGTGATAAAAATCCAAGCTTTTTTGATTGCAAAAACTATCTTATGTGAGATATCATGTATGTATACATTCTTATATGGCTCCATATATAAAATCTTATATTTATATATGGATCCACATATGAAGAGCTTCATAATTAAATTTTCCATATATGAGCTCATATGTTATAATACATTTCATATATTAGTCCATATATTAGTTCATATATAATAGTTTTGCCATGTATTATTCCATATATTTCCATACATGAATTCATACATATTCATATATAGTTATATACATTCATATATTAAAAATATATGGACCATATATAATTTTTTTAGCTGGGATCTTTAGTTTAACATTACCATATTGAAAATAATATGCTTTTTATACTTTTAAATTTGCCACCTGGTAATTAATTTGATTTACATACAAAACAAAAACAACAAACTTGCCAGACCATATTTAAGTATTAAAATTGAAACGTTGCAATATTAAGACATATTTTAAAACGCTATTGTGAAGACCCTAATTATTTCTTTTAAATTTAATATGATTGAATGAATTTGAATCAAAATTTTTGCATGATTTTACATTGATATTTTTTTCTATGTGTAAATTAAAAAAAAATCTTTCTTCCTACAAAATTTGATTTACGTATCTACATCTACATACTACTACATAAAGTATGTCAAGTAATTGTTTTGACACAGTCAAAATCGTTGTAAATTTTGTTTACATTTATCGTAAATATTTTTTACCCTTTATGAATTATGTTTTTTTATAATAGAGCACAAGTTTGGTTTCGTCGCAGAAATTCACATTATAGTAGTAGCCAACAAGCTTGGAAGTTTGGAAGTATCGTTATCGCAAAAGGCAATTGTTGTTCTTTGTGCTGCACTCTAAGAGGCGGGGATTTCCGAACAGTGCTTGAAGTACAGTCTATTCTTTTGAGCAATTGAAAAACTGTTACTCAGCGGTACATCAATACGTTGAAATGGTTTTTGGTTGACAGCGCGGAGTAAGGTTGGCTCTATTGCTGGTAAATATGGAAGTATTAAATTTTTATTAATGTATTGACCTCAAAAATGAGGCACTTTCTGTAAGAACATGGTGTCTTTTCAATTGCGGTAAAGTTGTAGATACTTCATCTCAAGGTCCAGATTTATAGTATATTCAAAATGTATGGGTTTATGTATTTACAAAATCTTATTTCCAAATGGTATTACAAGAACTAAATGGAGTTAAGAACTGGAATACGAGGGGAAAGTGAGAAATTTCAGGGTAATATTTGGAAAAAAAAATGTATGAGAAGTCGTCTTTTTTGATTTGATGCCAATGGCGGCCACAAAAAATATTTATTTGTGTACACCTTAAAATCTTTCCTATTTTCTTACTATATAATACAAGGATGTTAAATGTAAATGTAATTTTTATGCTCTAATTTTTAATAAAATGAAATATACGATAAAAAAATTTCATAATGCAAAAAGAGAGAAAAATATTTTTGATAACAGTCAAAATTTACAACAATTTTGACTATGCCAAAACAATTACTTGACACTGTACTTATTAAAACAATTTTGTCTGAAATAAATGGGTGAATTAAGCTTAAAAGTAATAAACTATTCTTCCATTTTGTTCTTTACAAACACTTTCTTTGTTTATGTAGTCGTAATCAGTAATAATGCAATTAAGTTACGACGTTTCAACCAGTTGCAATACGAGAACCACTCACTCAATTTGTTGCCACAGATTTAAAGAGAAAAATACAAAAATATGTTTCTTCTACATATTTGTGTTCAATTTGGTAGGTATTTATATTTAGTTTGCAACTTAAAGAATGCAAAAACTATGGCCATCAAAAGAAAATAAATTTGTTTTATTTATGACCATTACAAAACATAAAAACATGCAACAAAAGCAAACGTAAGAACTATGTTAAATTTATGTTACAAGGTTTATACTCGTAATAAAAATAAGCGTAATCACTATACAATTGCTTTCGAAACAGTTTAAATAAATTCAGTGAAGTGCGCCTTTGACACGCGCACGAAGGGTTCCGTACAGGCACGAGATATGTAATTCAATACGAAAACAATATAAACTATAGTTTTGGCATTTTTTTCGTTTTTTCGGTTTTAAGGGTTTTTTTTAGTTTGGGGGTTTTTTGAATTTATTGGCGCTTTCTGAGTTTTGACACTTTTTTTTCACGTTTTGGCGATTTTTTTTGGTTTTTGAAGTTTTTTTAATATTGGCAATTTTTATTATTTTGGCGATTTTTTTTTAATTTTGGCGATTTTTTTTAGTTTTGGCATTTTTTTTTCGTTTTGAGGATTTTTTTCGGTTTTTGGCGTATATTTTAAATTTTGGCGATATTTTTCGTTTTTGCGATTTTTTTTAATTTGGCGATTTTTTTTTAATTTTGGCGATTTTTTTTCATTTTGACGATTGTTTTTTAACATAAACAATTATTTTTGGCGCATTTTTCGCGTTTTGGCGATTTTTTTCGGTTTTTGGCGTTTTTGAAAATTTCAAGAGTTTACCTCTTACAGTCTCCAAGATATAGCAAGTTGTCAAAATTACATAGTCAAAATTGCATTAACTGATGGACCACCCTTTAATTTAAATTTTTTAATATTTTAATGTTTATTGTTGTAGTCTATATAAAAATACACTAATTTTACAAATTTCAAGTGTCAATATACACATGGTCATACAATTGTATGTATATTACATGAGATTTTAACATTTTACGTCGCTCGTTTTGGAGCACCCTTTAATTTCTAATTTTCATGTATTTGTTGTTGTAGTGGCCAATGTTCTACATACTCTGTCCAAATTTCAGGTCCGTAGCTCTTACGGTTCCTGAGAAAATACCGTGTGACGGACAGACGGACAGCGTAGCGAAAACAATAGGGTTCCTTTTTTCACCTTTGGTGTACGGAACCCTAAAAAGAACCTATTACATACTTCAAATATTTGTCGCCATGTTGCTTTATTTTGCATATGAATATGATACGAGGAAATATTTTGTGCGAAACAAATACGATCAACTGTGCTGCCGTAGCGAACGCATACATATTTTGTTATTGTACAAATGAAAGTAAATCAATTCTCATCGAATTTTAGACTCCTCTATTAATGTAGAATTCTTTTGTTTCATTTAGGTTCTTGGTGTACATTTGGTTCACATGTCGAGTTTGACGTGTACCTGATTTACATTAAGCATTTTTTTCATGAAATTAGATGCTTGAAAATTTTTTTTATTTATTGATAGGAGGCCTGAAAGAGAAACTTATATCAAAAGCGTTGCCAAAAATGCATCAGAGATTTATTATACGTCATTTTTTATGTAACATTCTCTTTTATATCGCTACAATTAGCAAATAGAAAATGTTGCGTGCAACAAAATTCATGAAATTTCATGAAAAAATGCTTAATGTAAATCAGGTATTGATTGAAAATATCTATAAAAATATTTTGTGTTATAAATTGCTGTTTTTTGGGATTTTTGTACAATTCAAGACATAAATTGGGAATAGTTAAAAAAGTAATTAGCAGATTTACCATTATTTTACTTTAGCACTTCGTCGGTTGGTTACTGGTTTGGTGTATGGAACGCAAATGCGTTTTCGAGAAAATCGATGAAGAATTTTTAGTTCACTAGTTTTATAAAAATACACGATGAAGTTTTTTTAATAATAATTGCAATAAATAGATATGTTTTTTATACAAACTTAAGGTTGATAAACTTTTTACATCCAACATGAAAAGTTATTAGGTTTTAAAGAAAAACTTACAAAAATCTTTATCGACGCATGTCCAAATAAATCATAACAAAAATATTGCTCACTACCTTCCAAGTAGGTGAAATTACTGTATATATTTAAGTATGTAGATATAAAAGGTGAAAATATCAATCTTATATAACATGACTTTTAGAGGAGAAACAAGAGAATAAATAAAAGACAGTATGAATATATTTAATAATAGAAATTTTATTAATAAAAAAAATAAATATTTTGCTTTGATTTGCATTCTTTGATTACAATATGCATCATAACAATTGCGAATAACAATATTAATATTTTTACATTGGAAATGTGCCACAAATCCCAAAAAATTTCGGTTGCGTTAAAACAATTTTTTAAATGTTCAACAATTGAAGTACAGCCGCGAATAACGTTGAAAAATAAAATTTTACAAAACCAGTTTTTTTCACAGATTACCGTTAACATTACTCTCTTGCGTCGTTCAAACGTAAGACCATCTAAAATTTTGCATCTTATCGGCATCAAAATACAATTAGAAAATGTCAGCCATTGGAAGAACTTTTTATGTAACTAAAAAAATATGCAAATTAAATTTTCGTAAATAATTGATAAATGTAACAGAGATACAAAGAAAAAAATTATTGCTAATTATCATTATTTTCGATAACCTAAAAAAAATTAAATGATAAAACAATCTTGCTTTAAAATATATTTGTTGGCTCTCCTGAAGAATTATTATTTTGTCACTTATAACGTTATTCGCGGCTTACCTTCAATTGTAGAAATTCTTGCTCAATTTAAAAAAGGAAAGTTATTAAAAATTAAGAACAAAATCTGTAACATTAAAAAGCACTTGGTATCAAAAGCACAATTAAGTCAAAAGTAATACGCGTTTTAAATGAAAACTTTGAAAAAAGTCAATTTTCGCCGTTTTAAGCAGAAAAATGTGTTCATTATTTCGCTGTTGCAAAAATTCCAACCTCATATTTTTACTTATTCAAAAGGTAATATTATATTGCAAATAAAGTTTTTGTTCAAAATTTTCTTTATTGAAGGAATCATCTCGTTTTGTTATAAATATCAAATCTAAGTTCTTTTTTCTCAAATTCCAAAGCTGAAACCAAAAAAATTATTTATGCCACCTTAAGACATACATACATATGTATGTTTTTAAATATCTCCAAAAATATTATCCACGCTCTGTGAAATTTTTGGAGAGTTTCGTTTTGAGAATTTTCGGGAATTCAAAAGTACATTCAATTTGTTCTTACTTTCTGTATATTATTGGCATACTTTTCTACCTAAATGAGCGTTTTCAGCCAAAAATATTGAAAAAAATCAATTGTCCTAAAATATATAAAAAAGTGGAAAACAAAATATGCTGAAAAGAACGGTCTATACCCCCACCTAAAATTTTTAAAACAATATTTTAGAGGCTGCATGAAGCAGTTGAATTTTTTTAAAGCGCCATTTTTTTATGTAATAATACATAATAAAAGCACGTACCTTCATAAGTATTTTTCATATTCTACTTAGTTTAAAACTTTTTGTTTGTAAATAAAACATGTTTTAATTAAAAAGTTTTGGAAAAAAACTACGTTTATACTACCTGTGGGGTTATTATGAAATTCGATTCGAAACGGAAACGGTTCCAATTTGTATGTTATTAACATTAAAATTCGATCACATTTTCGTTCGATTCTGATTACATAATAAGCCCCCTGTTACAATTGCACTGAAAAACTACAAAAGAGTGTCATGAGTTCGGTGCGAATTTGTATATTTCTATTCATACAACAATGAAACTAATATATTTACCCTACAATAATTAAAATTATAAAATTTTTTCGGTATATTAGTTGCTCATATAAGAATTTTGTACGTATGTAGTAGATATAAATGGCAGTCGGCTAAAAAACTAGCTAGAAGAGCCAATGTTTTTTTAGAAAAGATTTGAAAAATTTGTGATTAAGAAATTCCAAATAGCAAAAACACAACAAATCAAATTGACAAAAACTTTTCCATACATACATACATACCTATGTATGTATCGCAACAGGGAAGTAAAATGACTTCTTGGGTTTTGTACCAGCTATGAAAACAAAACGTACTTTTTAGACCATGACGGTACCATTTTTTAATAGTTTTTAATAAAAAACAAACGTAAAAAAATGTTTATAAAAATTCAGAAGTATACAATAAAAAACAGAAAATTAACAAAAATGTGTATAAAAATTCAGTATACAATAAAAAATAACATAAAAAATAATAAATATTGCATTCCAAAGGTAAATTAATAGCGGAATTCACTGTTCGTATTAAATTTAACTCTTTTAAATATACTACGATTTTAAACGTGCAAGTGTGAGGGATATTTTTTCTGTATTGTAAAAAACGTTTATTGTTCAATTCAAAGAGACTCTCTGAGAGGGTTTGTACAGGGTGGCGCAAAAATAACCTTCCGATGTTATTTGGCTGTAATTTAAAAAAAAAATTAAAAACTTCGATTCTTCTTGTGGATTATTTTTATTTGGTCTATTAATTTTTTTACATCAAGTCGAGAATATGATGTCATGTAAATGGCCGCCGCACAGTGGCTGAAAATCGTTTTTCATTGGCCAAAAGTCTAATTTTTTTTTGTCACCGATTTTTAAAATTTTTACGCCTTTTTGTAGCTAATATATCCAGATTAAGGTAGCCAAAAACTTAGGTTAAACTATTGATAATTGAGGGCGTGGCATGCTGTCAAACTCAACCGTTTTTTTAATTTCAGAAAAAGGTGTTTTTCTTTTGTTTTTTATCAAAAATAAATGGTTACTACTCGCAAGCTATCATCGATAACGGCCTGCGGTCTTTATTATAATGTTGGTAGGACTATAGTCTTTAGTTGTTGTAAGTGGTCACAGCTCTAGCGTTTAATATTACGGGCGTTATGAAATATTTATGAAACTACTATATTTTTCTCAAATTTAAATTTTAGTGGAATAGAACTTCTAGGGAACAAAAGGGAACAAGAAACGTATACCACCAGGAGAAAGGTGAAAGTGTCCTCTTTAACGCTATATATACTTTTGCACCCGTGACGACCCGTGGGTAGAACACTTTTTTCATTTTAATGAAATTACTCTAAAAAAAATTCAAATTAATTTAAACAGCCCTATAAGTACTCGTATACAATAGTGTCTTAAATTTTCACTTTTTTGCCTAAAAGTTTGTTTTTTTTTACTTTAGACTACGTAAAACGAAAAAAATTAAATATAATACCTGCGAAAGGGTTTAATGGCTTTGTTTTGATCAGCAAAAATAAATTAATAAAATTATCACAATAGGTTCTACAGTAAACATATGATCTCTTTCTGAATTTACCTGTTATCAAATGTTAGGGTCAACCAAAGTCATAAACATTTTTATAACAATAATGGCGACATTAAACCACTAAAGATAAAAAACAACCCCATATTGGCGAGATACTAATCAGTTTTACCTGATATTAAGGTCTGAATAACATGTGCAGTTTTGTTCAATTTAAGCACTACCTGCTATGAAATTGAAGATCAATGTGTGAATAACATGTATCTAAAAATGTATAAAACTACGGATTCCATAAGGGATTACTCAGTAATAAGTTAATCCTTTAATTGTACGGATAAAATATAACAAATAAAAATATTCAGATAAATATGGAGAGCTCAGTTATAAAGAACTGGCCGAAGAGTATTTTAGAAACAAAAACCAGGAAGATGTTCTTAGTTACGTTAAAATAAAATTAAACTTAAATTCGTGTAGCACCGAAATGCAAGAGCAATTATCTAATTTCGTCAAAGCACTAAAAAAACGCTACAAAGAAGTTAGCTACAGTAAACAAAACTTTTATATAAAAAGTGCAAACTGGTTAGAAGGCCAACTTACTGTCGCTGCAGAAACAGCAAAGCAAGATAAGGCTGGAAGACCACGCAAATCATTAATGGGCAACTGCAGTGATAGATCTAAGAGGCGGAAACTTAAAGATTTTAACGATGCAATTGGTTGTACAAATATAAAAGAATCTTTCCTACATCAATTACGATCACAGAACCAATTATCAAAAGTGGATATCATTGAAAAGGTTGTTAAAGCTAGTCCAGTGAGAACAAAACGGATTCTTAAAAGTATACCAACTCCGAGTGATGCAATACAGTACACAAATGAGGAGGCATTAGCATTATTTCTGGATTTGAAATTAACAAAACAGCAATATATTAAGCTCAGACTGCGTGCGATTGAAAAAGGGTCAAATATGTATCCAGCATATCATTACATAACCGCTGCTAAAATAGACTGTTTGCCATCAAAGGACACTATTACAATCACACCAATTTCGGCAGAGGTACAACTACAATCTCTACTTGATCACACAGCCGAACGCTTGCTACAATCAATAACAGGAAATGAGTTAAAGAAATATGGAAACACAAAGTTAATTCTTTTTTGTAAATGGGGATGTGATGGTTCCTCGGGACAAAAACAATACAAACAAGCTGTATGTGAAAATATTTCGGACTCAGATATGTTCATGGTATCATTTGTACCATTGCGATTGAAAAAGATTTTGGAAGATTCAGAGCCTTCGACTAGTACAACGCAAACAATGGATATTTGGAAAAATGAGACACCATCTTCTACGAAATACTGCAGGCCAATTAAATTTGAATTCAAAAAAAGAAACTCATGATGCCATTAACAAAGATGTTAGTGATATCAAGGCCCAAATTGCAACACTACAGCCATTACAATTACAGTTAGATGGGCAGCAAACTGAAGTAAGCTACCAATTAGTGCTGACAATGATAGATGGAAAAGTAGGTCAGGCTTTGACTAACACGAAGGCTGCATCCAGCTGCATTATATGCATTATATGTTTCAACTCATTTATTTACTTGTCTGTTTACAACTGTCTCTTATAATCTAAAAATTAAAATACTTATAGTTAATACTTGAACAATAAAACTTAAACCTAAGCAAATATGGATGTGTAGAGAGAATACCCAATTACTTGCCAATAATATGACTCCTAAGTATTTGCAGGTAAATAACCTGTACTTTAAGTAAGTCAGCTAATAATACGATTCCATGGTATGTGCAGGTAAATAACCTGTACTTTAAGTAAGTCAGCTAATAATACGATTCCATGGTATGTGCAGGTAAATAACCTGTTGAGTGACACATGACTTATATATTGCGCATTTTCACTACACCTCCCCTTTTAAAGAGAAAGTTCTTATAGAGATCATTGATCAAGTGATGTCGATAAGAACTTTCTTTACAAATGTTATTGATAATAGTTTTAGGTATATATAAATTTTAATATATTATTCAATATATTATAAGAACTATTAATTCAACTTATACTAAAATGCATGTTGTAATATGATTATTATGAATATAAAAAAAATTAATTAAAAATAAAAAAAATATATGACAAATACAATGTATCAAGTATACAAATAAATTATTAAAAGGTTTTCACATTCTGTTTGTTAATTTTCTGATTCTTCCCCTTTATTTTTACAGTAATATTATTTTTGTCGTCAACGTCAATGACTCTATATGGTCCCTTGTAAATTGATTCTAGTTTGTGTGCTGTGTTATTTTTTATGAATACTTCTTGACCTACGGTAATGTTAATGTTATTGAGGTTTTGGTCATGTGAATTTTTTTGATTTAGTTTTGCTTTGTTTATTAGATGTTCTGCTCTTTTCAATGCAGTTTGCAGTCTGAATTTTACCTCGTTTGAATAGTTATCAAAATTATATACAGTATCTACTTTTTCAGATGGTATTAGTGGATTATGATTTGGAACGTTCGGAAAAATCAATTCAAATGGACAATATCCATGTACAGTTGAGGGTGTTGTGTTAAAAGCATATGTGAAATACCTTATCCATTTATCCCAATCGTTTTTAGATGTGTGAATGTATGAACGTATGTATTCATTAAATGTACGGTGGGATCTTTCAACTGTTCCTAGTGTTTGGTGATGGTAAGGGGCTGACATTGATCTTTTTATGTTTAGTAGTGTAAGAAGTTCTGAAAGTACTTGATTGTTGTATTCCGTACCCATGTCACTAACTATTGTATTCATAGGTCCATAAATTAATATAAAATGTTCTACTAATGCCTTTGCAATCGTCTTAGCAGACTTATCAGTTACGGGCACCGCTACAAGGTATTTGGTTAGGTCACATATTATTGTAACAATATATTGATTTCCCATTTCAGAAATAGGTAGGGGTCCTACAGTGTCTATTATTACCGTTTGGAAGGGTTTTTGGGGTGTTGGTGTTATAATCATATTTGGTTTTATGTGTTTTGTAGTTTTATTAGTTTGACATTGAAGACATTTCTTTACATATTGGTTAACATCTTTGGTGATGTTCTTCCAATAATAAAATTGACGTAGTTTCTTAAGTAGTCTGTTTGTTCCAGGATGTCCGCCAAATATAGGATCATCATGAAATTTTTTCAATAAAAATTTTTGTTCTTCCCTATCTGATACGATGCTTATTCTGGGTGTGAGCGCTATTTGTAATTTATTTATATGCTGATTTGCTTTTTGTTTGAATTGTTCTATAGTTACGAGGCTAAATAAATGATCATTTAGATTAATTTGAATTTTGTTTAAATTTCTAATTATTGCTTCTCTTTCAAGAATTGGAAAAAATTGATCTAAATCAATGTTTCCATTAGCAATAATATTTCCTATATTAACTTTAGGTGCTAGCACTTGTTTGCCTCTTTTAAAAGAAATAATAGGTATTTTTCCGTTAGTATCCATTCTAAGCCTTACCCATTTCTTTACGCAATCAAACCCGATAGTTTCAAAAACTTTGGGCTTTTCGTGAATCATTTGATTATTCGTTTTCTGAATTTTATTTTTATTCCTGTTTCCTGACTGAGCTCGTGTTGTTACCATTAGAACATTGTTGCTAGAAGGAATTGATTTAATATCACTAAAGTCAATTCGAGATAGCGCGTCCGCTCCTGAATTGTCTTTTCCTCTAATGTGTTCTATAACAAAATCATATTCCTCCAGATCCATACGTATTCTTGTTAATCTACTAGATGGATTTTTTAAAGAATATAAGTATGTCAATGGTTTATGATCAGTACGCACAATAAATTTGTTACCATACACGTATGGTCGAAAGTGATTAATTGCCCATTGTATAGCAATTAATTCCTGTTCTATTGGCGCTTTGTTCGATTCTCCCTTGGTTAGTGCACGTGACGCATAAGCAATCGGCAACTGTATACCATCTTTGTCCTGGGATAATATTGCACCGCAGGCGATTTTACTTGCATCGGTGGTTATATAAAAAGGTTTGTCAAAAACAGGATATTGAAGGATTTGTGGGGATGTTAATGCAGTCTTAAGACTCTGAAAAGCCTGTTCACAATCTTCAGTCCATATAAAAGGTTCTTTCTTTCTAGTTAGTCTAGTTAAATGCACAGAATAGTATCCAAAATTTGGTACGAAACGTCTGTAATAATTACAGAAAGCTACAAATCGGCGAACTTCATCGCCATTCGTCGGTCTGGGATAGTTTTTAACTGAATCATATTTGCTACTATCTGGTAAAATACCTTTGTCAGTACACCTATGACCCAAATATGTAACCTCAGATCTGAAAAAGTTACATTTGTCCGGATGTAATTTTAAGTTGCATTCCCTGCATCTTTGAAAAACTGTTTCCAAATTCTTAAGCATATGCTTTACTGAGCATCCTGTCACAATGACATCATCCATATAAATAAAGGCCTTAGAAGGTGTTAAACCTGTAAAAGCCAAATTCATCATCCTTTGGAAAGAATTTGGAGCCACTTTCAAGCCATATGGTAAACGCGTGAAACGAAATGAACCATTCTCCGTCGAAAAGGAAGTAATGTCTCTTGATTTTTCATCTAATGCTATCTGATGAAATCCAGAAGCTAGATCCAGACAACAGAAAAATTTTGCTCTACCCAACTGGTCCAAAATATCCTCTATTCTGGGCAGTGGAAATTTATCTGCTGTTAACTTTTTATTAATTTGGCAATGCTTTCTTTGGTACCAGCATAATAGGGCTATTATAGTTGGAAGCAGATGGTTCGACGATATCATCCCGCTGAAGCTTTTCAACTTGCCTCGCTATTTCTTCCTTTTGGGAGTGTGGTGTACGATAGTTTTTAATGTACACTGGATCGTGGTCTGACACTCTTAATTTCTGTGTGTAGAAATTGTTTGTACTTATTTTGTCACTTTCTAAAGCAAAAATATCAATATATTTGGAACATAGTTCAAGCAATTCCGATTTAGCTATCTCAGGGAAATTTTTTCTCAATCTGCCTAAAATCTTCTGTGTTCTTATTTTATCGACATTGGTCATATCAAGAACTTCATAATCAGACAATTTCTCATAATCAATTGATACATTGTTTAAAAATTTATTCTCACAATTTGTGTTCACTATTCTTACGTAAGGAAATTTTCTGGATATTATGCATCCCGCTACATACACTCCATCTTCAATTGTTTGACTTGGAACCACCAAATCAGAAACGTCGTTGTCAATTTTTATGGCTCTGAAAACCTCGGCTCGAGCTGGTAGTGTTATATGACCATCATTTAGACTTTCAAGTAACGGAATATCTATAGGGTTACTTAGATTATATGGTCTCAATGAAAGTAAATTCGAGTTTATATCATGTCCATATTGAATAATAGCATTATATGTTTTTAAGAAATCTAGGCCCAATATACCTTGAAATGGCATTGGGAATGTATCCGAAACTACGTGAAATTTATGAGGAATCAAAAATTTTCTCACCATTAAATCAATTTGAACCGTTCCCAAGGATAAAATATTTCCTTTTCCTATTCCAGATATTTGAATAATGTCTTTCACGTTAAATTTCAATGAATTAAGCGTACTGATTTTGATTAATGAGACATCTGCTCCGGTGTCTACAAGAAATGTATTTATATATTCATTAGTTGATAGATGAATCTCAATAAAACTACTTAAGTTGAGGTTCAAGTGGAATATTGATACAGTACTAAATGCTAGTTTTGATGATGGCCCCCCTCGTTTTGGGGGGAAATCTCGTTTTCCGAGACTTCATGTGCCAATCTTATGCGACCTCTATTCGGTGGACGGTTGGCCTGGTTTCTAAAGTTATTATTTTGGCTTCCACGTCGCCAATTATTATTATTAAAATTGTTATTATTATACCTGTTGTGATTAAAGTTATTGTTCGAACGCCAGCCTTGGCCGCGCATGCGATAATTATTGAATCTGTTATTGAAATTACCAGATCCACGGCGTTTAAAGTAGAAAACTGCAGAATTTGAAGTTGAAGCTTCGGTACTAGCCTCTACGAATTTCGAAACGACTTCATTCAAGGACGAGAAGTTTCCAGTTTTAATGATAAGTTTTACCTCATCATTTGAGGCGTTTCGCGAAATGGCTTTAGCCGTATTTTGTCTTATTAATTTATCAGCAATATCTTGAGGGTAGCCTTCTCTTATATAGGCCCCACCTAGTTTCTTCGTAATCTCTTGGATCTCATCCGCATATGCGGTAGCTGATTTTGAATTTTGTTTTATGTTCATTAACTTCGAACATAATAATTCCGACGATTCACCCTTTGTGGAAGTCTGTAGTCTACTTTTAATAGCCTGAATAGAGTTTTCATCTGCAATTAAGTTTCTTGCCTGGCCTTTCAGTTTCGTTTTAATTACCTCTATAGCGACTACCTCGTGTGTTTCTTTAATTCTGTCAATCAGAGTCAACGCGTCAAGAAAACTTTGCAGTTCATTAACGTTACCGTCAAATACGGGGACAATTTTAGTTGTCTTGTCTATAATGTCGTCCTCTGTTCGTGTCATGTTTGTTTCCGTTTTAAAATCTTCGTTTTCTTCTGTTTCAGTAATTTCCCTAACTACCTCAAATCCTAATGCGAGCGGTACCTTAGTATTAATATTATGTCGATGAAAGACTTTTATCAATTTATCTCTTAACGTCAGAAAGATCTCGTTCGCTTTTTCTTTGTGTGGGGTAGTGTATCTGTCGTAGTTTTTATGTAATGTTGCCCTAATTGAATTATAGTTTTCAATTAAGTTTTGTGCGTGTTTGTCTAAGGTATCTTGTTTTATTGTCCGATTTTGGTTTAAACATTTATATGATTGTTCAAACTTAATTTGAAAAGGGCTTAGACTGTCTATGATATTTTCCCATTGCATAATACGTACATATATTTAAAATTTACAATTATTTATTTTATTTATAATTTTAGACATTTTAAAAATAAACTTACAATATACTGATAGTGTTTACAGATGAATTATAGTTGTTATATATGTTGTTGTTGGGCAACACTTCTGGCTTTCATCAGCTTGGTCCGACTTCGTAACCTGCGACCAGGAGTGGAATAGTTGATAAAAATTTGTTCCCACCACACCATTTTAACTTGACGTTGTTTTTAAAATCCAGGAGATTTTTTTTTTTTTTTTTTTTTTTGTTTTTAATGATTTTCATCAAGTCTTCCGTAAAAAAAACGCTTTTTATTATATTTTATGTCCAGCGAACTTTGTTATTTGAACTCTTTTGTTGATTTATTTTTTTCAATAGGTTTAAGTTAATAGCTGTAATTGTTTCATATTGTTTTTTTTTTTTTTGAATTTATGTACTTGTTGTTTGTTTCCAATTTTCAGTTAAATTTTTTTTTTTTGCACTTTAACAAAAATGAATCGTCATCACTTTAACTTGTGTTCGCTTTTTTTATATTAAAGTTTAATGTTTTTATGTTTTTATGATGATTGTAGAAATAAGGTGGTGTGTTGTCCAGAAGTTAAGTGTAGATAGATGATGATTATGTATACGAGATGGTGTGTTGCACATTAACACTGACACAATTGATTGTTTGTAAAATAATTTTTTTTTGTTTGTAATTGATCTTATATTCGGGTCTGGGGAAGATTGTTTATTGCTGTTTTTAGTAATTTTTTTAACAATATTGAGATTACGGCTATTAGTAACAGTGCTCCCAACGTTATTTCGATAATTAGATGTGTGTTGGTTTGTTCATCTTGGTTTACTTTAATTATTACTTGTTTATTTTCACTACTTTCCTCTTCATTTAGGTTTTTTCCTACCTCGTATCCTGCAAAGAGTACAGATACTGTTTGGAGGATTTTTGTCCACCAGCCCATTGTTATTAAAAATTTTATTTTTTCTCACTTATTTCACTTATCTTATGTTTTCAATAGTTTAAGCCAGTTTTTTTATTTAGTCACTTCTAATTTTTATTATTTCGCAGTCTTCGCGGTCACGGTCGCCATGTTAAGTTGTTTCAACTCATTTATTTACTTGTCTGTTTACAACTGTCTCTTATAATCTAAAAATTAAAATACTTATAGTTAATACTTGAACAATAAAACTTAAACCTAAGCAAATATGGATGTGTAGAGAGAATACCCAATTACTTGCCAATAATATGACTCCTAAGTATTTGCAGGTAAATAACCTGTACTTTAAGTAAGTCAGCTAATAATACGATTCCATGGTATGTGCAGGTAAATAACCTGTACTTTAAGTAAGTCAGCTAATAATACGATTCCATGGTATGTGCAGGTAAATAACCTGTTGAGTGACACATGACTTATATATTGCGCATTTTCACTACACAACATCAACCCAATTAAACCAAGTCCCGACAAAATCGTTACATAATACCGATGCATATGAATTTGGATTATCACCACTACATGCAAGAATACGACTTATGGAACACATAATAAAAATCAGTTATGATTTGGATTTCGGGTCTTCAGGATCAATAAGAAACAACGAAACCAACAAAGAGTTAAGAAGTTCAAAAAAGAAACATGTTCTAGATGAATATCGCAAATTAGGATTGATTATAGATCAGCCAAAACAAGGGTCAGGCAATACAAATGATGGCAATACCGCAAGAAGATTCTTTTCAGATCCAGAAACAGCATCTGAAATAACAGGAGTGGATTTAAACCTTATTTTCAGGTTTAAAATAATCCTAGAAGTACTTGCGTGCAATGAAGAAATTGACTCTAGAAAATTTGGAGATTATGCTAAGGAAACTGCAAAAATATATACAACCAACTACCCATGGAGAAATATGTCTGCAACAGTTCATAAAATCCTTTATCATGGAGAAGATATCATTAAATATCATTTGGTGCCACTTGGAGATCTATCAGAGGAGGCTCAGGAAAAAAGAAACAAGGATTACAGATTTTATAGAGAGCACAATACTAGAAAAATTTCACGAAATTCAACAAATGAAGATCTATTTAATATATTATTGGCAACGTCAGATCCGTTCATCTCCAGTATTCGAAATCAATGGAAAGTGGAACATCGGGATTTAGATGAAGAAGCCAAAAAACTACTAAAGAACAGAAATAGCACAGAACAAAATATGGAATATTTACAATCAATATTTGAGTCAAATGAATAATAATCATAATTGCCTTTCATTGTTATTTAAGGTACGAAAAGCATACTATTAGTAAAAAATAATAATAAACAGAACCTACCATTGTTGCAAATGCTATTAAAATTTATTGCAGTTTTTATTTTTAATATGTTTTTTAAAATGATCAAATTTGACAGCAAAAAATAATAAATTTTTCTGTAGTAATAGCAATATTTTTAGATAATATTATTAAAGTTTTTTTTTAAGTGTAACTATTCTTTGAGTGTAAACAAAATTGCAAATTAGACAGCAAAAAATTTTTAATTTTTCTGTAATAATAGCAAAATCGTTGATTTTACTATTTTTTTTTTAGTGTAAAATTTTTTTTTGAGTGTAACATTAAATAAATTCCATTATTACAAAACATATTTATAATTATTACTAATTTCCATATATTAAATTTTTTAATAAATAAAAAAATAATAAACCCATATTTCACTCTAAAAGTTAAAAAAATTCAAAAGTTCAACTTTGAGCTAGAATTCCTTAAAAAGTCCTCAATCAATTTTAATGTAATTAAAACTGAGTCAAACTGAACTAAATATCTATCCACTAAAATAAAAATTACTTCAATATTTTGATCAGTTCAAAAGTTACAGAATTTTGGCCAATGAAAAACGATTTTCAGCCACTGTGCGCCGTCACAGTTGATTGTCATTTGAGCCCTTTTTATGGCATTTTCCATCACTTTTTCCAAGACTTCCTCACATTCTTGACGGATATTTGCTCTTATGCAAAAACGATTTTTAAAGTTAAAGCATGCATTAAAACCGGGTTGGCCATACAAAATTCGTTTATTAAACCAACTTTAAGTTTACCAATTGTTTTTGCATAAGGGGGATTGTCTTTAAGAGCTGCAAGAGTCTGAGGCTTGTTGACATAAATCCGCGACTTCAAAAAGCCCCACAAAAAGAAGTCTGCAGTGGTGAAATCAGGCGATCTTGCCAAAGTCACCGACCGATTATTGGTCAAATAAATAGTCACCAATATTCCGCGGTCTGGAGCAGTTTAGCGTAACATTGTTTATTAACGTGTATTTTGCATGTGTTTACTACACAAATGTCAAAACAGGACTGACATTAGGCGCCAATCGCAAAATTTATAAATTTATAGCATTTTCTGATAGGAGGATTACTTCTGCGCCACCCTGTATGTAGCTTGTTCTGCTTTTATGCAAACTATGGTAAATTAATTTAACTACAACATCTACTACAGTTTTTAGTATAGTAGGTGGTGTACGCATAGTTAATTAAAAATGTATGCATTTTGTTGTTGCCGTGTTTTAAATTTACCACGATTTATCAAAGCTACAATATGTAAAAGATCTACAATAGACAACCGTGAATACCGCTAATGAGAACATAGGCAAAATTAATGTTACTGTAGCAGTATCTAATTTCATGTTTGCATTACTTTCCACGTCTGCACGTACAATTAAAAGATTCTAATATTTCACTAATGTTGAAGTCGTACAAGTGACAACCAGGGCTGCCGTTTTTGGTTATTTCTAACCAAAAGTGGTTATTTTTTTCATTAATGTGGAGATGTGAATATTTTTCTCATTTTGGTTATTTATTTTTTGCCAAAATAATGGTACACATGTACATATTTTTTATGTTATACTTTTTATTCTTTTATGTTCTTAAATTTTTAGTATTGCTACCAAGGCAACTGAAAATAAAACAGCTGTGACTAAAATCGCTAGAGCAGCCACCTGTTCTGAATTCGCCTTGATTGCTACTCACTTGTTTACAATACTTTTCTTTTACAACACTGTCAAGAACTTTTAATTTAACTAAATGGTCGCAACTCTGTACTACAGAGCACTATGTGGTCCATAGGAGATGACCGCTTTTGTCCGCCCGTATCGCCTCCTTCCTAAAAAAAATTGGTCACATCTTGGAAAATCTTAAATTGTTGGACAAATTTAAAGTTTTTCGAAAATCTCCTTAAAACTCGAACTTCCAGTAATTCTGAGTATGCACGTTTTTAGAGTACTATGTGGTCCATAAAAGGTGACCACTTTTGTCCGCCCGCATCGCCTACTTCTCAAAAAATGTGCGTAACCCTCAGGAAATTTCAAGTTGAAAACTTGACGATATTTGGTTCAAATTCATGCTTTTCAGAAATAGATTCATGGGCTTTAATAAAGGAACACCTTATCTATAAATTTGCATTAATTTTTCCCGTCTCGGTTGCATCATTTAATGGAAAAGTTCTTTGGAAAGGCATTAGTCGAATTTTTATAGCTTAACAAAGCACAAGGTTTGTGTCAAGGGTTATACATTTTAAAAATTAACATCACACACATTCAAACTATTACACTGTGAACTGCAAGTTTTGTTTACTTTATATTTAAAAAAAACTGTTAAATTTTATATACATACATGTACAAGCGTTAACTTATTACATACATACATATGTATGTAAAAGAATTATATTTGTTTTGTTATTTTTATTAACTGTATTCAAATCACATGCGTTACATTATAAATATGTACGCATTTTAAATCCCAGTAAAAAAATGGAAGTCAGCCTAGTGGAACTACATTTTCATTGCTTCCAAAAATCTATATTTTTAATTTGCCGAGAGTGAGCAAAAAACCATGTAGAAGCTTATTTTAGTCATACAAAACCTTGTAACTCCTCCACAGTGTTAGAAAATACTCACCAGAATTAAAAAAATAATTTTTTTAAAGAAATTTATGAACTAATTTTAGTCTAAAATTTAAAAGTTATTTGCTTAAATTTACATGAAATCACTATTTCGGGCTTAAATTCGTATAAAAAGAAACGAATTGTTAAAATAGGTAACTATTTATCATTTTTCCTCGATAAAAATATTATCATAGAACACAAAAAAGGAAATTTTTTTTTAATATCGCTTCCAATTCAGTGACCAGGCATCGAACTTCTTGCAATGACAACCCTATGTAAAAATCATTAGAATGGATGGAAATTTTGGAGTGTCTTTTTTGCTCGGATGCTATTTAATAAAAATACTACATATTGAAATTTGGTTATATTTTTTCTCATTTGGTAACTTTTAAAGCGAATTTTGGTTGTAAAAATTTTTTGGTTGTAGCAGCACTGGTGACAACTATTCAAGGCCAAGTACAAATGTGCATCGACGGCAAATTTAAGAAAGAGTTTTTTATTGTTGGCACCCATGATACAATTACACTAGGTACATGCAGAACTACAACAAAATTACAACACCAAAAAACACATGTATTTTGTTTGTATAAACAAACCCCAAATTGTCGGAAACAACTGTCTTTTGTTTATAAAAATAACAATTACAGGGTAACTAAAGTACAATTGCAGACGCGGCATTCCTGCATGATTATAGTTATTCAGTGTTGCCAATATGGGTGTAGTTAGACAGTGTGTAATTTCTACTCACATGTGTAGGCGATGTAATTAAATTCTTGTATAATATGTGTGTAATTCTACTTTGGGTTCTATTTTTATTTATTATTGTTTTAATTTTAACCTACACAAAAGATGTGTAGTGTAATTTTCTTCAATGTGTAATTGGAGACACAGCCATGTGTAAATTCATTGGCAACACTGTAATCATTTTATTTACACACATACATTAACATTTTTGCAGCTTGTAAACAAAGTTTGACAACTAGATGCAATGTATACAGTGACAGGCTGGGCTTGTGCATGTACCTAGTATAATTGTATCATGTTGGCACCTGAACAGCCACACATACTCGCAATCGTGAGAATGAATTTTTTTTTTTAAACAAGCATCATATTACGGCCAGATTCCATACGAAAATATGTGCACTAATTGTAAGTAAATAAATAATTAAAAATAATTTAATTTCACTTTATTTTTGTGCATACATGTTCATATGTTTCAACATAAGTATGTCAATATGTAGGGTTAAGAATTATTTTCATAAGTAGTATATAAGCTATAGTAATTTAAATTTAATTTTAATCTGAAAATTACTGCGGCCTATAGCTGCAACTAAATAATGTTTATATTACCATATCATCGGTTGGTTCCTGGTTTGCGGCACATTATATACCAAATACATTACGTCTGCAGCAAACCAGAAACCAACCGACGATATAGTGAAATATTGACATTTTTAAATTGTACCACGTAGCTCGCGGCAGTACCACGGTACCAACAAGGTGAAAAATGTACCATAAAAAGTCCAATGTACCATGATTTCCATCCGTGTATCGCAATCAGGGCTGCCAGTTAAAATTATCAAAAAATCTTCGAAATCCCGATAAACTATCAAATTATCGTCATTTTATACTCGTCAGAAAAATCGGCTGATTCAAAACTAATTTTTTAACGAGACCGGGTCGATTTGTATGGATTAAAAAAAAATTAAAAAATCTTACAGTAAAAACAAAATCTACATGTAATTCTAAGAAAATTTTGCGAAGAAACAATGCGTCTAAAATCAAACCCTATACCGCGCCTCTCGACATGAAAATGTGTTTACTTCTCCTGAGCTGCTTCTTTTTTCGGCTCCTGCCTGCCCTATTTAAAGTCATTGACTTTAAAGATGAAAATGGAATATTATGGATATACTCCTATATAAGGTGGGTCGCGAAAAAATTAAAAGCAGAGATTACGTACGTGGGAGGAAGAATATTGAT